>JAPKLY010000418.1:311439-389045 GCA_026898435.1 Prunella vulgaris
CCTATTCCTCCGGAACAATGGGTCATCAGGATACATTGCCTCATTCATCTCATCAAATGGATCTGAGAGTGGTACTGACTTCTTCTTCTTTGTTGGCACTGTTTCAGTTTTAGCTTCAGCTTGCTTCCTCTTCAGTTTCTGACCTTCCCCCTTCTTCTGAGCTCCATTTATCCTTTCCCCTTTTTTGGCATCATCATCAGCTTGCTTCTTTGCCAAATCACTGAGGGTTATTCCATGGGAGGTACCCTGATCATGAAGGATTCCAACCTTCTTCTCAATATTTCAAACTCGTTCACCCTGAACCATATTCTCAGACTGAAGATTTTTTACTGAGTTCTCGGCGAGGCCATGGAAGACATCTGCTTCAGATTTGAAGTCAGTAACCAGCTTATGCCAAGACTCATCCTCCTTCTTCAGATTATTGCAGAATTCAGTAACCATTCGCTGAGATTCTGAGGTTGAGACCTCAAGGGCTATCCACCTCATCTTGGTCTCTCTAGCGTTCAGTGTTTCAGTTATTGGCTGCTTAGTCTGGCTTTTCATTACAGCCAGTTCCACACTCCTCTGAGTTTGAATCTCCAGCATTTGTCATTGGCTCCCTTAGAAGTCTGATTTCTTCCTCGAGCACATCAGATCTGGATCTCAGCTTTTTGATTCTGCCTGAATGGAACTTCAGCCTTTTGAAACAGCCAAAGACTTTAGTCTGCGCCCGATTCTGAGCTTTGTGCACATGGACATGTGATCTTTTGGAGCCTCTCCTGAAGCCTCAGCAACTTCGGCTCCTGGAGTTGGATCATCGGCCGGTGCACTTCCCCCTGGAGTCACGCCTTCTTCTTAGCATCAGTTTCACCACCATTGCGGTGGTCTTTCCTCATCCCCTCAGTCATCACCTCCTGCACTGAGCCAATAGCTTCAGGTATTCCCACCTTGATGACTCGGATGAAGTCGTCAATTTTCATGATGTGAGCAAACCCTGAGATATAGAAAGCATCGCATATAGCCCTTTCTTCCTCCAGAAGAACTTCCCATCCCTTTGCCTTAGGCAAAGCAACTATCTCCTTATACGTGGCTGGTCGAGTATAGGCATAGGTTTTGAGTTGAATGACTTCTTCCCTGAAAGCACCTGTGAGATTAGGAAGATACCTGCTCACAAATCGGGATGCCTGATTCCGACCGTTCAGCTCAAATGGAGTGACGGTCGACAAGTTAGCAGCGGAAATGTCCTTCTCTTTATCAAAATCAGAAACAGTGAGCACTTCCCTCTCCATATGGTAATCAGAAACTTGCTCAGATAGTCTAGCTCCATCCTTAGTACGCCCAACAATCGTTCTCAGTGGAAGATTGTCATCATCATCTTCTTCCACTGATTTCTGCTCTTCCTGAGCCTCCTCATCTTTCTGCTCCTCCTGAGCTTCTACCTCAACATCCTCCTACTCAGCCTCCTCAGCATTCTACTTCTCCTGAGGCTCCACCTGAGTTTGTTCTTCCTGAGCCTCCACCTCAGCATGCTCCTCATGAGCAACATCAGCACCAGTCTTAGCCTACTCCTAGGCTGGCTCAGACTGCTCAGGTTCCCGAACAGCATCCTCTGCAGCTGGAGTTTTAGATGGTTCAGCAGCTGGAATCTTAACATTTGTCTCAATAACCTCAGTAGCTTCCTGAGCTGCCTCGGGTTCCCTTTCTTCCTTAGAAGCTTCATCGATGGCATGAAGATCCTGATCAACTTAGGAGATTGGCTGAGACTTTCCCTTAGAGCTCTTCTTCTTGCTCTTCTTAGCCCCAGACTCAAATTCAGTAGCAGCCTACTTTCCCTTACTTCTCTTCTTCTCAGGGGCAGGCTTCAATCTCTTCTGAATGTCTGCTTCATCCCTGAAGTAGGTACAAGTCTTAGCGGCAGCTCAATGAATTCCTTCGCATCAATATCCCCATAGGGCAGAGCCTGAAGCAAAAGGGAGAGACGGGTGCAAAAGTTTAGCTTCTTGGTGAAGGTCACTGAATCCTATTCCTTCACCATTTTTGTGTGCTCAGCAGCAATTTTCTGAATAAAAAAACTCCTCCCAATCAACATGCGCAAAATTGCACAAGACAGCCATCAGTCTGAACTTGGGCAATGAGATTTGCTCAGTTCCTAAGGTGGCACCCATCACACTGGACACCACAACATCAAACAACCGTTTGTATTCTGGTTTCAGGAGCTTCTTATTCATCTGGGCCTTGAACTTCTCAAGAGTGACCAAGAAGTAGTCCAGATACTTCTGCTCCTTGCCCTTAGCATATTCAGTGGGCAACAACAGCACCTTGCCTTCATCAGCATGGGGCAACTGATACACCTGCCTGACTTGATCCCTGAGTGCAATAGTGACCGCAGTCTTCTTGATGATTGTTGGCACTTCAGATTTTGTGTGGCGAGTCTTCCAAGAGATAAATCCTTGACATATACTCGCCATCCTCACCTTTCACCAGCTTGGCATAAAAGACAGCAACCAAGGTAGGGCTGAGTTTCTGGGGTCTCATCTGCGCAAACCTCAGTATCTTCGAATTCCGGAAGACCTTCTATATTTTCTTCACCTTCTCTGTCTCGGAACTGAAATCTACGACGAGCTCAAAATGGATCATCTTCTTCAATGATTTAAGGTTAGCATAAAACTTTGCCCTTAAAGAGTCAGTAGAAACATCAGATATGGCCATGGGTGGAAATTTTAGAAAGCTTGGGAATACAGAGAGAAATAAGGGTTTGAGAAAGTTGATTGCGTGAAAAGTGTAAGGTTTTGCTCAAACTGCCTTATATAGGCAAAGATAATTTTTCAGGGACGGTTGAGATTTAAAAACCTTTTGAAATTCTATGGATGAGATAAAAAGATCTTGCCTTAATTGAAAGGTTAAAAAGTATGCCATGATTTGAAAAATATTGGTAATTGTTCCCGCCCATATGCATAAAGTAATCCGCATTTAATGCATGTCAGGGTATGTTTGAAATAAATTTCAAAGGTCGCATTAAATAATAACTAAAAATAAATGAGCAGTGGGGGATTCATTTATAACCCGTGATGATATGACTTGCTTCTAACACAAGAGAAATACGAAAGGTGGCAAGCCATGAAATCTGTGTCCGGGTCCTAAACCTCTACTAATCCTGAGATCCTTCTCCTGAACTCAACCTTACTGATCCTGAGATTCTAATCATTAGTTGGGAAACACTTTCTTACACCACTTGCTGACAAGTCCTGATATCAACAATCCTGAACTTATCACAAAACTGAACTGAAACTTATCCTGAAGTTTCTACTCCTGGGTCAAGAAGTCCCAAATCTACTGACAACTCATTAAACCTAGACTCAAGCAAAGCCTTTGTTAGGATGCCAGCTCTCTACTTGAAAGTAGGGATCCTCTCCATCCTGATGTCCTTCTTCTCCACATGATCTCTGATGAAGTGATGTTTGGCATCCACATGATTACACCTTGTGTGCAAGACTGGATTCTCAAATATAACTATAGCACTGTTGTTGTCACAATAAATTGGGACTTCATCAGCACTCACTTGGTAGTCTCTCGGTTGTTGCCTCAACCAAAGGATCTGAGCACAACAACTACCAATAGTCATATATTCAACCTCAGTAGTGGATGTTGTAATACTGGTTTCCTTCTTAGAGAACCAAGAGATTAGTTTGCTCCCTAGAAACTGACATGTGCCTATAGTTGATTTTCTATCAATCCTACAACCTCCATAACCTGTATCTGAGTAACCTGTCAGTTCTAGGTTGTCATCTAAGGGATACCAATGTCCTAAGTTGACAGTTACCTTAAGATATTTCAGTATCTTTTTGGCACTCTCAAGATGACTCTTCTTGAGATCTGACTGATACCTAGCACCTACACCAAATACATATGTTATGTCAGGCCTACTTGCAGTCAGGTACAATAGTGATCCAATTAAGGCTCTATATTCAGTATGGTTTACTGAGATCCCCTGTTAGTCAGGATCCAGTGTTTACCCAAATGGTGTCCACACGTAAGTGTACGTGATCGTTATTGTCGTGGCAAGTTTGACCAAGTTTATTATTTATCGAACTCAGGGAGATGGCGGATTGTAAGGTATTATTATTGTTCCAATTCGAAATCAACAAAGCAAATAAAGGGGAATTGGTATCTAATGTCTACTAGTGTGTCAAAATAGTAAACTACCTATCACCTTGATGTGCAAAGTGAGCAAGTTGTGAGAGTATGTATTAGTGTACTATCCTATGTTTCACATGGTGTAGTCTCACTTAATCATGCAATGAGGTATTGTACAATCAATTGGAAAGCCACTCTAACATGCAAAGGTCTCCCAAGATACACATTAGAGCCCCTAATTGTTCTTTCTATTCACTAAAGATAATTCTCACTATCTTAGGAATTTAATCAAACACTTGGCATGCATTGGCCAAATAACAAGAAGATTTAGGAAAATAGCCCAATTCTCATATGAGACTAACTCCCTAATGGCCCAAGAAATCAAATATGCATTCCAAGCATTCATACAAACCATTAATTTGGAGAATTGATCGTACAACATCTCATAGCATTCATAAGATTAACATTAACACCACATTACTCCATAGGAATCATACACTAACACATAAAGGCATTAGCCCATGGCTAATTTGGTAAACAAAAGAACATTTGAACTAGCTACAATCATCATTATGCAAGAAATGTAAAGGAATGTATAAGTATTACCTATTACAATGAAAATTGGAAAGATACAAATTACCTCTAAAAGCTATCTAATAATCCTCCAATGGAAAACGAAATTCAATCAGTAGAAATGCAGCCCTAGCTGAGACGAGCATGAAGGAATTAACGGATCGATGATCCAAGCAGTAGATCAAAAGTTATCGATGAAATCGTAAGAAGAATTCTTATAAACCCAACTAGTAACTACCTCTCTCTCTCTCTCTAATCTAAGATTATGACTAAGATTATGACCTAGATGCCTTGAGAATCTGATCCTTGAGGTATTTATAGTGCCCACAATGTTTAGTCCAAAATGCCCTTCATTAAACGCGCGAAAAGACAAAACAACCCTCGAAAGTGTGCCCAACCGATGCCTCGCACGAACCACAACAAGTGGCCGCACGAATGCATTCGTGCGAGCCTACTCGTTCGGCCTGCAGTGAACGGTCCAGAGATTTCAAGCACAAACCGTGGCTAGTCATCGCACGAGCCTGGCTTGGTGGCGCACGAACCAGCTTGGTCTCATTCGATCGATCCTAGATTTCCTTGTTTCCTTCATATCTTGAGTTCTAGAGCTCCGATTCACTCGATTCTTTTTCCGTTGTGACCCTCTCTTAGAACTCTTCGACATGGTATATCATTTGCCTCCATTGGATCAACTCATAACTTCTGAACTTTTACGAACTTGCTCGTCTCTTGCCGATTTTGCTCATTTTCACTACAAAACACAACTTTCTAGCCAAAAAGGGTTAAATACACAAAGTATAGCAATTTAGGGTCAAATATGAACATAAGCACATCAAAACCATATAGAAATGGATGCAAAAATATGCAATTATGACCCTAATCATCCAGCCTCTCATTGGTGTTCTTTGGAATCCTGGACACCTTGCTGGACTGACAATCGAATTTCTGAATTAAATCCTTAGTATATTTTACCTAATTGATGAAGATTCTTGAATCCGATTACCTGACTTGTAAACTAAGAAAGAAATTCATCTCTCCCATCATCGACATCTCAAATTTACCAGTCATCAGCTTAGAGAATTTCTCACATAACTTCTGATTTGGGGATCCAAGTATTATGTCATCCATATAAATCTGAACCAAGATAATATCGTCACCTTCAACGATCCTGAATAGAGTTCTATCCACTATTCCTTTTATGAACCCGCGATTTATCAGCAATTGGAAAAGTCTCTTACCAGGCTCGAGGAGCTTACTTCAGACCATAGAGTGCTTTCTTAAGGTTTTATACTTTGTCTCCAACCTCAAAACCTGGGAGTTGTTCCACATAGACTTCCTCATTCAGTACACCATTCAGAAAAGCACTCTTGACGTCCATTTGATACACCTTGAATTTTTTGTGAGTTGCATACATAAAAAAATAACCTAATTGCTTCCAATCAAGATACTGGGGAAGAGGTTTCATCATAGTCTATTCCTTCAGACTGTGAATATCCCTTAGCCACTAGTCTGGCCTTCTTTTTTACTACAACATTCTTCTCATCACTCTTCTTCTTAAAAAACCACTTGGTGCCAATAACATGTTGAAGCCTAGGTCTATCTACTAGCTCCTGAACCTGATTTCTCTCAAACTGATTCAGTTCCTCTTGCATGGTTAAGATCCAGTTGGAGTCAGTTAGAGCTTCTTCAATGTTCTTAGGTTCCTGCTCAGACAGGAAACAACATAACAAAGCGCTCTCACCATGGAACCTTCTTGTTCCGACTCCCTTAGTAACATCTCCAATTATGTTGTCTATTGAGTGATCTGTCATTCATGTTTTTCGGCCTGGAGTTGATCCTAAGGTTCCCTCACTTGAAATGTTAGTGCCACAAGGGGAATAAACTCAGAAAGCGAACAAGGGATGAACAAATTGAGTCATTTCCTGAAGGGGTCTCAGTGTCAAAGACATTGGTTCCCCCTTGAGTGTTGGACTCAATAACTGTACGTCTCAGGTGTGACCGCATCATCACTGACAGTCCTTACCTCAGGTTGAGTCTATTCCTCCGTATGAGACTCAACTCCTCCTGGGGCGGTGTCATCCTTAAGATTGGCCTGAGCATCTTCCTGATCCTCATCAGCATCATCTCATCCCATGGGTGCATGAACAAGTTTGATCATACGGTCAGGTTAATTCTTCAGGCTAAGTCTAGTCATTCTCCTAGCGACTTCCTCAGTATCAGGACTCAAATCCTGCTTCCTATGCTCAGAAATAGATTCATCAAACATAACATGGGGTGTTTCCTCCACCACAAGGGCACGACAATTGTACACCCTAAAGCTTTACCAGACAGAGGAATATCTTAAGAATATCCCCTCATCAAATTTGCTGTCAAAGGCTTTCAACTAATCTTTCCCATTGTTCAGGATGAAATACTTGCAACCAAACATAAGAAAATGTGAAATACGAGGCTTCCTTTTATTCCACGTCTCGTAGGGGGTCTGAGCATGTTGTATGTTCAGCATGGAACGGTTCTGAATGTAGCAGGCAGTATTTATTACCTTAGCCCAATACTTCTTGGGTAGTCCTAACTCCGCCAGCATGGTCCTGGCAGCCTCCTTCAGGATCCGATTTCTTCTTTCAGTAACTCCATTCTGCTAAGGAGTTCTAGCTGCAGAAGTTTCATGAGCAATGCCATTGGCAACACAATAATCAGATATATAGGAGTTAATAAATTTAGTCCCCTTATCCGATCTGATCTTTACTATGCTCTGACCCTGCTCAATACTCAATTTCCTGAGTAACTCAAGAAGCTTCACCTGTGTTTCCTTCTTGTTTAACAAGAAAATCACCCATGTATACTTGGAATAATCATTAATAACAAGAAGGGTATATTTTCTACCGTTTATGCTCACTGGGGTAATGGGACCAAATAAATCAATGTGCAGAGGCTGAAGTACTCGATCAATAGAGAAGGTTTCTTTCTCCTTGAATGAAGCTTTAGTCTGCTAGCCTTCCTGATAGGCTCTGCACACATGGTCCTTGCTAAAAACTTCATTAGGTAAACCTTCAATAAGAGAAAGTCGTGAGATTTTGTTAATGATATTGAAGTTCAAGTGGTTTAGGCGCTTATGCCATAACCAACTGAGTTTCGAAGAACTTTTAGCAATTAGACAGGTTTCAGGAGAGTTTCTCTTAAAATCAGCAAAATATACATTGCCCCTCCTGATTCCTGAGAACAAAGCCTGCAGTGTTAATTTATCCTTAACAAGATATATATTCGATGAAAACTCAACACAGAAACCTCTATCACAAAATTGATTGACAGAGAGCAAGTTATGTTTAAGTCCCTCAACATAAGACACATTGTGCATACGCACAGAACCACCAACTAAAGTATCAAACCCTCTGGTGAAACCATTAGAGTTATCACTGAAAGGTTACCTACGGGCCTTCCTGAGCTACGTAGTCCTGAAGAAGATCTCTGAAGCCAGTCATGTGTCTTGAGCATCCACAATCTAAGTACCAGACGTCTCTCTTTGGATTCTCCTTCTCCTTATTGTAGCCCGCAGTCACCTGAAAAGAATCAGGCTTCAGGTACCCATCTTGTGTTGGGTCCTATTGTGTTAGTTGTACCCTTAGGGATCAGGATTTGCCTAACAATTCTGACAGCATCAGAAGTGTAGATTTGTCTCCCTAAAACATCAACATACACAATCCTCTTCTTCTGTGGTGCCTTAAAAGTCGAGGGTGTATGTGTGTCAGCCTAAGGAGCCACAGGAGCTTTGAATTTTCTCTTGGGGGCTGGCCTTCTGTTTCTCCTGGGCCTGGGTGGAGTGGGTCTAGGTGCCTGACGAGAAGGGTCTTCGCCTTCTCTGACTCTAAGCACTTGAGGTCTGAGTCGCGAGTTCTCCTTTCAAAAGTTGGTCTCTCATGATAGACCTTGCGCCCTGTCTGAGGTCCTCTGACCTGAGTGTTCCTAGGCTGAGCCTGAGGTCCACGCGGGGCCTGAGTTCCTAGGCGCCTGATAAGACATCTGAGCCTCTCCCTTCCTGGGTTTTGGCCTTGACGTCTCAGTCAGTTGCCTAACAGGTTCAGCGGGCTCATTACCCTTCCCTGAACCGCTGGCCTGGTGAGCAATACCCTTTCCTTTGTCACCCTATCTTGGTTTAGTAATAACCACCTTAGCGTTATTCCCTGAAGCAACCCTGGACTGACCCTGAGAGTTTTTAAGGAACTGAAGCCTATCCTTTATTTTGACACATCAGTGCTGTGATAGAGATTGATCCTCTCAAACACTTGGGCTGAGCGGTTCATCATATCAAGCTTTACGAATAAGATCTCCCCTCTTCCATTTAGGAGTTCATGCCTGGTGAAAAGATCATTAAACTTAGTCTGAAGTACCTCCCTGTCTTTCTGAGTAAGAATCTCATTTAGGGAATCCTCAGAGACTCTTTCTCTCTCAGCAACCTCAGCAGCTCCTGTGTTAGCCTTACTGAGATAAGAGCCTCATCAGTGTCCCTGAGAGATAAAGACTCGGTCAGTCTGGAGTTCTCAGCACTCAGTCTGCTACTCTCCTCCACCATATGGACATTAGTTTCCTGCAACCTGGCGAAATCAACCATCAATTGCTCTAAGGAGAGCTCAAGGTCAATCTCCCTTTCTGAATCTGAGCTAAGCTCAGGTGCGTGATCAGGCGAGGAAGCAGAAACATACCTCATCATTTGTCATAAGGCAAATATCATCATACTCATCATCAGAGAACATATCACGGGAGCTCCTTCCTAGGCCATCAGATTCTGAGCTCTCCTCAGCAATCATGGCTTTACGACCTGACGCTCTCAGTTCCCTCTTGGCTCTCTGATCATTTCTTTCTCAGGCGCTGAGCTCTGGGCAATGATACTAATAATGACCAGTGTTCTTGTAGTGATAGCACTGATCAACATCACATGCATAAGACTTAGATTCATAGTACCTTTTCGACTCAGGTTCTCTGCGGCTCCCTAAGCTCCTCTCAGGTTTGGAGTTGGAACTTCTAACCTCACGATCCTCATTGTGCCTCTCAGGCTCCTCTCGATCATACCTAGATTCAGAACCCCTCCTTTCTTCCCTCAGTGGACTGGATATCCTAGGGCTATCGTATCTCCTCCTTTCTTCAGGTTCAGGATTGGCCTTAAGAGCTATGCTCTTCCCCTTTTCAGGAGTCCTCCTTTATCTATCATCACCACTGGCCTCAGCGTTCTTCTTTCTCTTATTGAGGTCAAATTCCGGAGCCTTTACCTTCGAGAAGAGGTGAGTAGTTGTGATGTTGGTGAGTTCCTGAGTATTTTTCAGCATAATAACTCATGTGACACATCTTTCAGGGAGAATACCTCCCTCATGGGAATATCCTTCCCAAGGGTTGTCAACTCGTTCATCAGCTTGATGAAACGAGACTCAATCTAGTCGATGGACTCATCCTCCAGCATCTTGAAGGCCTCAAACTTCTGAATGGTCATATCCCTCATATTCTCCTTGATCTTCTCTGAGCCCTCGCACATCTCAGCTAAAGTATCCCAGATCTCCTTGGTCGTCTTCAGGTGCATCAACCGGACTGAATCCTTGTAAGGAACAGTGTGCTAGATGATGTTCTTTGCAACATTGTCGAGGCCAATCTGCTTGATCTAATCAGAGGTGAGGTTATCTCTCTCGATCGGTTCAAGACCTATTGGGGGAGGAACTGGTACAATACCTGTCACAAGAAAAGTAGTTGCTCTATCCGTCATGAAGGTGATAGGTCCATTCTAAATGACTAGATACATCTGATCATGGATAGAGTATAAATGTACAAGAACCCTGAATTTCCAGTAGTCAAAATTTTGCTACGGAGAACTCAGGAAGACTGCTCTCAAGACGCTTAGAAGATGCCATGAATGCAAGACTTTTAGAAAACACCTAAGATCTAGTTCAGTAGACCTCCAACAGTTTCACCTCTGAAACTATCAGTATTCAAAGTCAGTGGTCTTGCGAACCACTTCTCTGATAGCACTTATTAGTCCCAAAACGAGTCTAATTAATGTATGGGTGGAATACACTGATAGCAAATTTTCCTTTTTCAAGAAATAACTCCTTAGGATTCAGTCAGCTTAAACTGAAAATGCTCACTGGAACTGACAGGCTCAGGAACCATATATGCTGAATCTTGAATTCGTTCTCTGAGTGAGCTTGGTAAATATAATGCACCTACTGACCGCTCAGGAAGATAGTCAGTTGGATAGCTATCTAAACAAGCTTTTTGTTGGTCCCGAAACGAGTAAATCAGTGTATGGGGGAAATACACTGATGTCAGATTTTCCGAATTCTTTAGAAAATGCTCTTACAAACTCAGTCAGGAAGATCCTGAATGCACTGCACTGAACTGATGGTCTGCAGGGGCAGCAGGGACAGATCAGTCAGGAGTTCAGATAGGTTGAGTCTGAGTAGTGCTCTCTGAAGCTCAGTAGAGATAATGAACCTACTAACCGCTCGGAAGCTAGTCAGTTGGACAGCTATCTCAGTAAGCTAGAGTGCGTGCGGAATGTGAGCCCTTAAGTTCTACTCATTTTAGATTCTAAAAACATTTTCTCTGACTTGCTTAGAAAAGATGGTTAAGGCTGGTGCACAAGGTTCAGTATCAGAAGACTTGAATTCTCATGACTTTTAAAACTTATGCAAATGCTCAGTTTATTATAATGACAGTTATGATCCTGAACAAGTAAGTAAATCAGCACATAAGGGGCTTTTTAACGTGGTTCGGAGATAACCAACTCCTACATCCACGACCTGATTTAACAGGAAGTAATCCTCTTCCACTGAGGATCGGAACTTGTTTTTAACATGCCAAGGTGCACGAATAGCTTCCTTCCTCTCTTAGGAACATAGCCCCTGGGTGGTTATACAAGTCACAGTCCTTCTAACCAACCTTCCTCACAACCTGAGGGGTTTGGTATTCTGATTCCAACTAAGTGATTGCCCTAGCAATACAAAATAATGCTAAGGATAAGAGCTATCGATTCTAAACGAATACAGAGTGAATCCTATTACAACACTAGGGAAACTTAATTGCAGAGTGTTGTTCAAAGTATGCTTTGAGTGCTTGGATTCTTGAGAATGCTTTCACTTGGAAATTTCCTGTAACCTTGTATGGGTGCAAGGTCCTCTATATTTATAGGCAGATTTGAAATAGATCCATTGGAGGAGATCCACCCAAATCTTCCTATTTTAGGGTTGTTGCAAGCTAGTTGTACTTGTTGACATTTTCCAGTGCTTAATCCAAAAATTCTGAGCCCGCCGCCTGCAATACTGAGATGCATTAAATGCTGCGCAGACTCCGTACATGCGTGTTGACTGTCGATTGGCTCTCCGTACAAACGGCAAGTTATTCGACATGACTTTGTCCTTCCTCGTACATTTAAACTCTGAGTTTCTTGTCTTTTACTCAGATTAAATGTTGTTTTTATTGGAGTCCACTGACATTCTCTTTGTCTCAGGTGTTAACATAAATGTTAATTGCCCATAGCATATGTAACCTTTTACTTAGGACTTACATGTATTAGTGAATGATACAACGACCAAGTCAGGTCTTATGAGCATTAGGCTCAGCCTGATAGGTTACACTGCCCTTACTGACTATGTCCTGACTTGAGCATGCTTAGTGTACTCAGTAGGAGCAATAGTCAGTGGAATCTTCTGGTTGTTTTTAGGATGGATCTTCAAGTCTTCGGACTTCAGCTTCAGTTTAGGCAATCTCCAAGACTGACTCTGACTTCTTCAGGATGGAATGCACTTCTGACTTTAGATAATTGGGTCGATACCAACACTCTTCAGTCTTCAACATGTTCCCCCTGAACTGAATCCCTAACCTGACTAATCCTGATCTAGACAAACCTGACTACCATACTTAGGCAAATCATCAGGGGTGTTGGGATCTAATCAAAATACTCAGATTGTCCCAACACTTTTTATGTGCGGAAGTGTGAGCCCAGAATTATACTCATTTTTTTGTGTTTCTAAAAATTCTTTAGCTTAATTACTGAAAGTGTGGTTAAGGACGGTGCTCAGGTACAACTTCAGGAAGATTGTTTCTTCCTGAGTTTCAAAACAATGTTGAATGCTTATACTAATGATATAACGGTTTAAATATGCAAAGCAAGTAAATCAACACACAAGAGTTTAACATGGTTCAGAGACTCAAGCTCCTACGTCCACGGCGTGATTTAAAAGAAACAATCCACTATTAGGATTTGATCTTGTTTTTAAACGTGCCAAGGTGCACGACAGTCTCCTTCCTCTCTAAGGAATTCAACCCCTAGGTGGTTTTACAAGTCTCAGTCCTTCCCACTTCACCAACTCACAACTTAGAGTGGTTTAGCTTTTAGTTTCCAACTAATGGTGTGATAATCCTTACAAGCAAAGCTATACTAAGGATGGATTATCACTCTAAGCTAAATACACAAAAGATTCACTAACAACACTAGGAAAATTTAATTGCAAAGTGTTGTTTGTTTGAATACTTTGAGCGCTTGAATCTTTGGTACATCTCAACTTGGAAATTTCCCATAACCTAGTTTGGGTGCAAGGCTTTCTATATTTATAGGGAGATTTGTAATAGATCCATTGGAGGAGATCAAAATAAATTTTCCTATTTTAGGTAGGTGGCAGCCGAGGAATTGACATTTACTTTTCATCATGCTGTTTTGATGAAAGTCTGCTACTGCCGCCTGCGACTGTGAACATTTTATGAATGTGTCAGCTTCGTACATACGTGCCTTCATCTCACTAGCTGCTTTTCAAATGGCTAGTTCTTGACAATACCTTATCCATCATCATACCATAAATACTCTGCGTAAATTGCACTTTAACTCAGGTACAAATCTTTTTCTTCAGTGGATCTCTGACATTCTCTTTGTCCTCAGTCTTCAGCATAAATGTTGTCCCCAAACGGTCAGTAACCTTTTTTGTCAGGACTTACAAAGTGTCGGTATAATGAAAACTCAGCCCGATTACTCAGGTTACTTCTGTCTTCACTGATACGCTCTGTCCTGATTACACTTAATATAGTCACTAGAACTCTATCAGTGGTCTTCTTCAGGATCGATCTTCTCAAGAACTTCTTCAAGAGTCTTCAGGATATGTCAGGTCTCAGAACATTTTCTCTGATCACGATCTTCAGGAATCTTTCTGTCCTCAGGGATGGTTCTTCCTGAACATGATCTTCAGGACGTCTCCCTCTGAATCCAGCCTTCAGGATGGTTCCCCCTGAACTGAGTACCTGTGAATATAAAACAAGTCTATCCTATCATGACTCTAGTCCTGAGTCTATAGAATCGTGAAACTGTACTTAGGCAAATCATCTTTTTAGACTAAGGGGTTTTGGGATCTGAATCAAAACAACTTAGTGAATATCCCATCAATATCAGAGTACGAAAAATAAGAACATTAGAAGATGAATAAGAAGAAGCAATAGATGCACAAAGGAATAAGGTTAAAAGATGAGAATAATAATGTTTATAGAGTTGCAATTTATAGAAGTATAGAATTTAAGATAAAACGGTAGAGTTTAAAAAATTCAAATATAGGATTTGATATTATAAATATATATTTATAAGATTTATAATAGACGTATTGTTGGTCCAAGATAAACAATAACAAGTGTATGGGGGGAATACACCTATAAGTACAGATTTTTGAAAATATGAATTTTACAGCGGACTTAAGAACACAGGTGACTTGTTAAACAATCAGTGGACTGAAAGGTCCCCTGATAGGTAACCTGAGTTTTTTATAAGAGTTTAAATTTAGCAGTGGATTAAGTAAACACATTTTCAAAGATTTTATCAACACACACAAAAGGAGTAAAGCAATAAGAACATAGGGGATTTATAGTGGTTCAGAGTTAAACACTCCTACATCCACTTTTCCTGATTTAACAGGAGAATTCCTTAACCTCAGGAATTCCTTGTTTTAGAGTGCCAAGGTGCACTGATCAAGAACAACTTCTCTTGATCTCTAGGATTTTCCATGAGTTCTAGTCCTCTCAAGATTTCAGACTGAGACACTACTCAGCGTACTTTCTTCCAACTCACAGCCTTGAACTTGTTACAGTTTAAGGACTTTGAGTTCTCCAACTAAGGTTGAGATAACCCTTTACAATGATGATCAATATCTAGGTTGGGTTATCTCAGTAGGCTTCTAAGGATATTACAATGTAAGCCTAATTACAGAGTTGGGCTCTAAACAATGTAAGCACTTGGGAAACTAATGTGATTTCGAGTGCTAGAGGATTGATATGAACTTTGGAGAGTTTAGTCTTTCAGATGAGCTTGATAGTTTCCCGTACTTAGCTTCTTCTTCAATTGCTGTATTTATAGACTTAATTTGAAAGACTATTCGTTGGAGAGATAGTTTAAAATTAAGTTATTTTGGTAGTCCAAAATTCTTCAAAATCTTTCTCAGATTTTGGAATGGTCAAATATGTTAATTGTTGTAGTCCACCGTTCTTCAAGATCTTCTTCAGATTTTGGATAGTCAACTCTTAAGCATTAATGGTTGAAAGCTCATTAAATACCTGCTTAGAGTTAATGCAGCCGCCTTTGAAAAGTGTGCCTTCCTAGGTTGTTGGTTGCTTCTGAACCTGGTACTGACAAGTCAGTCTTTTGTGTCATGTCCGTACATAGGTGGCAGCTTCTCATTGGTCTGTCTTTAATTGTTCCTGAGTCCAGTCAAACGGTTATATTGAAGTCTTCTGTCTTTTCATCAGGTGACTTTAGAACATTTCATTTGCTGCATTTAACACTTCATTTATGTGTTGCAACTACTCTCATTAATACTGAAGTGTATTAAATGCATCAGGCTTGTTCTTCTCAGGGGAGTTCCTCAGGTCACCTTTACTCAGTCTCCTGGGGTGCCTTTCTTCAGAGGTGGGTGTATCTCCTAACTTTTCATCAGGCTAGTTCTATCTATGGTAGCCGGATTTTTATAACTTAAGTTTTTGACATAGCCTCCTAACAGTTAGGCTATTTTTCTAAGCTTTACAACTCTTTAGCTTATTATGGGAGTCTTTGGGATTACATCAAAACATTTCATTAATCATTTCCCAACAATTTCTCCATTTTTTATAAGAATAAAAACTCAACTGACTGACTACTTATCAGTAGACTGGTACTTAGAAAAAATGTAATTTGAAAATTCCCCCTGAATATGTACCTACAGGTTAGTTAGGCAGTTTATATATAAAATAGTGCAAATGCCTAACAGATAATGAGATATTATCTTGGGCTCAAAAAGATTATATATTTTCATTAATTGAAAAGTTGATTACAGTTTACAAACTTTCACACTGTAATCAAAAAGTGATACTGCCCTGACCAACATAAAGATAAAAGAAACATTAACATCTTCCCTTCCCCTTCTCCTTCAGTGCACCCCTTCACAAACAAGCTTCAAAGGTTGGCAAAAGTTGGTTCCAGACCATATTGACTGAAGACTCTCTTCTTCACTTCCATCTTCTTCTGCATAACCTCAGGAGAGTGTCCCTTGAGTCCAGCCTACTCACAGATCAGTAACCATTCACCCAAGATCTCCTGAAGATTGATTTCTCCACTTGCATCCACCGGAGGCATGAACATGATAGGTCCAGGAGCCTTAAAAGGCTGACCTCCACTGTGCTCTTCCCAGGCATTCAGGATTCTGGGATACAACCCATGCCAGTTCTCCACCATCTTTTGATGAAACACTTCATCAGCTTCAATTCCCTCAAATTCCCCTATCACAAAATAGGAGTAGACAAACTCCCTTTTGATCTCCTCCCATTGATCATTGAGATCCTTTGGAATCCAAGCATCTATGTGTGGGAATTTGGCAACAGGTTCACTGATCTGCCTCTGATTTCTCGTAGCCTTCATCCTCCAGTAGGAGTTCCTAGGTCTCCTGGGTGGTGGAGGTTTCATCACTTGACCAATCTCCATAAGCCTCATCTTTTCCTCATCCTTTTGTCTATTGTGTTCATCAAGTGTCTGACCTGTCTTTACTGCTTGAGCCAGAGGAATCAGAGTGGGCTTAAACAATTCCTCAGTGGAGAGTGCCTTCTCAGGCTGGTTTGGTGCAACTTGAGCTAGTGGAAGAGGATTTTCCACATCCAACTCCCTTACCTCTTCTTCATGTTCTTGGGTCACCATTACCCTTCTCTTCTTAGTGGCCTGAGTGTCAGATGATGCACTCTCACTCCTCTAAGCACTTCTTTGCCTTTTCTCTTTCAAAATCTACTCCCCAGCCTTTGACAGCCTAGTTTCTCTCCCTGCATCAGCAACCCCTTTCTTTTTCTCATGTGCAGTAGCCAGCTCACCTTCTTGGACAAGAGTGTTAATTTCTTCCCTGACTTCAGCAACAACTTTCTCAGGGTCAGGCCCCTTTCCAACTAGTGGTCCACCAAGAGGCCTATCCTGTCTTTATCCTCTTCTTTCCCCCTTTTTGCGAACTCTCCTGGAAAGTTCAGCAAGAGCCACAGAGTGCTTGGCAGTATCTTGTTCAACCACCCTGAGATTGGTAAGACAATGCTCAATTTCTTCATTTAGTGCTTTCAGATGGTAGGCAGCATCCACTCCAAAGTCAGTGAAGGGCTTTAACTTCTCTTCAATGATCAGATTTGTAGCAGCCTGAGTGGGAAGCACTGCAAGTGCCTGCCTAACCTGAGTCTCTACTTCTTCTTTCAGGGCATTCTCCCTCCTGGTCAAGTATTCATCCATCCTGTTTATCAGGCCACATGCCATAGCATTGATGGTAGCCTGAATCAACCTTTCCATTTCCTCCACATGTTCTTGCCTGACAGCCACAACAACCTGTGCATGAGCCTGTCTCTCTTGCTCCAAACTAGCCTTCAGGTCATTGATTTCCTTAGAGAGGTGCATCTCCATCTGATCCACATTTGATGATAGATTGGTGATCAGAGTCAGATTAGATCCTTGGACTTAATCAAGGTGCTCATCCACCACAGCTGTTTCAATAGACTGTTCCTCCATCATGACTTCAATGTTTTCAACCTTTCCTGAACAACACTTTGGATTACCCCTTCTATCTGAGCAATAGGGGTTTCATTAGGGGAGGGCACAACTTCCTTCTGAGTCCCCTGAGACTCAGGTTGATTGGGGATGTCCTGACCTCCAGTACCCTGGCTCTCAATCGCCTGAGAGGTCCCCTATCCTGCATCAACCTGACCCTCAGTAGTTGGGTTGGCTCCTTTATCACCACCTTCTTTGTCCTAGTCTTCTCTTTCCTTGTCCTGAGGCCCTTCAATCAACCTTGCCTCTTCCAGATTCTTGGCAACCAGCTTGCCAAACTCCCACTCAGTCAGTAGTAGACTGACTTTTTTTACTTGAGCAAATTCCAAAACTTCCCTCTCTTCCTTCCTCCAATAAGATTCTCCCTTTCCCTTCACCGCCTCCAGCAACTCATACAGGTACCATCCTTCAGTTTGACTAGTAGCCTGATGACTTTTTCGTATTTTTGCACGTTTTACAAATCAAGCAAATCTACCCAAAAGCGAATGGGTAATTGCAGTATTGCAAGTATATGACCAAGTAGTATCGACCTAGGATTTAGGAGTGCGATGGAGCCCCAAGATTATGTGTCGTCATGATACTATATTGACGAGTCCAGTTGGCAAGAAATGTAAACAAGCAACAATTAAACTATAAAGCAATTAAACTATCAACTAACTTTCGAGAAGTGCTAGAGAGATGTATGCTTCGGGTGTCTTCCTTACAATTTCGACCAATGTTTCTCACAACTTAACAATCTATCATTTGCTATGTTCTTGGAATGAGTTAAAGGCTACCACGAAACATTTAAAGATCAATCCCTTTTGAGGCTTAGGTGATCAAGCAACATTACAAGCACATAAGGTAATGAACTATATAGAAAGGTTCAACACGGTTACTAATTACTATAATTCCCTTCTCACCAAATTCTCAAATCCTCGAGTAAAGACCTAATGTCTATTAATGGTGATCTAGGCTATCTACCCCCTCTCGGTGTAGTAGATTACTAGTTTAATCCAATTAATCAAACAACATTTCCCTACAAAGCCAAGAAAGTACACACACAACTCTCATTGCAGCATATACACATCTACTAAGAGATACTAAATTAATTCAATTAATCTAATCAAGATTAACACATTAAAAAAAACACATAACCAATCCCATAACAAAATCAAGACAATCAAATCATGATCACACTAATTTCCATCACAAATCAAACATCCAAAGTAAGAGACAATTAGCCCATAGCTAAAATTAACAAATCCATGGATAAAAACATCAAATCCATAATCATAACACTAAAATAAAAGCTAAACAAAAACTTCACCATTAAAGGTAAAATAAAAGAACAATATCACCTCTTGAGTTCCCAATCCTCCAATACTTCAAGAAATTAAAATACTCAATTAAATTCTAACGATAAATTGCAAGAAAAATAAATCCTATTCTAATGTGTGGAGTGTGTGGGGGGAGAGGAGTTCCCCACAAATTGTTAAGAACAAGCTGTCGAATCCCTAATCTAATTTCATGTGATTCTTCCTTTTCTTTTTTATCCCAAAACATACAGTATATATATGTTAGGAAGATGGGCCAAAAATAACATATGCAAACCACCTTGGCCCATTACTTTTTCCTCCACGTGGTTGTTTCAGTAGGAAGAAAATCTAAATTTTGTTGAAGTGCTCGATCGAGTTGAATTGCTCGACCAATATGGTCGAGCAATTATTTTTGCAATTTTGCTTCGTAAATTTCTTCATACCTTGCTCGAGGAGGAATGACAACTCTTTAAAAAGGAATAGCAACTCTCTCCTTTTTTCTCAGCAACTTTTCAATTGAAGAACGATTTACCTCTTTCCATTTTGAAAACGACGGACAAGATCGTAAATGGGTCAGACAGTGGGCGGCGACAATTGATTCCGGCGAGTAGGTGGTTCTGGCGAGCTAGTGTGAATTGGGTAGGTGCTTCACAAGTTTCTGGCGGCAACGGGCGAATGTGATTTTCGGCGACTGCTAGCAGCGTGGATGGAGGAGCACTCCGGCGAGTGGGCTTTGGTGAATTCCAGCGAGAATAATTGATTTCCGGCTGCTGGGTATGGTTCGGTTGCTCCGGCAATATGGCGGATTCCGGCGAGACGAAATCAATTTCAGAACAGGGGCTGTGAACGGGCCTTCGACGACGGCGGTGCTGAAGCCGTGACTTTAATTTCGGCAGCAAACGTGAATTTCGGCAATGGAATTTGAAGGTCAGGGGCTAGTGAGAGAATTTCGGCAGCTGTGGCGAAAGTTCTCTTTATCAAATAATGCACTCTTCAATCTGCATCTTTTCCGTTTTGAATTGAAAATGATGTGGCTGAACAATGGCCACGTTTCCTTCTGAATCTCTCTCAAAATATGTATTAATGTGAGGTCTTGGTCAAATTCAGACTTGTGGGCCCATCTCAAGTACTATTTCAATTAAATTCTTTGTGTCTTATTTCAACCTTCACGTAGATGCATTAGCAAATTTCCTCCTTTACTCTCTTGCGATCCCACCACTTTATTTGTATTCATTCAAGCCAAATTTATCCTTATAAATGGGATTTCCTTTTAATTACTCAAATGGGATGCACCTCTTCAAATAAATAGGCAATTAATTTGTGAAAATCAATAGGCCTATTTCCCTTTTAATCTCGATTCTTCTCGACTCATATAGTAAATTGACTCCACAAATATTAACAAGTATTTTGCTCCAAAAATCATCAATTTTCTACATAATATCAACAAATATTTTTCTTGGCCATTAAGCACAATTAATCAATTTTAAATATAAAAATGCATTAAATCCTATACAAATTAATCAAATTAAGCACCTTAAAAATGAGCAATTCTCACACAAATTACTCCCCCAAACTTAAATTGTTGCTCATCCTCGAGCAACGAAAAAAAAAAACAAGTGGGAGGATTGCAAACAATTTTCTTTCAAAACAAAAAATAAGCAATTATCAAGTTCTTCAATCTAGCCAAGCAATTAGGTCCAAATATCCACAAGCTAGTTCACAAGTCATGATCAACCAATGCCAGATAAAGTGCTCAATTCACAATTTTTCTCACAAGGGAGTGTTTTACTCATCACACAAAGTGTATTAAGGGAAGTATATGCTCTCAAAAATCAAAACACACAACTGCACTACCATATGCTTGTCAAGTATCTAAGTTCTCCACCACAAATTAAGTGATCAATCAAAGAATCAATGAGGACTTTCATTCGGTTGTAATATAGGCTCTTTGGTTAAGGTGGAGAAAATTTGGATTAAGTGACTCATAAACTAGTGGAGCGAGAGTTCAAGACATCCGGAATATCTCTACACTCTCCAAAGACAAGTAGCAAGTGATCAATTTGCACTTAAAGTCCTAAACTCCAATCATTTACTTGTTCTCATTTTTTTAGCACTTTTTCCTTCACTAACACCATCAAGAACTTTTTTGAATTTCAAGCTCAACCAACTTTTGTATACAAGAGTTCTTCCCATTTTTCCTTATTCACTTCAACACAAACTCTTTTCCTTGTACACCTTTTTTTTCACCTTTTTCTTAAATTTTCACAATCTTTTCACTTCGTCATTTCATCCACCAAATTCACAATCAAGCACATTCTAACCTCTTTACCCACATTCAAGCTCCACTAGTTCATAGGGACAATTAAGTTCAAAAAGAAGGATAATAGGCTAAAATTGTAGGTTGCCAAGAAATAGGTCAATAAGGCACAAATTGGCTAACTACAGAAAAATTTCATTTGGCATGGAAGATTTGGCTAAGTGACTTTTCAAAACAAAGATGACCTCATATCATTTTCAAAAATTTCACACAAAAAGTAGTTTCAAACAAGACAAGAGGCAAGTTCTAGAGCACACAAGCATGCATGATACTCACAATGAAAGAAAATAGACCCATAAATATGCAAGTCGATCTACAAGGCTCTAAAGCTCACGGCTTGTCTAATCATGAATTTTGAGCACAAAAGTCAAGCACAATTTTCACATTAACAAGTAAACCAACTAGCGTCAATCCAAACAATCAAGCTCAACCAAATCTCAAAACCAATAATCACCATCAATTAAGCCTCAAACATCAACAACAAAATCTAAACAAAGCCAAAAATGAATTGTCACAATGCAATACAAATCAAGGTAGACACACTAACAAAAATCAAGAAAATAAAAACTCTCTCCCCCAAACTTAAATGAAACTATCATGTTCAATGCAAAGTTTAGGGAGTAAGTATGTCACCCAAGAGAATTTCCACCAAGAGATCCCTTCAATAGTGCAAGCCACCTCAACCTTTGTTCTTTTGAGCCCACACCATCCAAGCTCTTCTCCTTAAGCATCCGTGCTCCTCAATCTCCTACACACAACAACACTTGAGGAAAATTAAAAACAATCTAAACTAAAATAAAACAAAAGAAAGCAATAAAAATGGGTTGTCTTCCATTTAGCGCTAAGTTTAACGTCATTTGCCGGACGTTATTAATAAAATTCAAACGTCTCTCATCGGAATGGCCACGGGTATCTATCCTCCTTGCCACTATACTTCAATCTTTGAGTTTCAAAGTCAAGGAGGTTCTTGACATTAGAAAACCAATCACCCATCTTCCTCTCCCATCCTTTCACAAACAAGCATTCTTTTTCCCCTCTCACCCTCAACTTTCTCAATTTTTCTCCTTATTGTTCAAGGATTCTCAAACTTCTCTCTAATTCTTTTCTTTGGTCAAAGCTATAAATAGGCAAAATAAAATCAATAGAAGCATCATTATCAACAAAAGTACAAATCGAAGAGTTTAAAGGATGAGAAATGCTCATTTCGCTCTTCAATTCTTCTTTCGATGCTTCTTGATTTTCTTGCTCAATTGTGCGTGTGTCCACCATGGGACATTCCTCTTCAACCGTCTCATTTTTCTCATCACTTGGGTCCTCTACTTCCTCTTCCCCTTCTTTTTTCCTACCAATGCATACAAGAGAAGTGTTATCATAAATATCATCATTAATACGAATAAAGAAAGAAGAAGGGAAGTGAGATCCTTGATCATCGTAGTGTAAGATTATCGTGAAGTTTCCTTTCATTCAAATTTTCATTTTCAAGAACAAATCTATGAACTTGATCAAAAACATCTTCCTTCGGCTCTTCTTCTTCTTCCTCTTCATCTTCTTCTAGGTGTGAAGGCATAAGAGGAGGAGGAGTATATGAGTTTGGATCAAGATAAGGGTAAGGATAAGAGTAAGAATAAGGATAAGGATATGAGGTATAGGGATAGGGGTATTGTTGAGGAGGATATGTGTATGGAAGATAAACCATGTCATGATTGAGACTTTGATTCCACAAGTAGGGGTTTAATCCATCCATCTTCTTCAAAGTCACTCCTACAAAAGGTTAACTATAAAATTTCTCAAAAGAGAATAAAACGAAAAAAAATAAAGCAATAAAAATGTCACTAGTAGCACCACTCAACTAACCCTAAGTCATACCAAAGGACACTAAACTAAATCCCCAGCAACGGAGCCATTGACTTTTTTGTATTTTTGCACGTTTTTCAAATCAAGCAAATCTACCCAAAAGCGGATGGGTAATTACAGTATTGCAAGTATACGACCAAGTAGTATCGACCTAGGATTTAGGAGTGCGATGGAGCCCCTAGATTATGTGTCATCAAAATACTATAGTGACGAGTCTGGTTGGCAAGAAATGTAAACAAGCAACAATTAAACTAAAAAGCAATTAAACTATCAACTAACTTCCGAGAAGTGCTAGAGAGATGTATGATTCGGGTGTTTTCCTTACAATTTCGATCAATGTTTCTCACAACTTAACAATCTATCATTTGCTATGTTCTTGGAATGAGTTAAAGGCTACCACAAAAAATTTGAAGACCAATCCCTTTTGAGGCTTAGGTGATCAAGCAACATGACAAACACATAAGGTAGTGAACTATAGAAAGGTTCAACACGGTTACTAATTACTATAATTCCCCTCTCACCAAATTCTCAAATCCTCAATTAAAGAACCTAGTGTCTATTAATGGTGATCTAAGTCATCTACCCCCTCTCGGTGTAATAGATTACTAGTTTGATCCAATTAATCAAACAACATTTCCCTACAAAGCAAACAAAGTACACACCCAACTCTCATTGCAGCATGTACCCATCAACTAAGAGATACTAAATTAATTAAATTAATCTAATCAAGATTAACAAAATAATAGAAACACATAACCAATCCCATAGCAAAATCAAGACAGTCAAATCATGCTCACACTAATTTTCATCACAAATCAAACACTCAAAGCAAGAGACAATTAGCTCATAGCTAAAATCAACAAACCCATAGATAAAAACATCAAATCCATAATCATAACACTAAAATAAAAGCTAAACAAAAACATCACCATTAAAGCTTAAATAAAAGAACAATATCACCTCTTGAGTTCCCAATCCTCCAATACTTCAAGAAATTAAAATGTCCAATTAAATTCTAACTAAAAATTGCAAGAAAAATAAATCCTATTCTAATGTGTGGAGTGTGTGGGGAAGAGGAGCTCCCCACAAGTTGTTAAGAACAAGCTGCCGAATCCCTAATCTAATTTCATGTGATTCTTCCTTTTCTTTTTTATCCCAAAACAAACAGTATATATATGTTAGGAAGATGGGCCCAAAATAACATATGCAAACCACCTTGGCCCATTACTTTTTCCTCCACGTGGCTGTTTCAATAGGAATAAAGTCTGAATTTTGTTGAAGTGCTCGATCGAGTTGAGTTGCTCGACCAAAATGGTCGAGCAATTATTTTTGCAATTTTGCTTCATAAATTTCTTCATACCGCTCGATCGTGCAAGGTTGCTCGAGGAGGAATGACAACTCTTTAAAAAGAATAGCAACTCTCCCCTTTTCTCTCAGCAACTTTTCAATTGAAGAACGATTTACCTCTTTCTATTTTGAAAACGACGGACAAGATCGGAAATGGGTCCGGCAGTGGGAGGCGACAATTGTTTCCGGCGAGTAGGTGGTTCCGGCGAGCAAGTGTGAATTGGGTAGGTGCTTCACGAGTTTCTGGCGGCAACGGGCGAATGTGATTTTCGGCGACTGCTAGGAGGGTGGACGGAGGAGCACTCTGGCGAGTGGGCTTTGGTGAATTCCAGCGAGAACAATTGATTTCCGGCTGCTGGGCATGGTTCGGTTGCTCCGGCGATATGGCGGATTCCGGCGAGACGGAATCAATTTCAGAACAGGGACTGTGAACGGGCCTTCGACGACGGCGGTGCTGAGGCCGTGACTTTAATTTCGGCAGCAAACGTGAATTCCGACAATGGAATTTGAAGGTCAGGGGCTGGTGAGAGAATTCCGGCAGCTGTGGCGAAGGTTCTCTTTATCAAATAATGCACTCTGCAATCTGCATCTTCTCCGTTTTGAATTGAAAATGATGTGGCTGAACAATGGCCACGTTTCCTTCTGAATCTCTCTCAAAATATGTATTAATGTGAGGTCTTGGTCAAATTCAAGAGTTGTGGGCCCATCTCAAGTACTATTTCAATTAAATTCTTTGTGCCTTATTTCAACCTTCACGTAGATGCATTAGCAAATTTTCTCATTTACTCTCTTGCGGTCCCACCACTTTCTTTGTATTCGTCCAAGCCAAATTTATCCTTATAAATGGGCTTTCCTTTTAACTACTCAAATGGGCTGCACATCTTCAAATAAATGGGCAATAAATTTGTGAAAATCAACCGGCCTATTTTCCTTTTAATCTCGATTCTTCTCGACTCATATCATCAATTGACTCCACAAATATTAACAAGTATTTTGCTCCAAAAATCATCAATTTCCTACAAAATATCAACAAATGCATTTCTTGGCCATTAAACAAATTAATCAATTTTAAATATAAAAATGCATTAAATCCTATACAAATTAATCAAATTATGCACCTTAAAAATGAGCAATTCTCACACAAATCACCTGACCCTCTCAAACATTTCCTTGAGGGTTGGATGAGAGTTCAAGGCAGGATATATGTTCTCTATTTCATAACTTGCCTCCTCCTTTAGAGAGTCCAGATAAGTGTACTGGACTTCCTCATCATCTTCTACCTCAAGCACATGCAACATGTCAGTGCCCTATGTAATGGGGGGTTCTGAATTGGCTACACTTTCAGGCTGTTGAGAGCCTTCAGTGGGGTGTTCATGAGTTGTGGGTTCAGGGGATGTGGTTTTGGTTCCCTCTTTGGACTTTTGAGAGTCCACATAGGCCTCTTTCCCTCCATCAGAATCTGTTTCTTCATCATCACTTTCCTCAGCATTTTCCTCCTCCTCTTCTGCCTCCTCACCCTCCTGACCTTCTTCAATTACCTTCAGGGCAGTAGAGGCAAGGAGATGAATAGGGGATTTCATTCCTTCCTCTTCCTCTTCAATGGACTTTTTAGCAGATGAGTGATTGGTGGAGGTCTCAGAGCTGCTGCTCATGACTTTACTTTCCACAATGGCTTTCTTCACCAGCCTTCTTTTCTTCTTCTCCATTTCTTCTTCTTTGTGAGAATTCATCTTCTCACTTGGTTACAAAGCTCTCTTCTTTAAGTCCAAGAGTGGACTGTCTTCAGTGGGGTTAGTGGAGGGGGTGGTTCTCTTCCTTGACTCAGGGCCCTCCACTTTCATCTTCTCCAACAGTTTCTCCGAGTTGAACAAGATTTTGGCCTTGTTCCAGGATCTGGCATCAGGGAATGGGTACTTGAGGTTGAGCTTCTCCAATATCAGGCCCACCTTTGTGGCATAGCACAACTTGTGCTCTATCATCAGTCTTCCCTTTACTTCCTTCAGTTTATTTCTCTCCTCCCTTAGGTTTGAAATAAAGAATCCATGACAATTGAGCATTTTCCTCCCACTGGTATGGACAATGGCAGCCATCAACCTCAGCTTTATCTTGCTGACTTGCTCTATACTCCCCTGATTGGCCAAGATGCATTTCCCAACAATCTTAGCCAGAACCTCAAACTCTGGCTTCAACAATTTCTTGTTGAGATTGGGGACATACTGCTCCTTCTTCTTGGTGATAACATCCAAGAACTCTTCTTCTTACCCAGCCATGAAGGTGCTAGGGTCCAAGCCCTCACTTGGAAGCCCTAGAAAGTCATGAAGATCCTCCTGCCTAAGCACAAACTTGTGCCTCTTCATTACAGGCACAGAAATGACTTGACCCTTCTTATCCTTTTTGGTTTCACTCATCTCCATCATCACAACGGACCTGATGGATGTAACACTCTTTTCCATTTCCACAAAAAAACTCCAAAACTTGTCTGTCATAACATTTGTCAGGACCATTGGATAAAAACTTGCTGAGTCCAGCATTCTTGACATACTTAAAGGTTTTTCTGATATGGTAAAGGTTTGGATCATTTAGGACTTTCTGGTTATGAAAGCATACAATAGGTTCATACCAGAAGTTTTTGTTGTTGGAGAGTTCTTTGAAATCTATGTAGGGTTGAGACATTGTGTGAGAATAGGATGTAAAGACACAAGGGTTGAGGATTTTGAGGGTTGAGAGAGTTGAGAAAAATAAGGAATCGTGGGTAAAACTGCAAAGTATGGAAGTTATTTATATGGGTAATCAAGGGTGGAGATTCAATCGTGAGAAAACTGGTCTATGGTTGAGATGAGAGTGATAATTGGAAGATATAGTGATTTATCTTCCCAAGTGTTTTGTAATTATTACCAGAAATGGAAAGTGGGAAGAATTTTGATCAAAGGTTAGGATTTAATTAGATGGCGGTTAAAAACGTGGCTTTTCATGAGAAAATCCTTTC
Organism: Prunella vulgaris; assembly: GCA_026898435.1. Classification (NCBI taxonomy): domain Eukaryota; kingdom Viridiplantae; phylum Streptophyta; class Magnoliopsida; order Lamiales; family Lamiaceae; genus Prunella; species Prunella vulgaris. The sequence continues at coordinate 338,976 of JAPKLY010000418.1, forward strand.
AAATACATCTCCCGAGATTTTACTGCGCACTTACTATCGCATTAAATGCGCCACAGACACGATTATCAATAAAGTAACCGTCAGTCAGAGGATGTCTCAGGCTTGTTGACAGTGGACTTCCTCAGTCTAGTTACTGTCAGTCGACTTCTTTTCTATTCAGTGGAGTAAGTTTCACTGACTATCAGGGGGCCTGAAGATATCAGTGGACTTATCAGCTGAGTCAACTGATGTTAGGTTGACCCTTCCCCCTTGAATAGTGGCCTGTGAATCTATCAGATTGGTAGATAATTCCCCCTGACTTAAGTCTCCTGATCAATTTCCTGAATCAGGATCAAGTAATCCTAACTCAACTGATTACTCATGAAACCTAGCCTCAGCCAGAGGTTTTGTGAGTATATCAGCTCTTTGTTTATCAGTGTGGATTTTCACAAGACAGACATCCTTCTTTTCCACATGGTCTCTGATGAAGTGATGTCTTATATCCACATGTTTTCATCTTGTGTGAAGTACATGGTTCTGTGATAATGCTATTGCACTGTTGTTATCACAGAAGATAGGTGCTTCATTGGCTTGAATGTTATAATCTGCTAATTGCTGCCTTATCCACAAGATTTGAGCACAGCAACTTCCAGCTGCCATGTATTCAGCTTCTGTGGTGCTTGTTGCTACTGAGCTTTGTTTCTTTGAGAACCATGAAATAAGTTTATTTCCTAGGAATTGGCAGGTTCCTGCTGTTGACTTCCTGTCAATCTTGCATCCTCCATAGTCAGCATCTGAGTAGCCTGTTAATTCAAAATTATCATCAGAGTGGTACCAAAGTCCCATGTTGACTGTACCCTTGAGATATCTTAGAATTTTCTTTGTGGCTTCCAGGTGACTCTTCTTAGGACTAGCCTGATATCTTGCATAGATTCCTACTGCATAAGTGATGTCAGGCCTGCTTGCAGTGAGGTATAGAAGGGATCCAATGATTCATCTGTAAGTAGTCTGATCCACAGCTTCTCCTTCTTCATCAGGTTCTAGCTTGGTGTTGGTGTTCATAGGTACCCTGACCACCTTGCTTGTACTACATCCAAACTTTTGTATCGGCTCCCTTGTGTACTTAGCTTGATTGATGAAGATTCCTTCAGGGGACTGCCTGACTTGCAGTCCTAGAAAGAAATTCATCTCTCCCATCATGGACATCTCAAATTTTCCTTTCATGAGTTGTGAGAATCTGGTACACATGTCTTCATTTTGTGATCCAAAGATGATGTCATCCACATAGATCTGAACCATGAGGATGTCATCTCCAGGACTGATTCTAAAGAGTGTCCTGTCAACACTCCCTTTGGTGAATCCATGCTCCAAGAGAAACTGTGACAGTGTGTCATACCAGGCTCTTAGGGCTTGTTTCAGGCCATATAAAGCTTTTCTAAGCTTATATACTTTGTTCCCTTCCTCAAACCCAGGGGGTTGTTCCACATAAACTTCTTCATTCAGGACTCCATTGAGGAATGCACTTTTGACATCCATTTGATAGACTTTGAATCTCTTGTGGGCAGCATATGCAAGGAATAGTCTGATAGCCTCCAGTCTGGCTACTGGGGCAAATGTTTCATCATAGTTAAATCATTCAACCTGAGAATACCCCTTTGCCACTAGCGTTGCTCTGTTTCTGACTATTACATCATTTTCATCCTTCTTGTTTTTGAAGACCCATTTGGTTCCAATGATGTTTGCATACTTGGGCCTCTTGACTAGCTCTCATACTTGGTTTCTTGTGAATTGATTGAGTTCTTCTTCCATGGCAATGATCCAATTAGGATCTTTTAATGCTTCCTCTATTGTCTTGGGTTCCTATGCTGATAGAAAACAACAAAAGAGAGCATTTTCACCATGAAAACTTCTAGTCTTGACTCCAAGGTTAGTATCTCCAAGAATCTGATTGATTGGATGATCAATAAACCAGCTTCTTCTGGATTGTCCTCTCTCAGTGGGGTTATCCACATGGGATATCCCTTCTTCTGGGATTGAGTCACTAGTTTGAATAGCATTAAGAAAGTCAGGAGAGAGTGCAGAGGGAAGAAGATGTTTGCCAAAAATGTGTATGATTTCCACGCAAGTGTACGTGGTCGTTGTTGTGGTGGCAAGTTAACCAAGTTAAATATCGAACACAGGGAAACGATGCGATATCAAGCAAGTATTGAGTGTTCACAAAGGTGGATAGCTAGGAAAGCAAGAAAAAGATCATGTTTTCTATCTACTTCACAAAGCAAAGTAAAAGTTAACTATCACCTCAAAGAAGTGAGCACGTGTGGAGTGTACATGGAAGTAATCCTACTATAGTTCCTCTAGTGTCCTATCCATCCTAGCATACAAAAGGTCTCTTAGTGTCTTAGTCAAGCCAACTAGTGTCTAGATCTCTCTAATAACACAAGCTTAAGGGCTCTATTGGGTGTCTAGATCTCTCTACAACACCCAATACTCTAATTAAGAGGTCTAGGCTAATATGCAATTCTCATTGGTCATACAAGCCAAATATCAAACACTTGGTATGCATTAAGTTCTTATAGCTCAATTTTCATTTCATAGCTAACTATATAGGCACATTCAATCCAATTAAACATCCCAAGCATTCATACAAGTCATTAATAAGAGAACTAATCCATCAAGATCACTAATTCATGTATAGGATTAGCAAGAACTAAATTCACCACAATATTCATGAAACCATGCAACAAGGATATTAGCCCATGGCTAATTGATGGTACAAAACAACAATTAGCAATCTAATCATAGAATTAAAGGAAAACTTATCATATGTAGAAGAATGGAAAAACAATCATCAAACCTTGAAAAGCTATCTCTTAATCCGGAATGCAAAATAATAAATTAAACCGTAGAAAGAATGCTCTAATCAGTACGAATATGCAGGAACAAATGGATCTAAAATCCGACGGACAGATAAAAAGTTATTGAAGAAAGAAGATTGAATCTAATTAAGAACCCAATAAGTAACTACGTAATTCTCTCTCTAAACTAATCTAAGAACTTGGAATTATGAAGATCCTCCCTTGGAAATCTGATCCTTGAGGTATTTATAGTGCCCACAATGTTTAGTCCATAGTTCCCTTCATTAAAACGCGCAAAAAAATGAAAACATCCCTAAAAATCCAGATTTCGCACAGCCGCACGGCCTTACCCTTGTGGACGCATGATTAGGGTCATAATTGCATGTTTTTGCATCCATTTCTACATGGTTTTGATGTGCTTATGTTGGGACAATCTGAGTATTTTGAGTAGATCCCAAAACCCCTGATGAATTTGCCTAAGTACAGTTGTTCAGGATTGTCTAGTTCAGGATAGTCAGGTTAGGGATTCAGTTCAGGGGGAACATGTTGAAGACTGAAGATCATTGGAGTCGACCCAATTTTCTGAAGTCTGAAGTGCAACCCGTCCTGAAGAAGGCCAGAGTCAGTCTTGCTGAAGATTGTCTGAACTGAAGCTGAAGACCGAAGCCTGAAGATTCATCCAGAAGACTATCCGGAGTTCCATTGACTGATGTTTCTACTGAGTACACTAAGCATGCTCAGGACAGAACTTAGTCAGTGAAGAATTGTGAATAACCTATCAGGCCGAGCTGAATGCTCGTAAGACCTGACTTAGGCCTTGAGTCAGTTTATCTGACACATGTAAGTCCAAAGCAAAAAGGTTACTCATACTAAGCTGAATAACTTATCAGGCGGAGCTGAATACTCTTAAGATCTGACTTAGGCCTTGGTTCAGTTTACCTGATCCATGTAAGTCCAAAGCAAAAAGGTTATTTATGCTATGGGACAAAGAGACAAAGAGAATATCAGTAAGACTCCGTTAAAGACAAACATTCAGGCTGAGTAATTAACAAGAGACTCAGAGTATTGAATGTACGAGGAAGGACAAGTGTCAGATGGTCAACATTGTAAGTAAGACTCCGATAAAGACAAACCCAGTATGAATCTCGCGTGTTTAATGAAGGTCATTTTGGACTAAACATTGTGGCCACTATAAATACTCCAAGGATCAGATTCTCAAGGCATCTAGTTTAGAATCAAATCATAATTCAAGTTCTTAGATTAGATTAGAGAGAGAGAGAGAGAGGTAGTTACTAGTTGGGTTCTTAAGATTTCTTCTTACAATTTCGTCGATAACTTTTGATCTACCGCTTGGATCGTCGATCCGTTTATACCTGCATTCTCGTCTCAGCTAGGGCTACATTCTCACCGATTGAATTTCAATTTCCATTGTCGGATTGTTAGATAGAATTTTAGAGGTAATTTGTATCTTTCCAATTTCCATTGTAATAGGTAATTCTTCTACATTTCTTGCATAATGATGATTGTTTCTAGCTTAATTGTTCTTATGTTTACCAAATTAGCCATGGGCTAATCCCTTTATGTGTTGGTGTATGATTCCTATGGAGTAATGTGGTGTTAATGTTGATCTTATGAAGGCTATGAGATGTTGTATGATCAATTCTCTACATTGATGGATTGTATGAATGCTTGCATGTGTTATTATTCATAAGGGCCATTTGGGAGTTAGTCTCTTACGAGAGTAGGGCTATTTTCCTAAATCTTCTTGTAATTAGGCCAATGCATGCTAAGTGTTTGATTAAATTCCTAAGATAGTGAGAATTATCTTTAGTGAATTGGAAGAACAATTAGAGGCTTTAATGTGTATTTAGGGAGACCTTTTGCATGTTAGAGTTGCTTGCCAATTGATTGTACAATACCTCATTGCATGATTAAGGGATACATCACCATGTGAAACATAGGATAGTACACTAGCACATATCTCTCACATTTGCTCACTTTGCAACCCAAGGTGATAGGTAGTTTACTCTTTTGACGCATTAGTAGACATTAGATACCTTTCCCCTTTATTACTTTGTTTGCTTTCCAATTGAAACAACAATTCTCCTTACAAATCCCCATCTCCCTGTGTTCGATAAATATTAAAATTGGTCAAACTTGCCACGACAATAATGAATGTGTACACTTGCGTGAAGACACCTTTTGACTGAACAACGCACGATCGGGATCGTGCGCGCGTGCGTGCGTCCTCATAGTCGCACGGTCCAGAGATCCATCGCACAATCCCATGCTTGTGAGCGCATGATCCCGGCCAGCCTCACTCGGTCGATCCTCGACTTTCTCGTTTTCTTTATATCTTGAGTTCTAGAGCTTCGATTGACTCGATTCATTTTCCGTTGCGACCCTCTCTTCAAACTCTTAAACATGGTATATCATTTTCTTCCATTGGATCAACTCACAAATTCTAGATTTTTATGAACTGGCTCGTCTTTTGCCGGTTTTGCTTGTTTTCACTACAAAACATAACTTTCTAGCAAAAAAGGGTTAAATGCACAAAGTATAGCATTTTAGGGTCAAATATGAATATAAGCACATCAAAACCATATAGAAATGGATGCAAAAAGATACAATTATGACCCTAATCACACCCCCAAACTAGATTATTGCTCGTCCTCGAGCAACAAAGCGATAAGATAGGGGAATAATTGTATCAATGAAGCATCAAGCACAAGTCAAATGCCATGAAAGTATCAATCAATGTCAAGCAAGTTTAGAATGCAATCTCATCTAATCAACTATCAACAATGAATCAATGAGCAAAACATCAAATCAATGAGTCAAGATACTCACAAGATAAGTTTTTAACTCAACCCTCAAGTGTATAGGCTCTCTCATACATCACACAAAGTACATATACTACCATAAGCTTGGCTTGAGTCTCAAATTATCCACCACTTAAAATGACAAATCATTCACACATCAATGAGGACTTTCATAAGGTTGTAGTGTTGGCTCTTTGGTAGGGAAGGAACATATAGATAAAAGTGACTAAGTATGATTAGTAAAGCATAGAAGGAATCATGTAATAATCATCCAAATCTTCATGCAATGTTGCACATACTCTTCATGCTCTTTCAAATCACACTTTCAAATATCATTCTTCCCTTTTTGACAAGTTGTGATCATACTCACAACACAAGTCAACTTGACCATATTTTTGTAAAAAGTCAACTTTTTTCATGCTTTGCTAGCACTTGCACATTTCTTTCAATCCATGCATCAAACATTTCTTGAATATCTTTCAACTTAGGCCACCATGTTCTTCATCATATCACCAATCTTCCTTCCTTCTTTTCACTCTACTAATCATAGGGACAAGAGAGTTCCAAAAAGGAAGGAAAATGGCTTAAAGTGTGGTTAACCAAAGGAAAGGTTTATAGGCACAAAATGGTGAGCAATGGATCATAATATCAATGGTAGGCTCATAGGGCAAAGTGGCTCAATATAGATCAAAGAAATGCCTCAAATTATATCATGTGAAATCTTCATCTAATGTAGCCTCAAATAAGACCAAAGCCAAGTTCTAGAGTAAAATGCACAAGTGTGGAACTCACATCAAAGAACATCATCCGTTCAAGATTGAAACGGACATAAATGGCTCAAAACCTCACGGTTATAGGGTGATCAAGACTCATCTCATATCAACATGCTCAAATCATCAAAATATAAAGCATCATAGAATCCATCACAAACTAAACAAGATATGAATCAAGAAATAAGTCCACTACATCTAATATATACTATCAACATCATCCACACAATCATAAACATATCTCATGCATCCATCACTCTAAACTAGCAACAATATGGCAATCATCAACAAGCAAAACAAGGCATCAATATAAGCATATGGTCCAAAACATCATAGGAACACAAAGAATCAACATAAGCATAGCATTGCAATGAAATTTGCGAAACGAACACACCCCCCAAACTTTTTTGGACCAAGGGTCTAAAAAGTTTGGCAAAGTGGAGAAAAGATCATGCAATGCACATATCAAAGCACAATACCACAAGAATCACAATAAAGCTCAAAATAGCAATCTAAAAATCTAGCAAATAAACCTAGGAATAGAAACAAATAGAAAGAGATAAGTGTAAAGACATACCTTGAGTTGGGATTAAGAATGAGAGAGTGACTTGCCACTTACACGAAAATTTCCTTCTTGGCCAAGTGAGAGAGAATTCTCCTCAACACATCCTTCTCAAGATCACAAATGTCATTGCAAATCTACAATTTGAAGAACAAACACACCCCCCCAAACTTTTTCGGATCAAGGATCCTAAAAGTTTGGCAAAAAATGATGAAAATAGGATTTGCAATGAATCAATGAACAAACTAAAGCATATATAAGCTCAACTAAACCAAGAAATCACCATATATTCCAAGAGGCAACACCCCCAAACTAGGATAGATCAAATACACTAATCAAGATAAGAGAACACACTACCTCATATGAAACAAATCAAAACAAATAACACTATCTAAGCTACAAAGCAAACCTACTAAGCAAGAAACTTTTCAGGATGGGTTGCCTCCCATCTAGCGCTTGGATTTAACGTCCCCTAGCCGGACGACACCAATGTTAGCTAAATGACCAAGGATATAAATCATTCTTGCCATCAAACTCCAATCTCAAAGCATTATGATCAAGGAAACATGTAGGATTTCTACCCCACACCCCTACTTTCCTTATCAATTTAAACCTATAAGCATAAGCATAATTCTCTTCTTTTCTTCTCAACCTAATCCACCCCCTTCTCTTACTATCAAAAATGTTCAAGAAGACTCTTAATTCAATCTTAGAATTAAGTATATCAAGAGGTAAGACAAATTCACAATAAACAGCATTATCAAATAAAGCACAAGTAGAAGAGTCCAAGGGTAGAGAAATTCTTATTTCAATTGTAGGCTCCTCTTCCACTTCATTATGTTGTTTCTCTTCAATAAAGCTCATGTCCCATAGTGGACATTCATCTTCCTCTTCTTGTTCTTTATCATCTCATCCTCTTGAGTCTTCTCCTTCCTCATTGATTAGGGTCATAATTGCATGTTTTTGTATCCATTTCTACATGGTTTTGATGTGCTTATGTTCATATTTGACCCTAAAATGCAATACTTTGTGCATTTAACCCTTTTTGGCTAGAAAGTTGTGTTTTGTAGTGAAAACGAGTAAAAATCGGCAAGAGACGAGCAAGTTCGTAAAAGTCCAGAAATTTTGAGTTGATCCAATGGAGGTAAATTATATACCATGTCGAAGGGTTTGAAGATAGGGTCAGAACAGAAAAAGAATCGAGTCAATCGGAGCTCTAGAACTCAAGATATGAAGAAAACGAGGAAGTAGAGGATCAATCGGAAGAGTCGAAGCCGGGCTTGTGCGACCACAAGCCCGGATTCGTGCGAAGAATCCCTGGTTCGGGCGATGGAGGACTGAACGAGTGGACCACATGAATTGATTCGTGTGGCCACTATGGTGCATTCGTGTGATGGCCCGGACAGACCCAATTTCGAGGGCTGTTTCGTCTTTTCGCGCGTTTAATGAAGGGCATTTTGGACTAAACATTGTGGGCACTATAAATACTCCAAGGATCAGATTCTCAAGGCATCTTGTTTAAAATAAAATCATAATTCAAGTTCGTAGATTAGATTAGAGAGAGAGAGGTAGTTACTTGTTGGGTTCTTAATATTTCTTCTTACGATTTCGTCGATAACTTTTGATCTACCGCTTTGATCGTCGATCCGTTTATCCCTGCATTCTTGTCTTAGCTAGAGCTACGATCTACTGATTGAATTTCAATTTCCATTTCCGAATTGTTAGATAGCATTTTAGAGGTAATTTGTATCTTTCCAATTTTCATTGTAATAGGTAATATCTCTACATTTCTTTACAATTCATGTATGATGATGATTGTTTCTAGCTCAATTGTTCTTATGTTTACCAAATTAGCCATGGGCTAATCCCTTTATGTGTTGGTGTATGATTCCTATTGAGTAATGTGGTGTTAATGTTGATCTTATGAATGTTATGAGATGTTGTATGATCAATTCTCTACATTGATGGATTTTATGAATGCTTGCATGTGTAATTGATCATAAGGGCCATTAGGGAGTTAGTATCTTATGAGAGTAGGGCTATTTTCCTAAATCCTCTTGTAATTAGGCCAATGCATGCTAAGTGTTTGATTAAATTCCTAATATAGTGAGAATTATCTTTAGTGAATGGGAAGAACAATTAGAGGCTTTAATATGTATTTAGGGAGACCTTTTACATGTTAGAGTTGCTTTCCAATTGATTGTACAATACCTCATTGCATGATTAAGGGATACATCACCATGTGAAACATAGGATAGTACACTAGCACATATCTCTCACACTTGCTCACTTTGCAACCCAAGGTGATAGGTAGTTTACTCTTTTGACGCATCAGTAGACATCAGATACCTTTCCCATTTATTGCTTTGTTAGTTATCGAATTGAAATAACAATTTTCCTTACAATTTTGGTGATGTGTGTTTACATGTCTTATCTTTATTTCTTTGTGTGTTTTTAATCATTCTTGGTGAGTGTTGATACTTGCTTATTTTTGTAGGAGTAAGCTCAATTGAGATGGACGAATACAACCATTACTCGTATTCTCCACAATATCTATATTCTCTTAATTCTTATACGTATCAACCTCACCCATATCAACCACCACCTCCATACGAAATTCCTTATCCTCCTAATCCTTACTCTTATGAGGATCCATATTCCTACACATTACCCTCTCCTATTCTTTCCAACCATGAAGAAGCTCCTCAAAGCCATATTAATGATACTCTAATGTACATCCTAAATCGACTTGAAGAAATTCAAAGAGAGTGTAAAAGAAGCTTTGAGGAGACTAATGAGAAGTTTGATTAAATTCACAAATCTCGAGGAGATCAAATTAAGAGCTTGGAGTTCCAAGTGGAGCAATTGGCCAAACAAGCCCAAGAGATTTGTGAAGCAAAGTTGGAGGAGGAAGATGGGGGTAATTTAGATGATTCAAGCGGTGGAAAGGAAGATGATCAAGAAGAGGAAGATAAATGTCCATTCATGGACTTGAGCTTAATGGAAAAGAACAACAAAATAAAGTGGAGGAGGAGCCTACAAATGAAATAAGCATTTCTCTACCCCTTGACTCTTCACTTGTTCTTTAATTGATAATGTTGTTCGTTGTGAATATGTCTTACCTCTTGATATAATTGATTATAAACTTGAATTGAAAATCTTCTTGAATATTTTTTATAGTAGTAGATGGGGGTGGATTTGGTTGAGAAGAAAAGATGAATTTTCTTGTGCTTATAAATTTAAAATGATAAGGAAAGTAGGGGTGTGGGGTAGAAATCCTACTTGTTTCCTTGATCATTAATGCTTTGAGATTTATGTTAGATGGGGAGGATGAAAAATATCCTTGGCCATTTAGCTAACATTGGTGCGTCCGGCTAGGGGACGTTAAATCCGAGCGCTAGATGGGAGGCAACCCATCCTTATAAAAAATGTTGCTTGTTTTGTTGTTTGCTTGGTAGTTAGATATTTTGTTTGCTAGTTGTTTTAATGAAGGAATTTGAAGTTTAGGGATGTGTTTTGGATTTCTTGAACGTTGATATGAGGTGGTGTATTCTATTACCTTTGTTGGTGCATGTGATTTACCCTAGTTTGGGGGTGTTGCCTCTTGTTATATATGGTGATTTCTTAGTTTACTTGAGTTTATACACGCATTGTTTGATTCATTGATTCATTGCTAATCCTATTTTCATCACTCTTTGCCAAACTTTTAGGATCCTTGATCCGAAAAAGTTTGGGGGGTATTCGTTCATCCTACTTGGTCAAGAAAGACATTTTCGTGTAAGTGGCAAGTCACTCTCCTATTCTTTATCCCAACTCAAGGTATGTCTCTACACTTATCTCTCCCTATGTGCTTCCATTCTTAGGTTTAGTTTGTTTGATTTTAGATTGCAATTTTGAGCTTAATTGTTGATTCTTGTTGTATTGTGCTTTGATTGGTGCATTGCATGATCTTTTCTCCACTCTTTGCCAAACTCTTTAGACCCTTGGTCCAAAAAAGTTTGGGGGGGTGTGATCGTTTCGTCATTTTCTTCGCAATGCTATTCTCATATTGATTTTTAGTGCTTCTATGATGTTTTGGACTATATGCTTATTGTTAGGCCTTGCATTGCTTGTTATTTTTTGCCATATTGTTGTTTGCTTTGATTAGTGAATGCATGAGATATGCTTATTGTTGTATGGATGAGTTGAAAGTCATGATTAGTATAATTGATTTATTGCTTGATTCTTATCTTATCTTTGATACTTTTGATTTCATGATTATTGAAATTTCATTGATATGAGCATTCTTGATATGATACGAGTCTTGATCACCATTACCCGTGAGATTTGAGTCATTTATACCTGTTTCAATCTTGAACGGATGACATTTCTTTGATGTGAGTTCCACACATGTGGCTTATACTCTAGAACTTGGCTTTAGTATTATTTGAGGCTACAATAGATAATGATTTCACATGAGATGATATGAGGCATTTTCTTTGATCTATATTAAGCCACTTAGCGCTATGAGCCTACCATTGATCTTGATATCATTTGCTCACAATGTTGTGCCTATAATCCTTTCCTTTGGCTAACCACACTTTAAGCCATTTCCCTTCCTTTTTGGAACTCTCTTGTCCTTATGATTAGTAGAGTGAAAAGAAGGAATGAAGATTGGTAATTTGATGAAGAAATTGGTGGCCAAGGTGGAAAGAAATTCTATGCATGGATTGTTATGAAAAGAAGGTTCAAAGGCAAGTGCTTGCAAGAAATTTAAAAAAGGTTGACTTTTTGAAAAATTATGGTCAAGTTTGACTCTAGTGTTGTGAGTATGTTCACAATTTTGCAAAAAGGGAAGAATGATTCTTTGAAGTGTGATTTTGAAAGAGCATGAAGAGATTGCAAAATTTCATGAAGAGGTGAATGATCTCTACTTTGATTCCTTCTATGCTTTACTAATCATACTTAGTCACTTTTATCCATATGTTCCTTCCCTACCAAAGAGCCAACACTACAACCTTTAGAAGTCCTCAATGATGTGTGATTGATTTGTCATTACAAGTGGTGGAAAATGTAGACTTGAGCCAAGCTTATGGTAGTATGTGTATGTGGTGTGATGTATGAGAGAGCCTAAACACTTGAGTCTTGAGTGAAACACCTATCTTGTGAGGATTATGACTCATTGACTTGATATTTTGCTAATTGATTTGATTTTGATAGTTAAGTGGATGATATTGTATCTTAGATTAGCTAGATATTGAGTGATGATTCTATGGCATTGATCTCGTACTTGATGCTTCATACAAACAATTATTCCCCTATCTTATCACTTCGTTGCTCGAGGTTGAGCAACAATCTAGTTTGGGGGTGAGATTAGGGTCATAATTGCATGTTTTTGCATCCATTTCTACATGGTTTTGATGTGCTTATATTCATATTTGACCCTAAAATGCTATACTTTGTGCATTTAACCCTTTTTGGCTAGAAAGTTGTATTTTGTAGTTAAAACGAGCAAAAATCGGCAAGAGACGAGCAAGTTCGTAAAAGTCCAGAAATTGTGAGTTGATCCAATGGAGGCAAATTATATATCATGTCGAAGGGTTCGAAGAGAGGGTCGCAACGAAAAAAGAATCGAGTCAATTGGAGCTCTAGAACTCAAGATATGAAGAAAACGAGGAAGTCGAGTATCGATCGGACGAGTCGAAGCCGGGCTCGTGCAACCACAAGCCCAGATTTGTTCGAAGAATCCCTGGTTCGGGCGATGGAGGACTGAACGAGTGGACCACAAGAATTGATTCGTGTGGCCACTATGGTGCATTCGTGTGATGGCCCGGACAGGCCCAATTTCGAGGGTTGTTTCGTCTTTTCGCGCGTTTAATGAAGGGAATTTTGGACTAAACATTGTAGACACTATAAATACTCCAAGGATCAGATTCTCAAGGCATCTAGTTTAGAATCAAGTCATAATTCAAGTTCTTAGATTAGATTAGAGAGAGAGAGAGATAGTTACTAGTTGGGTTCTTAAGATTTCTTCTTACGATTTCATCGATAACTTTTGATCTACCGCTTTGATCGTCAATCCGTTTATTCCTGCATTCCCGTCTTAGTAGAGCTACGTTTCTACTGATTGAATTTCAATTTCCATTTCCGGATTGTTAGATAGCATTTTAGAGGTAATTTGTATCTTTCCAATTTTCATTGTAATAGGTAATCTCTCTACATTTCTTTACAATTCTTGTATGATGATGATTGTTTCTAGCTCAATTTTTCTTATGTTTACCAAATTAGCCATGGGCTAATCCCTTTATGTGTTGGTGTAGGATTCCTATGGAGTAATGTGGTGTTAATGTTGATCTTATGAATACTATGAGATGTTGTATGATCAATTCTCTACATTGATGGATTGTATGAATGCTTGCATGTGTAATTGATCATAAGGGCCATTAGGGAGTTAGTCTCTTATGAGAGAAGGGCTATTTTCCTAAATCTTCTTGTAATTAGGCCAATGCATGCTAAGTGTTTGATTAAATTCCTAAGATAGTGAGAATTATCTTTAGTGAATTGGAACAACAATTAGAGGCTTTAATATGTATTCAGGGAGACCTTTTGCATGTTAGAGTTGCTTGCCAATTGATTGTACAATACCTCATTGCATGATTAAGGGATACATCACCATGTGAAACATAGGATAGTACACTAGCACATATCTCTCACACTTGCTCACTTTGCAACCCAAGGTGATAGGTAGTTTACTCTTTTGATGCATCAGTAGACATTAGATACCTTTCCCCTTTATTGCTTTGTTAGCTAACGAATTGAAATGATAATTTTCCTTACAAATCCCCATTTCCCTGTGTTCGATAAATATTAAACTTGGTCAAACTTGCCATGACAATATAGCGATCACGTACACTTGCGTGTGGACACCTTTTGACTAAATAAGTTTTTGGTGCCGTTGCAGGGGCGACGACTAGTTTGTTTAGTTGTTTGTTGTTTCTTTTATGTTCGGATTTTGTTGTATTATTGTGAGAGTTTTGTTACTTGTGGTGATGTGTGTTTACATGACTTATCTTTATTTCTTTGTGTGTTTTTAATCAGTCTTAGTGAGTGTTGATACTTGTTTATTTTTGTAGGAATAAGCTCAATTGAGATGGACGAATACAACCATTACTCGTATTGTCCACAATATCTATATTCTCCTAATTCTTATACGTATCAACCTCACCCATATCAACCACCACCTCTATACGAAATTCCTTATCCTCCTAATCCTTACTCTTATGAGGATCCACATTCCTACACATTACCCTCTCCTATTCCTTCCAACCATGAAGAAGCTCGTCAAAGCCATATTAATGATACTCTAATGTACATCCTAAATCGACTTGAAGAAATTCAAAGAGAGTGTAAAAGAAGCTTTGAGGAGACTAATGAGAAGTTTGATAAAATTCACAAATCTCAAGAAGATCAAATTAAGAGCTTGGAGCTCCAAGTGGAGCAATTGGCCAAACAAGCCCAAGAGATTTGTGAAGCAAAGTTGGGGGAGGAAGATGGGGGTAATTTAGATGATTCAAGAGGAGGAAAGGAAGATGATCAAGAAGAGGAAGACAAATGTCCATTCATGGACTTGAGCTTAATGGAAAAAGAACAACAAAATAAAGTGGAGGAGGAGCCTAGAAATGAAATAAGCATTTCTCTACCCCTAGACTCTTCTACTTGTGCTTTAATTGATAATGTTATTAGTTGTGAATATGTCTTACCTCTTGATATAATTGATTATAAGCTTGAATTGAAAATCTTCTTGAATATTTTTTATAGTAGGAGATGGGGGTGGATTAGGTTGAGAAGAAAATATGAATTTTCTTGTGCTTATAAATTTAAAATGATAAGGAAAGTAGAGGTGTGGGGTAGAAATCCTACTTGTTCCCTTGATCATTATGCTTTGAGATTTATGTTAGATGGGGAGGATGAAAAATATCCTTGGCCATTTAGCTAACATTGGTGCGTCCGGCTAGGGGACGTTAGATTGCTTTTTTGAGCTTAATTGTTGATTCTTGTTGTATTGTGCTTTGATTGGTGCATTGCATGATCTTTTCTCCACTCTTTGCCAAACTTTTTAGACCCTTGGTCCAAAAAAGTTTGGGGGGTGTGATCATTTCGTCATTTTCTTCCCAATGTTATTCTCATATTAATTTTTAGTGCTTCTATGATGTTTTAGACTATATGCTTATTGTGAGGCCATGCATTGCTTGTTATTTTTTGCCATATTGTTGTTTGCTTTGAGTAGTGAATGCATGAGATATGCTTATTGTTGTATGGATGAGTTGAAAGTCATGATTAGTATAATGGATTTATTGCTTGATTCTTGTCTTATCTTTGATACTTTTGATTTCATGATTATTGAAATTTCATTGATATGAGCATTCTTGATATGATATGAGTCTTGATCACCATTACCCTTGAGATTTGAGTCATTTATGCCCGTTTCAATCTTGAACGGATGACATTTCTTTGATGTGAGTTCCACACATGTGGCTTATACTCTAGAACTTGGCGTTAGTCTTATTTGAGGCTACATTAGATAATGATTTCACATGAGATGATATGAGGCATTTTCTTTGATCTATATTGAGTCACTTTGCCCTATGAGCCTACCATTGATATTGATATCATTTGCTCACAATGTTGTGCCTATAATCTTTTTCTTTGGCTAACCACACTTTAAGCCATTTTCCTTCCTTTTTGGAACTCTCTTGTCCTTATGATTAGTAGACTGAAAAGAAGGAAGGAAGATTGGTGATTTAATGATGAAATTGGTGGCCAAGGTGGAAAGAAATTCTATGCATGGATTGTTATGAAAAGAAGGTTCAAAAGCAAGTGCTTGCAAGAAATTTAAAAATGGTTGACTTTTTGAAAAATTTAGTCAAGTTTGACTCTAGTGTTGTGAGTATGTTCACAATTTTGCAAAAAGGGAAGAATGATTCTTTGAAGTGTGATTTTGAAAGAGCATGAAGAGATTGCAAAATTGCATGAAGAGGTGAATGATCTCTACTTTGATTCCTTCTATGCTTTACTAATCATACTTAGTCACTTTTATCCATATGTTCCTCCCCTACCAAAGTGCCAACACTACAACCTTTAAAAGTCCTCATTGATGTGTGATTGATTTGTCATTACAAGTGGTGGAGAATGTAGACTTGAGCCAAGCTTATGGTAGTATGTGTATGTGGTGTGATGTATGAGAGAGCCTAAACACTTAAGTGTTGAGTGAAACACCTATCTTGTGAGGATTATGACTCATTGACTTGATATTGTGCTAATTGATTTGATTTTCATAATTAAGTGGATGATATTGTATCTTAGATTTGCTAGATATTGAGTGATGATTCTATGGCATTGATCTCGTACTTGATTCTTCATACAAACAATTATTCCCCTATCTTATCGCTTCGTTGCTCGAGGCCGAGCAACAATCTAGTTTGGGGGTGTGATTGGGGTCATAATTGCATGTTTTTGCATCCATTTATACATGGTTTTGATGTGCTTATGTTCATATTTGACCCTAAAATGCTATACTTTGTGCATTTAACCCATTTTGGCTAGAAAGTTGTGTTATGTAGTGAAAACGAGCAAAAATCGGCAAGAGACGAGCAAGTTCGTAAAAGATCAGAAATTGTGAGTTGATCCAATGGAGACAAATTATATACCATGTCAAAGGGTTCGAATAGAGGGTCGCAACGGAAAAAGAATCGAGTCAATCGGAGCTCTAGAACTCAAGATAGGAAAAAAATGAGGAAATCGAGGATCGATCGGACGAGTCGAAGCCGGGCTCGTGCGCAACCAAGCCTGGGCTCGTGCGACCACAAGCCCGGATTCGTGCGAAGAATCCCTGGTTCGGGCGATGGAGGACTGAATGAGTGGACCACACAAATTGATTCGTGTGGCCACTATGGTGCATTCGTGTGATGGCCCGGACAGGCCTAATTTCGAGGGTTGTTTTGTCTTTTCGCGCGTTTAATGAAGGACATTTTGGACTAAACATTGTGGGCACTATAAATACTCCAAGAATCAGATTCTCAAGGCATCTAGTTTAGAATCAAATCATAATTCAAGTTCTTAGATTAGATTAGAGAGAGAGAGAGGTAGTTACTAGTTGGGTTCTTAAGATTTCTTCTTACGATTTCGTCGATAACTTTTGATCTACCGCTTTGATCGTCGATCCGTTTATTCCTGCATTCTCATCTTAGCTAGAGCTACATTTCTACAGATTGAATTTCAATTTACATTTCCGGATTGTTAGATAGCATTTTAGAGGTAATTTGTATCTTTCCAATTTTCATTGTAATAGGTAATCTCTCAACATTTCTTTACAATTCTTGTATGATGATGATTGTTTCTAGCTCAATTATTCTTGTGTTTACCAAATTAGCCATGGGCTAATCCCTTTATGTGTTGGTGTATGATTCCTATGGAGTAATGTGGTGTTAATGTTGATCTTATAAATGTTATGAGATGTTGTATGATCAATTCTCTACATTGATGGATTGTATGAAAGCTTGCATGTGTAATTGATCATAAGGGCCATTAGGGAGTTAGTCTCTTACGAGAGTAGGACTATTTTCCTAAATCTTCTTGTAATTAGGCTAATGCATGCTAAGTGTTTGATTAAATTCCTAAGATAGTGAGAATTATCTTTAGTGAATTGGAAGAACAATTAGAGACTTTAACATGTATTTAGGGAGACCTTTTGCATGTTAGAGTTGCTTGCCAATTGATTGTATAATACCACATTGCATGATTAAGGGATACATCACCATGTGAAACATAGGATAGTACACTAGCACATATATCTCACACTTGCTCACTTTGCAACCCAAGGTGATAAGTTGTTTACTCTTTTGACTCATCAGTAGACGTTAGATATCTTTCCCCTTTATTGCTTTGTTAGCTATCGAATTGAAACAACAATTTTCCTTACAAATTCCCATCTCCCTATGTTCGATAAAAATTAAACTTGGTCAAACTTGTCATGACGATATAGCGATCACGTACACTTGCGTGTGGACACCTTTTGATTAAACACTTATCCTCCACTTCATCTTTTAAATTACCCCCATGATCCTCGTCCAACTTTTCTTCACAAATCTCATGGGGTTTTTTGGTCAATTGCTCCAATTGGAGCTCTAAGCTTTTGTTTTGATCTCCTTGAGATTTGAGAATTTCCTCAAACTTCTTGTTTGTCTCCTCAAAGTGCCTTTCATCCTCCCTTTGAATTTCTTCGATTAGTGTTTGCCTATTCGGTGTCTATGTGCAAGTGTACACAATAGTTATTGCAATGGCAAGCTTAACCAAGTTTATTTTATATCGAACCCAAAGGAGACGGGGATTTGTAAGGTAAGACTATTGTTCTTGATTCAAAAACACAAAGCAAATAAAGGGGATTTGGTATCTATGTCTACTAGTGCGTCAAACTTGTAAACTACCTATCACCTTGGGTTGCAAAGTGAGCGAGTGTGAGAGATATGTGCTAGTGTACTATCCTATGTTTCATATGGTTATGTATCACTTTCTCATGCCATGGAATTGTGTACTATCAATTGGTAAGTCACTCTAACATGCAAGAGGTCTCCCTAATAACACATTAAAGCCTCTAATTGTTCTTCATATTCACTAAGTATAGCTCTCACTATATTAGGAATTTAATCAAACACTTAGCATGCATTTGGCCTAGTACAAGAAGATTTAGGAAAATAAGCCAATTCTCATTGAGACTATCTCCTAATGGCCCTTATGATCAGCTACACATGCAAGACATTCATACAATCCATCAATGTAGAGAATTGATCATACAATAATTCATAGCAATCAAAATATCAACATAATAACCATACTACTCCATAGGAGTCATACACCAACACACAAAGGGATTAGCCCATGACTAATTTGGCAAACAAAAAAGAAATTGAAGCAATAGCAATCATCATTATTGAGGAATTATACAAAGTATTCAAGAATTTACCTATTACTATTGGAATTGAAAAGATACAAGATTACCTCTAGAAGCTAGAAAATGATCCGACAATAGAAATCGAAAATGAATCGGTAGAAATGTAGCTTGAGCTATGCTAAGAATGTAGGAGAAAACTGATCGTCGATCCAAATGGTAGATCACAAGTAATCGTCAAAATCGTAAATGGAAATCTAAGAGCACCCCTTGGAAACTACCTCTAACTTCTCCTAATCTAGTGAGAGAATATGAATCTAAGAAAATGATAAAAGTCCTTTAGAAAATCTGAGATGGAAGTATATATCATGCCCTTGGATCATTGACTAAGATGCCCTTCATTAAAACGCGCAAAAATACGAAAATAGCCCTGAAAATCCGAGTTTCCTGAGCTGTTGTCGCCCAAGAGCTAAGCAACTGTCGACCACTTGGGCGACAGCTTGGTCGACACGGGTGCCTTTTGTCGTCCAAGTGTGCTAGGTCTGTCGACCCAGCTTGGTCGACACTCCACTCGACAAATGGCTGTCTTTCCAGGGATGTTGGTCGCGCGAGGCCTGTCTTCCGAAGAAGGAACGTCTGTCGCCCGAGGCCTTAGTCTCGTTCGATGCGTGACTTCCTTGTTTTTGTCATATCTTGAGCTCTAGAACTCCGAATGACTCGATTCTTTTTACGTTGCGACCCTCTCTTCAAGATCTTAAACATAGGATAGTAATTTCTTCATTTTTCTCAACTCCAAAATTTGGAATTTTCTCGATCTTGCTCGTTTCTTCCTTATTTTGCTCGTTTTCACCTACAATAACAACTTTCTAGCCAAAAGGGGTTAAATACACAAAGTATCACATAATAGGGTCAAATATGAACATAATATCACCCAAAGCATATTGAAATGAGTGCTAAAACATGCAATTATGACCCTAATCACACCCCCAAACTAGATTGTTGCACGGCCTCGAGCAACGAAGCGATAAGATAGGGGAATAATTGTGTGTATGAAGCATCAAGCACAAAATCAATGCCATAGAATCATCACTCAATATCTAGCAATCTAAAATACAATATCATCCAAATAACTATCGAAATCAAATCAATAAACATGTTGTCAAGTCAATGAGTCATAATCCTCTCAAGATAAGTGTTTCACTCAACCCTCAAGTGTTTATGCTTTCTCGTACCTCACACAACATGCAAATACTACAATAAGCTTGGCTCAAGTCTCAAATTCTCCACCACTTGAAATGACAATTAACTTACACATCATTGAGGACTTTTAAAGGTTGTAGTGTTGGCTCTTTGGTAGGGAAGGATCATATGCATAATAGTGACTAAGTATGATTAGTAAAGCATAGAAGGAATCATCATGTATATCATCTCTTTATACAAATAGCAATCTCATCTTCATGCTCTTTTCAAAATCACACTTCTAAACATCAATCTTCCCTTTGCAAAATTGTGAACATACTCACAACACTTTGGTCAAACTTGACCAATTTTTCATGAAAAGTCCACCTTTTTCTTTAAAGCTCTTTTAGCACTTGCCTTTGCACATTTTTGCATCAATCCTTGCATATTTGAATATCTTCCCACCTTGGTCACCCATTTCTTCATCATATCACCAATCTTCCTTCCTTTTTTTCACTCTACTAATCATAAGGACAAGAGAGTTCCAAAAAGGAAGGAAAATGGCTTAAAGTGTGGTTAGCCAAAGGAAAAGATTATAGGCACAACATGGTAAGCAATGGATATTAATATCAAGGTAGGCTCATAGGGCAAAGTAGCTCAATATAAAACCAAAAGATGGCCTCAAATCATATCATGTGAAATCAATGTCTAATGTAGCCTCAAACAAGACTCAAGCCAAGTTCTAGAGTATAATACACATGTGTGGAACTCACATCAAAGAAAATCATCCGTTCAAGATTGAAACAGGCATAATTTGGCTCAAATCTCACTGGTATAGGGTGATCATGACTCATATCATATCAAAAATGCCCATATCATCAAAATCTCAAGTATCATGAAATCAAAAGTATCAAAGATCAACAAGAATTAAGCAATAATTCCACTACACTAATCAAGACTTTCAACTCATTCACACAACGATAAACATATCTTATGCATTCACTACTCAAAACAAGCAATAGTGGCTAAAATTAACAAGCAAAACAAGGGCTCATCAATACAATAGGCATCAAATCATAAGAATACTCCCAAAAATCAATCTAAAAATAGCATTGCCCTGAGAATGATGAAACGGTCACACCCCCCCAAACTTTTTTGGACCAAGGGTCTAAAAAGTTTGGCAAAGGAGTGGAGGCAAGAATCATGCAATGCACAATAAGGCTCAAAACATACTACCAATATCAAATAAGATCCATAATCATCATCCATCACAAGCATAATCCATCAAGAGACAACTACCTAAGAAAATAGCACAATCTTCACGCAATATCATTACACACCAAATTGAAAACTAAAAGTTTGGAATAGAAGCGAGGGATAAAGATAGGGTTAAGAATGAGTTACCCATCCTTATGAAGTTAGATCGAAATCATCACTTCACGAAGGAGGGTCCATCTGTGGGTAGGTGAAGTGCCCTTCGTCAATGTGCCAATTCATCATGGCATTTTGAGCTTTTAACAACTCCTTAATGTTAGCACCCATGGTTGTCATGGTCGATTGCATCGAACCCACATCTCGGCTTATTGTAGCAACATTGGCGATGAGAGTGGTGTAGTTGGCATTTAAGGCAGTCAAGTAGGAGCGGAGAATAGAGTAGTCCGATCTACGAGACGTAATCTCTTGACCCCACTCATTAAAGCTCCCAGACCCTCTATCATACTCAACTTTTTCCTCAGCTTCCTCTATATCACTCTCTCTTTGTACACTAGGTCTTCTTCTTGCCCTCTTTGTTACATTCCTTCTCCCTTGATTGAATTCCCTAGCAATGTCGAAATGCAATGGGCTACTCATGCTCCAATTATCCTCTTTCATGATAGAAATTGTATCATAGTCCATATGAGGAAACGGAAGTTCAATAGAAGGTCGATGTGTCGCCTTACAATTATTTGAGTGTCCATCAAATACCCTAAATCAAGGTAAGAAAAATCCTTTCCTTCTTCTCTCGGTTCCCACCCTAAGCATCTTGCCAAATGAGCAATCATCCCACAAAAAGCACAGTCTCATTTCTTCTTTCTTTTCGTGAGTTTGAGAGGGAGAGAGTGCAAGATTCTTGTATTCAAAGTGTGTGTTTGTGTGTGTAAGAGTGTATAAGAAAGAGTGAAAAGTGAATGGACTAACCTTGGAAAGTGTAGTCAAAATAGGGCCCACAATAGTCAAAATCCGCATCCAAAATCACGCCTATCTACCAAGACCCTTGAGCCTGTCGACCAAGCTGGTCGACAGCTGAGTCGCGCGTCCCCTGTCGCACAAGAATAGTAGGATTGTCGACCAAGCTGGTCGACACACTGGTCGATAAGTGGCCCTCATGTCGCACAAGACTAGTAGCGCTGTCGACCCAGCCAGTCGACACCTCAGGCGATAAATGCCTGTCTTTCCAGGGATCTCAGGCACGCGAAGGCCGTCTTCCGAGGCTTTAGATGCTGTCTACCGAGGCCTTCAACTCCTACTTCAAAAATTTCATTTTTTTTTACCCTTTTTCTGACACTTTTCCTACACAACATCACTTAACACTCCAAATATCAAAAAAAATATCCACACTCATGAATCAAATATGGTAGCAAATTGACGAAATTTAACACGAACATACCCCTCAAATTTTTTCGGATTGTAAATCCTAATAAAGTTTGGAAAAGTGGTAAATTACAAATTTGCTAGCACATAAAACCAAATAATCACAACTCTCAACTCAAAAACCAAATATTCATCAAGATTATCTCAAAACTTCAACTCCTCAAACTCTTCCTAGTCATATAGGCTCAAAATCAACAAGCATTATCATAAGAAAATGGCCTAAAAATGCCAAATAACCTCATGCTTCCATTCCACACAAAAATCAATCAAATCAAAACTAAAATCTAAAAGAAATAAAGGATACGGATGGGTTGCCTCCCATCTAGCGCTTGGATTTAAAGTCCCCTAGCCGGACGACTCTTAAGCTCAAGTAACATCAAGATCTATGAGAGTTGAATGACGCGTACATCACTCAATTTCCTCTTCCAAAAATAAGCTTTCTTCACCATTTGTTTCACCCCCTTGCCTTCATTTACCTTCTTCCTCTTTTCAAAAGGATCATCACCACTAAGCTCTCCCTTGAGATCAATTTTTCTTGCCTTATCTTTTTCTTCACTTGCCATATCATCTCGTACAACTTTGTTCATCAACCCTTCAATCTTCTTTGGGGAACTCTTGGAATTACCATGGATCGAAAAAGTGGCTTTCTCACCATTCATTCCAAGAGTAACCTCTCCTCACTTAATATTAATTAAAGCATCCGATGTAGCAAGAAAAGGTCTCCCAAAAATGATAGGACTATCTAAATCTTCTTCAATATCTAGCACAACAAAGTCAACGGGATAGATAAACTTACCAACATGAACAACCACATCCTCTATAATTTCCCTTGGTCTCACTTTTGAACCATCGGCCATTTGCAAATTCATTTTTGTTGGCTTCAAGTCTTGCAAGCCCAACTCTTTGGCAATAGAAAATGGCATCATGTTAACACTTGTGCCCAAATCACACAAAGCCTTAATTTCCTTGCTCTCCTTAATATGGCAACTCAATGTGAAACTCCCCCAATCTCTAAGCTTTTGTGGAAAATGATTTAGTATCAACTCACTACTCTCACGAGTAAGCCTAACCATTTCCGGTTCATTTGCTTTATTTTTCTTTGCCAAAGCATCTCTCAAGAACCTTGTATAATTTGGCATTTCTTCAATAGCTTCATGAAAAGGCATCTTTGAATAGAACTTCTTGAAAAGTTCAAAGAACTTCTTGAATTGATCATCAAGCTTATTTTTCATTCCTTTTAAAATTTCCACCTTCACTTCCTTTTTCGCTTTCCCTTCTTCCACCTTTCTTTCCACACCCCCTATTTCATCTATTCCCTCAATTTTTTCATTCATTTCCTTCTTCACCATCATCACCATATCTTCTACCCCCAAACCTTTCTCATTACTCCTTACCAATTTCGCATGCTCACAACAAAATACTTCTTCCACCATCTCATCATGAAAAACTTTTAAAGGAGAATTCCCTACAACCTCATTTTCAACCTCCACACATGATATCAAATTACAATGCTCACGAGGATTAATCTCGGTTGTAGAAGGGAACTTACCTTTATTCACTTGTGGGCTTAAGGATAAAGCAATTTGCCCTATTTAAAATTCCAAGCTCTTGATTTGATTACATTGTGAAGCATACAAGTCATCAAACTTCTTGTTCGTTTCACCATTCATCTTTCTAAATTCCACTCTCATATCTTCCATGTTCTTCAAAATCAACGCCAAGGTGTCTTCCACACTCTCCTTACCCTCATTATTAGGCGGCTTTGATCCCGGATCAATCCCGGGTGGCAATTGGATTGCCCCCTTAGGATTGGAGTACGAAAAATTCTCATGCCTTCTATTAGGATTGTAAGGAGGATTTCCTTGATTCGGATATGGACTTCCTTGGTTTCTAAACGGTGGAGCAACATACGACCTTTGATTGTTTTGATAAGAATTGTTAAATTGCGGACGACCCATATAGTTTACTTCCTCTTGAGTGGAGGTAGTAGGAGGAGGAAGACTCTCAACAACTCTAACTTGCATAGAAGTTGGAGTTAGGTTTTGATGTTGGCCTCCATAGACCAAATTTATCACATTTATCATATTTTCCTCAAGAAGTGCAACTCGATCACCTGCTCCATTGCTAGACTCTCTTTGGAAAGCATCATTTGCAGCTATGTTCTCGATGATCTCATTCACTTGACAAACGGTCTTCGTCCAAACTGAGCCTCCGGCACAAGAATTCAAGTAATTCTTATCTTCTTCATGCAAACCAATGGTGAATGTCAAAAGTATATCTTCATCCCTCAAACCATGTTGAGGACAAGCCAACAACAAGGTTTGGTACCTCTCCCATGCACTAGATATGGTCTCTCTCGCCTTTTGTCAAAAAAAATTTATCTCTTCTCTCGCCTTGAGCATCATTGATGAAGGATAGAATTTCTTAAGAAATTGAGAACTCAACTCCTCCCAAGTGGTAGCTTTAGGATTCATAGCTCTAATCCATGCTTTAGTTTTCCCTGTCAAAGTGAAATTGAAGAATCGGAGCTTCTTCTCACTATCCGACATTCCTTTGTACTTGATTGTATCACATATCTCCATGAAGTTATTAAGGTGAGCATTTGGGTCTTCTCGATCACTCGATCCTTCAAATGGAGACTCCTTTAACAACTTCAAAAGATTCGTATTAAGCTCAAACTTTTCAGCATTAATCGGCGGTCTTTCTATTCCATCATATTGCTCATTAACTTTAGGCTCAAAACAATATCGCATCAATGGTTCATGGTGTTGAGGTGGGTTTATGATTTGTGGTCTTTGGTGTTGAGGTGGTGGTGGGTATGGATATTATGGGTAATTATGTGGTGGTGGTGGGTAGTATGGTTGGTTAATTGGGTAATTGGGGTAGTTGGGATATTGTGGTGGATAGTAAGGTTGATTTGGTGGTGGATAAGGTGGGTATTGGTGTGGTATAGGTTGTGGTTGAAGTGGAACCTCTCTTTGAGCAAAATTCTCTTCTCCTTGATGTACTTGTCCTCTTAAGGGCTCTTCTTCTCTTATCTCATCTCGAGCTTCGTTCATATTATTCTCCATGTTGATTCGATTCAAACGAGCTTCTCTCCTTCTTCTTCTTAGGCTATTCTCAAGATCCAAGTCTAAGGGTAGAAGATCTCCCCCTTGACTTCTTGTGTGCATACACCTAGAAAGAATCAAGTATCAAAACTTCTCACACCAAAAATAGTAAAGAAAAAATTCCAAAACAAGAACAACTATCAAGCAACTAAACAAACAAGCCATCTCCCCGGCAACGGTGCCAAAAACTTGTTTGCCTATTCGGTGTCTACGTGCAAGTGTACATGATCGTTATTGCAATGACAAGCTTAACCAAGTTTATTTTATATCGAACCCAAAGGAGACGGGAATTTGTAAGGTAAGACTATTGTTCTTGATTCAAAAACACAAAACTAATAAAGGGGATTTGGTATCTATGTCTACTAGTACGTCAAACTTGTAAACTACCTATCACCTTGGATTGCAAAGTGAGCGAGTGTGAGAGATATGTGCTAGTGTACTATCCTATGTTTCATATGATGAGGTATCACTTTCTCATGCCATGGAATTGTGTACAATCAATTGGTAAGCCACTCTAACATGTAAGAGGTCTCCCTAATAACACATTAAACCTCTAATTGTTCTTCCTATTCACTAAGTATATCTCTCACTATCTTAGGAATTTAATCAAACACTTAGCATGCATTTGGCCTAGTACAAGAAGATTTAGGAAAATAGGCCAATTCTCATTGAGACTATCGCCTAATGGCCCTTATGATCAACTACACATGCAAGGCATTCATACAATCCATCAATGTAGAGAATTGATCATACAACAATTCATAGCAATCAAAACATCAACATAATCACCATACTACTCCATAGGAGTCATACACCAACACACAAAGGGATTAGCTCATGGCTAATTTGGTAAACAAAAAAGAAATTGAAGCAATAGCAATCATCATTATGCAGGAATTATACAAAGTATTCAAGAATTTACCTATTACAATTGGAATTGAAAAGATACAAGATTACCTCTAGAAGCTAGAAAATGATCCGACAATAGAAATAGAAAATCAATCGGTAGAAATGTAGCTTGAGCTATGCTAAGAATGCAGGAGAAAACTGATCGTCGATCCAAACGGTAGATCACAAGTAATCGTCAAAATTGTAAATGGAAATCTAAGAGCACCCACTTGGAAACTACCTCTAACTTCTCCTAATCTAGTGAGAGAATATGAATCTAAGAAAATGATAAAAGTCCTTTAGAAAATCTGAGATGGAAGTATATATCATGCCCTTAGATCATTGACTAAGATGCCCTTCATTAAAACGTGCAAAAATAAGAAAATAGCCCTGAAAATTCAAGTTTCCTGAGCTGCTGTCGCCCAAGAGCTGAGCAACTGTCGACCACTTGGTCGACACGGGTGCCTTTTGTCGTCCAAGAGTGCTAGGTCTGTCGACCCAGCTTGGTCGACACTCCACTCGACAAATGGCTGTCTTTCCAGGGATGTTGGTCGCGTGAGGCCTGTCTTCAAAAGAAGGAACGTCTGTCGCCCGAGGCCTTAGTCTCGGTCGATGCGTGACTTGCTTGTTTTTATCATATCTTGAGCTCTAGAACTCCGATTGACTCGATTCTTTTTGCGTTGCGACCCTCTCTTCAAGATCTTCAACATAGGATAGTAATTTATTCATTTTGCTCAACTCCAAAATTTGTACTTTTCTCGATCTTGCTTGTTTCTTCCTTATTTTGCTCGTTTTCACCTACAATCACAACTTTCTAGCCAAAAAGGGTTAAATATACAAAGTATCACATAATAGGGTCAAATATGAACATAATATCACCAAAAGCATATAGAAATTAGTGCTAAAACATGCAATTATGACCCTAATCAATTAGATTGAGGATGTAAACTAGAATATCATTAATATGGCTTTGAGGAGCTTCTTCGTGATGGAAAGGCATATGAGAGGGTAAAGTGTAGGAATATGGATCCTCATAAGAGTAGGAATTGGGAGGATAAAGATCTTCTTGTAAAGGTGGTGGTTGATATGGGTACGGTTGATAGGTATAGGAATTAGGAGGATATGTGTCTTGTGGAGAATACGAGCAATGGTTGTATTCGCCCATCTCAATTGAGTTCACTCCTACAAAAACAATCAAGTATTAACACTCACCAAGAATAGTAAAAAAAAAATAAAGAAATAAAATAAAGAAAAGAAATGTAAACCAACATCAACTAGCTAGACAAAGAGACTGTTTCCCCGGCAACGGCGCCAAAAACTTGTTTGCCAAAATCGTGTATGATTTCCACACAAGTGTACGTGGTCGATGTTGTGGTGGCCAGTTAACCAAGTTAAATATCGAACACAGGGAAACGATGCGATATCAAGCAAGTATTGAGTGTTCACAAAAGTGGATAACTAGTAAAGCAAGAAAAAGATCATGTTTTCTATCTACTTCACAAAGCAAAGTAAAAGTTAACTATCACCTCAAAGAAGTGAGCAAGTGTGGAGTGTACATGGAAGTAATCCTACTATAGTTTCTCTAGTGTCCTATACATCCTAGCATGCAAAAGGTCTCTTAGTGTCTTAGTCAAGCCAACTAGTGTCTAGATCTCTCTAATAACACAAGCTTAAGGGCTCTATTGGGTGTCTAGATCTCTCTACAACACTCAATTCTCTAATAGAGAGGTCTAGGATAATATGCAATTCTCATTGGTCATACAAGCCAAATATCAAACACTTGGTATGCATTAAGTTCTTATAGCTCAATTCTCATTTCATAGCTAACTATATAGGCACATTCAATCCAATTAAACATCCCCAGCATTCATACAAGTCATTAATAAGAGAACTAATCCATCAAGATCACTAATTCATGCATAGAATTAACAAGAACTAAATTCACCAAAGTATTCATGCAACCATGCAACAAGGATATTAGCACATGGCTAATTGATGGAACAAAACAACAATTAACAATCTAATCATCATGATTGAACATTAAAACAAGAGAATTAAAGGAAAACTTACAATATGTAGAAGAATGGAAATACAATCATCAAACCTTGAAAAGATATCTCTTAATCCAGAATGAAAAATACAAAATTAAACCCTATAAAGAAAGCTCTAATCACTACGAATATGCAGAAACAAACGGATGTAAAATCCGACGGACGGATCAAAAGCTATTGAAGAAAGAAGATTGAATCTAATTAAGAACCCACTAAGTAACTACCTAATTCCCTCTCTAAACTAATCTAAGAACTTGGAATTATGAAGATCCTCCCTTGGAAATCTGATCCTTGAGGTATTTATAGTGCCCACAATGTTTAGTCCAAAGTGCCCTTCATTAAAACGCGTGAAAAGATGAAAACGCCCCTAAAAATCCAGATTTCGCACAGCCGCACGGCCTTACCCTTGTGGACGCACGATCCGGATCATGCGCACGTGCGTGAGTTCTTGTAGTTGCATGGTCCAGAGATCCGTCGCATGATCCCGTGCTTGTGAGCGCACGATCCCGGCCAGCCTCGCTCGGTCGATCCTCGACTTCATCATTTTCTTCATATCTTGAGTTCTAGAGCTCCGATTGACTCGATTCTTTTTCCGTTTCGACCCTCTCTTCGAACTCTTCGACATGGTATATCATTTGATTCCATTGGATCAACTCAAAAATTCTGAATTTTTACGAACTTGCTCATCGTTTGCTGGTTTTGCTCGTTTTCACTACAAAACACTTTCTAGCCAAAAAGGGTTAAATGCACAAAGTATAGCATTTTATGGTCAAATATGAATATAAGCACATCAAAACCATATAGAAATGGATGCAAAAAGATGCAATTATGACCCTAATCAGTGGCCTGAGTCATCATTCAGGGTTGTTTCAAAATTATCAGCACAGTCTAGTCTGGCTTCCCCCTTAATGTTATGCTCAGTTTCTATCTCAGCTTAGCCAGCTTCTTCATTGACAGATGTTACCTGAGGAGCTGGGATTGTGTCATTCAGCTTATTTCCATCATTGTTGATTTCCTCAGGTTGGTGTGTCCTCTGTGTCCCATCTCCTCCTTTGATCCTAAATTGTCCCATGTAGGAAGGTATTCATCCACTGACTTGTCAGTGGACTTATTCAGGCTCAGGCTAGTCATTTTATCAGTGATATCCTTGATGGTTTGATCTTTCCTGGACTTAAGAGTAGATTCATAAAAAACAACATGGGGTTCTTCTTCCACCACAACGGTTCTGAGATTGTATACCCAGAAAGCTCTACTGATGTGGGAATATCAAAGGAAGATTCCTTCATCAGCTTTGCTATCAAAGGTTTTCAACTGTCTCTTCCCATTGTTGTGAATGAAAAACTTACAACCAAATACATGGAAATAGGATACCTGGGGTTTCCTACCATTCCATAGCTCAGATGGGGTTTTGCCTTGAGTTTTGGTGAGAATGGACCTGTTTTGAGTGTAACAGGCTGTATGAATGGCTTCAGCCCAGAACCTTCTGAGAATTTGTGCATCAGCAAGCATGGTTCTGGCAGCTTCTTTTAGTGTCTTATTTCTTCTTTCAGCCACCCCATTTTGTGGGGGTGTTCTTGCAGATGAGGTCTCATTGGACATTCCTAACTCATTACAAAAATCATTAATAATAGAGTTTATGAACTCAGTACCTTTATCAGATCTTATCTTTACAATGGATAGACCCTTTTTCATTTGATAGCTTCTTTAGGAGTTCAGGTAGCCTGAGTTTTGTTTCCTTCTTGCTAGACATGAAAATCACCCAGGTGCATCTGGAAAAGTCATCAACTACCACCAGTGTGTATTTGCTTCCATTTATGCTGGCTGGTGTGACAGGTCCAAAGAGGTCCATGTGTAGTAGTTAGAGTATCCTGTCAGTGGAGGGATTTGGTTTTCCCTTTAATGAGGATCTAATTTGCTTCCCTTCTTGGCAAGCTTTGCAAATGTGATCCTTGTTGAACACCTCATTAGGTATCCCTTCCACTAGACTCAACCTTGATATCTTATTGAGAGTTTTGAAGTTCAGGTGATTGAGTCTCATGAGCCACAGCCAGGTCAGGTCACTAGAGTTTTTGGCAATTGGACAGGTCTCTGTTGGACATGATCTCCAATCTGCAGGATAAACATTTCCTTTCCTTGACCCTGTTAGTAGTACATGTGTGTTCGATGCATTTCTTACATAACACATGTTACTTGAGAATTCAACATTATAGCCTTTATCACAAAATTGACTTATAGATAACAGGTTATATTTCAGTCCACTGACATATGATACATTTGTTACCTGGACTGACCCTATCAGCAGGGTACCATAACCTCTTGTGATTCCTTTGGAGTTGTCTCCAAAAGTGACTTGTGGGCCTTTCTTTTTTTGGTAATTTGTCAGGAGACTTTGGTTGCCTGTCATGTGCCTTGAGCAACCACTATCTAGGTACCAGTCATCTTGAGATTCCAAAGAGTCCTGCATAAAAATTAATTCTTAGGTACCCATCTTGTGTTGGGTCCTATTTGGTTAGCTGTACCTTTTGGGATGCAAATCTGCTTAACAGTCCTAATTACTTTGGACTGCCTGATTCTTCTCCCATAAACATCTACATAGACAGTGGGTTCCCAAGATGCCCTAGGAGTTGACTATCTATAAGTGTTGGTCCTCTGTGGAACAAGTGGCCTGAAATTCCTCATGTTCCTAGAGGACCTTGGTGCAGCTGGTGAAGTGCTGTTGATAAAGAAGGTAGAACTCCTCTCATAGGGCACATATGAGAGTGGTCCCCTATAATGAACCCTTCTGTCAACTCCCCTGACAGTGGGTTCAGGCCAGTTTGTCCTTTGCCTAGATTGTCTCCTGGGAGATGATCTAGGTTGAGAATAGGTGTACTGAACACTATTTCACTTTTTCTTTGAAGGATGATTCCTTCTTTGGTATTAACTCTTCTTGGAATCTGTCCTGGGAGGTGTATAGGTTGTTCTAGCCTTTTCAAAAGGCCTACTATGCACTATCACCTCCTCAGTTGGTTCAGCAGGCCTTTTGCCCTTATACAGGGTCCTTCTGGGATTCTCAGAGGACCTCACAAACACTCTCTCTCCACTGCTAGTAGATGCAGTGTTTAGAGGACCTTCTGAGGTTGGGTATCTCAATAGGCTTCTGAAGATATTACAATGTAAGCCTAATTACAGAGTTGAGGTCTAAACAATGTAAGAACTTGGGAAACTAATGTGATTTCGAGTGCTAGAGGATTGATATGAACTTTGGAGAGCTTTAGACTTTTTGATGAGCTTGATAGTTTCCCGTACTTAGCTTCTTTTTCAACTGCTGTATTTATAGACTTAATTTGAAACACTATCCGTTGGAGAGATAGTTTCAAATTAAGCTATTTTTGTAGTCCAACGTTCTTCAAAATCTTTCTAAGATTTTGGAATGGTCAAATATGTTAATTGTTGTAGTCCAACATTCTTCAAGATCTTCTTCAGATTTTGGATAGTCAACTCTTAAGCATTAATGGTTGAAAGCTCATTAAATGCCTGCTTACAGTTAATGCAGCCGCCTTTGAAAAGTGGGTCATCCTAGGTTGTTGGTTGCTTCTGAACCTGGTACTGACAGGTCAGTCTTTTGTATCAGGTCCGTACATAGGTGACAACTTCTCATTGGTCTATCTTTAATTGTTCCTCAGGTGACTTTAGAACATTCCATTTGCTGCATTTAACACTTCATTTATGTGTTGCAACTACCCTCATTAATACTGAAGTGTATTAAATGCATCAGGCTTGTTCTTCTCAGGGGAGTTCCTCAGGTCACCTTTACTCAGTCTCCTGGGGTGCCTTTCTTCAGAGACGGGTGTATCTCCTAACTCTTCATCAGGCTAGTATGATCTATATCAGGCTAGTTCTATCTATGGTAGCATGATTTTTATAACTTAGTTTTTCTAAGTTTTTGACATAGCCTCCTAATAGTTAGGCTATTTTATTAAGCTTTACAACTCTTTAGCTTATTAGGGGAGTCTTCGGGATTATATCAAAATATTTCATTAATCATTTCCCAATATGTGTATTTCCGGTGATCGATAGTACAATATGTGTATGTACCATTGAACATTTATTGTACGTACCATAGTTATTATTGTGATTTTTTTAAATTTTCTGAACGGTCAAATTTCCGGCCAGACACTTTTCCGGCAAAACACATGTATACTGTTGAATTATTTATTGTACTATTGAATTTGCATCCGTATTTAAAAAATATGTACTACAGAATTTCATATTGTACTAATCTTGTTATGAATATACTATTAAATTATTTTTCCTCATACTTATTATTTACATTTTTATCTAGTACTTATTAGATTTAAACACAAATCAAATACCATTAATACCAACAATTACTTTTTTTCATAAAATATTTACACCCACCCACATTTTCAGGAGTAGGAAATGGGAGTGTTGAATGCTTCCACAAAAATCACTAATTTGTCCACTACTTGCATACCTTCAAACACGGTCTCCCAATAATGACAATGGACGTTTCGGTTGCTGCTTGAAGGAAAAAACAGAAGCTTTCGGAGAAACAATGAGATGAAATAGTTGCAGTTATTTTGCTTGAGTCTGCTTTTTATACTCGGCTTCTTGAGTTTGAGTCACGAGTGGATGATGTTCTTATCTGGAAATAAACTAACAGAGGTTGTATACATGTGATATACTTTACCTCAACTCAAATGCTCGAAAATTTCGGCTGAATTTGTTGTAAAAAATTTAATTCAATAAACCAGAACCAAAAAATAAAGAATCACAAACACTTAACCCTAAAATAAATTTGAACAACAACTCTAAATCTAACTATTTAGAATACAAAATAGAGCAATAATAACCTTAGTCTAACAAGGATTTCGATCAAAATAAAAGAAAATTCATAATCTAAAAACAACACAAGAAATCATTAGTCGTTGGCAGAGACAATATTGAAAAGAATTATTTCGGTGAGGTTCCAGGCATGTAAGGACGGCGACTCCCGAAATAGGAGTCGTCAAACTCTCCATCGGAATCACGCCCAACTGCCAAAATTCCTAGCCGTCGCACCGGAGAAGCGGCAAATGTCTCTGTGATATATCAATAGAACATTGGTGGATGTGACTCCCTAGCTGTAAGGATGAGAATAAAGTTAGGGCTGCTATGGATATTATTTGTTTCAGCTGGGGGTATTTAAAAGGGTAAATGTCACTGGTTGTAATTATGAAACAGTAGTAACCTTCGTAGTGGTTTCAATGGAAACTAAGTCCTTAGATGTAATAATTTCAAATAAAAATAACACATACTCACTTTTTTCTCTACTTAAAAAATATAATTAAAAAAATCCTTGACTCGTTCTTAATTAATAAATTTTTTTTATAAAATTTGAATATATTTTGAAAAATATTAAAAAATAACAAAAAAATTTAAAAATATATAAATTAAAATATTATTTAAAAATTTAAAAAACTTCATAAATATTAAAAAATTAAATTATATGAAGTATAAATTAAATTTCAAAATATATTAAATTTTAAAATCAATAAAATAATACAAACCTGAAAAAAATAAAAAAAATAAAATAATATGAATCTTCAAAATAAATAAATTAAATAGTATTTGAATAAAATCATTTAAACCTAATTAAAATATGACAAAAAAATCAAGTAAAATAAAAAAAAGGTTAAAAGAAAATTTAAAAATACATAAAAAAATGAGGTACACTCATGTGAAATGTTTTACGGTGTGAAATATACCATATTAAAAATTCGCAGGTCCATAACCGGGTCGGGTCGGATTTGATCTTTTTTTTTTTTAAATTTTCGCAACTATAATTCCATATTTTTTCGCTTTCATGTATGTTACAATTTGGGCAAATGCATGTTACTAATAGACAAAATGTGTGTTACAATCAGACTAAATGTTATTTTCTTTACATATATTCATTTATTTTTGTTGAAATAACATTTTTTCATACAATCTAATAAAAAATATGTGTTACTATAAAAAATATTATTTTTCATAAATATTTATGAGAAAATAATATATTTTCTTATAGTAAAACACATTTTGCTCTTGTATTATATGAAAAAAAATTATTTATTATATAAAAATAAATGAATATATATATAAAAAGAACAATATTTCATAAGATTGTAACACACATTTGCTCCCCAAATTGTGTAACAATATGGGCAAATGCGTCAATATGGCCAAATACGTGTTACTATAAGAGAAAATGTACTTTTATAAGAATAAATATGTATTTTTTAATTTAATCATCATTCCTTTAAATCAACGTATATTGATTCATATATTAACACATTTTTTACTATTTTATATGTGTTATTATATAAAAAATAATTATTTCTATACAAATAAATAAATATTTATGAAAAACTAATATGTTTTCTTATAGTAACACACATGATTTTTCTCTTATATTATGTTAAAAAAACTATTTATTCTATAAAAACAAAAGAATATATGCAAAATAACAACATTTTGTAAGATTGTAACACACATTTGCTTTAATAGTAACACATATATGCTCCCAAATTTGTGTTTTTATATGGACAAGCATGTGTTATTATAGGATAAAATGTATTTTTCTTAAGAACAAATATGTTTTTTCATCATCCCTTAAAAGCTAGATATATTGATTCATGTAATAACACATTTTTTACTATTTTATATGTGTTATTATAAAATAAAATAATTATTTGTATACAAATAAATATATATGTACTTATGAAATTGTAATATTTTTTTTATAATAAAACACATTTTGCTCTTACATTGTATGAAAAAATGTTATTTCTACAAAAACAAGTGATATATATGTACAAAAATATTTGGTCTTATTGTAACACACATTTTGTCTTAAAATAACATGTATTTGCTTAAAAAGTAACATACCTTGGAGCGAAAAACCTGGAAACTGTGCTTGCGCGAGAATTTGTGAAAATTACCCAAATTCGACCCGACCCGGTCATGGATCTGTGAATTTTTAATATATATTGTATGTTTCACACCGTAAAATATTTCACATAAGTTTTTGTCATAAAAAAGAGTAGGTATTGTGTGAAAATAATTCATGATAAATTTATCCTGAACTTGTTTTAAAATATCAAATATTTGGTCAAATATATAAAAATATATATCAGGTGTATCAAAAATTGAGTTCAATATAATCTATAACAATTATAACATAATATCATTGACCTAATTTTTGATACATCTGATGTGATTTTTTATACACCTGATTAAATGTTTAATACTTTAAACCTTGTTCATAATAAGTTTATCATGAACTATTTTCATACTAACTTTGCCTCAAAAGAATCAACAAAATCTTAAAAAATTATTAAATATTTTTAAAAAAAATCTTAAATAGGCTGAAGCTTAGATTTTTTTTTAAAATCAACTAAACTTCATAAATAACTAAATTAAAAAAATTTAATTTTGTTGAAGGAATATTATAATAATGTGTCTTAATCAAAAGTATTTGATAGAAGGGTAATTTAGTCTTTTGTTATTTATCCTTGTAACCCTAATTTTGTAACCTATAAATATGGGATCACACATAAAGAATTATTAAGAACTCTCCTGGCTTGGTCGCCCCCAGACGTAGTCTTTCAGACGAACTGGGTCAACAAACTTATGCGTTCTTTCTCTTTTCATTATTCTTAAACATGTTATTAGCACGAGTGCTTTACCAAAATATATAGAACGTTGATCGTTCTGGATACATCTGCTGGATTACTACCATCTGGTGGAATAATACATCTGCTGGATTCGCGATCAACAGGATCAGAACGGATTCACCTGAACCGATTTTTTTTATTTTAAAGCGATCACTTGTAAGTTTTATTAATTTTATGATATATATTCTGAATATGCTTATGCTCATATGCTGTTCGTGAACCATGATATGTGATATATTTTCATGGTCTGCTCGAATTTTGTGATAGTATGTACTTAATTCTCCTATTCTTTTATATACCTTATCTTGTGCTCTATGAATATTATGAATATGCGATGGCAGCATAACTGCATATTATGATCAGTTTTCTTTGATTTACATATGTTTTTTATTTATATATCTTATCCTATTGTTATGAATTTTTTTTATTTTGTTTAATTCGAATAAAATCCTAATACAAGCAGCGTTATCTTCATATATACATGTTGGTTCTTCAGTGGTAGAAATCATGACACTACATCCTCGAATATGTGTGATGATAGATGTTAACCAAATACATTCACGAATAGCTTCGTGCAACGCAATAATTTCTGAATGGTTTGATGAGGTAGCTACTAACGTTTGCTTAGTTGATCTCCAAGATATAGTTGTGTTCCCCATAGTAAACACATAGCCAGTTTGAGAACGACCTTTGTGTGGATCAAAGAGGTAACCAGCATCAGCAAAGCCAACTAATACATTCTTTGGTGTATCAATGTAGGAGGTAGTTTCAACATTTGTTGACCAAATCTTCCACTAACTATAACACTGAATCTGGTACCTTTTTTTAATTCTCCGCCCTTTTATTATTTTTTTTAAATTATTAGCCCCAAGTGGGCTTAGCGATAGTTTTGAAAAAAAAATTAAAAGCCCATGTTATGGGTTTTCTCTCTCCCCATAATTACCGCCACTTAATAATAATATTTTGGCTTTTAACCATGTGTTGGGTAGCCTTTTAAAAAAAGGAAATACAATTCTGCCATAATGGATTTGTCCCTTTTTTAAAAACGGACGTGTTTGGGCTATTTTGATTGGCTGGCCCAACTTTTAAAAAAAAAAAAAAGAATTACTAACTTGGTACAAGTGTTGTGCCTAATTCGTTAATTAAAAAAAAGTCTTATGAACTTAGGACTATTAATGGGCTTCAACCTAACTAATCCAATTTTATTAGGTTAGCTTTGATTACAAATATCCGTTGTGAATAATGAAATTTTTACATGGATAAATTTTATGTGATTATTAATTACATGATACTATTAATTGATTTTTTTTAGAATACTATTTATTTATATCTTATATGTTCATGATAAAGAATATTCATGAATAATACAAATATGTAATAAATAATTGTGATAGAGTATTTTCACAAAGCATCGGAAAAAAAAAATATGACCCATGATCTCACAATCTAACTCAAAACTATTATTCTTTAAATAAAAAGTAATTTATTACCATATATTGTTATGCTTACAGTATTAATATGTTCATTCATTGTTGTTCAAACAGATGACTGAACCAACTCGACCTGAATTTGAAATATTGGACCCAGAAGGACTTGAGTACTATCGTTGGGTTTCCGATGTGGAAACGACCTTCTTAGGGAAGGACTATCTTTCCCCTATCGAACCATCTGATAACCCGGATGATGAAGAGCCGTCTGACAAGGTTAAAGCCAATGCCCTTATGTTTCTGAGGCGACATATTGACCCTAGCCTACGGTGGGAGTACCTTCAATTGAAAACACCCAAAGAACTGTGGGATGCTCTCAAGGAACGTTTTGGAAATATTCATGATACTCTGCTTCCAGAACTGACAGTCTAGTGGAATGAAATCCGCTTACTTGACTATAAGAGAGTAAATGATTTCAATAAGGATATGTTGCGCCTTAAAGCACGCCTTACTTTCTGTGGAAAGCAAATCACAGAAGATGACATGATTCAAAAAACTCTCTCCACTTTCCCTACTTCAGCACTGATGTTTGCAAATCAGTATAGACTATGATTTGTTTTTTAGTTGGATTTTGTTGTGAGATTTTATCTCATTTATCGTTGGTTTTATATATTCAAATTTATTTGCATTACATGCTTGATCCAAACTAACATAATATTATTACTACGTAAAGTAATATATATATATGATACATAAAAGAAAATACAAAGTGAAAAGCAATTCATTTTATTACAACGTAATTAATAATATTATTATATTGGCTTGTAGGAATGTCTCGTGGACAAATAGAATGTTTAGCTGATAGTGGGACCACTCACACAATTTTAAGGAATAGACAATTATTCATTGAGCTTATTCCTTACAATACCTCTGTTACTACGATGATTGGGTCATCTCAATTAGTAAAAGGGCAAGGCACTGCTCAGTTCTTGATGCCTAATGGCACACTTATTAAAGTTAAAAATGTTCTATATGCACCAAGAGCCAATCGAACTTTATTAAGCTTTAAAGATATTTGTTCCAATTGTTATCATCTAGAAACTGACAGTGAGAATGGAATATAATATGTATATATATATATTACCTCTAATAAATATGGAAGAAAACACATATTAGAAAAATTAGTGAGTAAATCCAGTGGATTATACCTCACTACTATTAGAATTATTGAATCATACGCTATCACAAATAATGAACTATGTGACACTACTATATATAGGCTTTGGCATGATCGTCTTGGACACCCAGGAAGTGACATGATGATCCATATTTTAAAAAATTCACACGGACATCCTTTCTTTAGAGTGAAAAATAAATTGGGACAGAACTCCGATGTAAAGCATGATGTCGGTCATGTTGTTGCCCTATCACAACATTTCCCATCTGACGTACCAGATGCAGCTTCCACATCCCAATCTGCCAAATTTTAAATTTCAAAGGCACATCACTCATTTTGCAAAGTCTGTTCTTTAGCAAAAGTAACATCGAGAACCTCTTATGCTAAAGACACGAAACAGAATATTCTATTCTTACAAAAAATACAAGGTGACATTTGTGGACCAATTCATCCAGAATGCGGACCATTCAAGTATTTTATGGTTCTGGTTTATGCTTCGACACGTTGGTCACATGTTGCCTTACTATCTACTAGAAATTCTGCATTTGCAAAACTCTTAGCACAGATTACACGCTTAAGGACTCACCACCCTGATCATCCTATCAAGTCTATAAGGCTTGATAATGCTGGAGAGTTTACATCAAAGACATTTGATGATTATTGCATGTCTATAGGGATCGATGTAGAGCATCTCGTACCCCATGTGCATACATAAAATGGTCTTGCAGAGGCCACCATTAAAAGACTACAAATGGTGGCTAGGGCATTGGTTATGCACACCAGTCTCCCGGTCCCTGTATAGGGTTATGCAATACTACACGCAACTTTACTTATACATTTCAGACCCACTGTTGACCAACCATTTCCTGCGTACCACTTGGTAACTGGATATGAGCCTGACATTTCACACTTACGCATATTTGGTTGTGCAGTATATGTGCCTATTACGCCCCCACAGCGCACTAAAATGGGTCCTCAGAGACGTTTAGGTATTTATGTTGGATATGAATCTCCAACAATTATCCGCTACTTAGAACCTTTGACAGGCGACCTATTCACCGCTAGATTTTTGGATTGTCACTTTAA
The DNA here is from genome assembly GCA_026898435.1 of Prunella vulgaris. Lineage (NCBI taxonomy): Eukaryota > Viridiplantae > Streptophyta > Magnoliopsida > Lamiales > Lamiaceae > Prunella > Prunella vulgaris. The sequence goes on from JAPKLY010000418.1 coordinate 379,136, forward strand.
TGAGACAGTCTTCCCGTCGTTAGTGGGAGATAAGAAAAAGAATTTTCTAAGGTAACGATAGACATTATCTTGGTCTGTCCCAACTTTGTCTCATTTTGATCCCGAACTCCACAATGTGAAAGTGAAGTTAAAACAATGATTGATCTTCAAAATGTAGCAAATTCGATGCCTGATGCGTTCACTGATATTGCTAAAGTGACAAGGTCACACATACCGGCTGCAAATGTGCCTGCAAGGTTAGAATGTCAACAAAGAGTGGATTGACCTAAATGGAAAGATGCAATCCAGACAGAACTTGATTCTTTGACAAAGAGACAGGTATTTAGTCCGGTAGTGCTAGCCCCACCAAGTGTAAAGCCTGTAGGACATAAATGTGTCTTTGTTAGAAAGCGTAATGAGAAAAATGAGGTCCTGAGATATAAAGCTCGTCTTGTAGCGCAAGGTTTCTCACAACGCCCTGGAATTGATTATGAGGAGACATACTCTCCCGTTATGGACGTTATAACGTTCCGCTACTTAATTAGCTTAATAGCATCCAAAGGATTGGAAATGCAACTTATGGATGTGGTTACTGCATATCTCTATAGGGATCGTGATTCAGAGATATATATGAAAGTGTCTGATGACCTTCCATTACCCAAATCAAGTGACTTTAAACCACGGAGTGTGTTTGCAATCAGATTGAAACGCTCACTTTATGGATTGAAACAATATGGACGGATGTGGTATACCCGTGTAAGTAACTACTTGATTGGAAAATGTTGCAAAAATGATGAACAATGCCCCTGCGTGTTTATAAAGAAAACAAGTTCTGGATTTGCAATCGTAGCAGTTTATGTTGATGACATGAATATAATAGGTACTCTTAAGGAAATAAGGGAAACCACAAGCTACTTGAAATCCGAATTTTAGATGAAAGATCTTGGGAAAACTCGATTTTGTCTAGGCATTGAACTAGAACATCGAGCTTGTGGAATACTTATCCACCAGTCTGCCTATGTCCAAAAGATGCTCAGACGATTTAACATGGACAAAGTGCATCCTGTTAGCAATCCCATGATCGGCCAAAATTTGGATTTAAAGAAAGATCCATTTCGTCCAAAGGAAGATGATGAAGAGCTATTGGGAGCAGAAATTCCATACTTAAGTGCAATAGGCACATTATTGTACCTAGCTCAATGTACTCGACCAGATATTGCTTTCTCAGTGAACTTGTTAGCCAGATTTAGTTCAGGACCAACGCAACGTCATTGGAATGGTGTTAAGAATATATTTCGATATCTTAAAGGAACCATTGACATGGGCTTGCTCTTTCCTTATGGAGAAAAAAAGGAGAAAACAAATGGAATTGTAACTCATTGAAACTACCTCCTACATTGATACACCAAAGAATGTATTAGTCTCCTTTGCCAATGCTGGTTACCTCTCTGATCCACACAAAGGTCGTTCTCAAACTGGCTATGTGTTTACTATGGGGAACATAGATATATTTTGGAGATCAACTAAGAAAACGTTGGTAGCTACCTCATCAAACCATTCAGAAATTATTGCGTTGCACGAAGCTATTCGTGAATGTATTTGGTTAAGATCTATCATCACACATATTCGAGGATGTAGTGGCATGATTTCTACCACTGAAGAACCAACATGTATATATGAAGATAACGCTGCTTGTATCGAACAAATGAAGTTACGCTACATCAAAGGCAACAATTCAAAGCACATATCTCCGAAGTTCTTCTATAACAAACAACAACAAGATTTGCTCAAGATCCAAGTGACTCAAGTAAATTCTGAAGACAATCCAGCTGATCTATTTACAAAATCATTGCCAAAGACTACTTTCGAGAAGCATATCAGAAGAATTGGAATGCGTAGAATTTCTGAACTCATTTGGTAGATGTACATATCAATTGAGAGGTGTAGACTTCAGGGGGAGTCTCAATATAGATTTACCCTTTTGATTCGGCACAAGGGGGAGTGTTGAAGGAATATTATAATAATGTGTCTTAATCAAAAGTATTTGATAGAAAGGTAATTTAGCCTTTTGTTATTTATCCTTGTAACTCTAATTTTGTAACCTATAAATATGGGATCACGCATAAAGAATTATTAAGAACTTTCCTGGCTTGGTCGCCCCCAGACGTAGTCTTTTAGACGAACTGGGTCAACAAACTTCCGCGTTCTTTCTCTTTTCATTATTCTTAAACAAATTTTTATTTATTTTGAATTAAAATATAAACTTTTAAAAATTAATTTTTTAGTTTTTACTATTCTTAAAGATTTAGTTAACTATTTGTTAAAGATTTAATTTGATTATGTAAAGATTTACTAATTGATTTATTTAAGTATTTATTAGATTTTATTTATTTTTAAAATTTAAATATTTATCTTTCTTCTTTTTTAATTGATTGGAGTTTATTTTGAATTACTATTTTATGTGTAATTTTTATATTTATTTTAGAAATTGATCAGTCAAATTTAAAGAATTAATTTTAAAATTAAAATCTTAATAAACAAATTAAAATTGACAAAATTTAAAAAAATAATTTAAGTTATTTCAAATTTATATAATGATACATGTCTATTTTTGTATATAAAATAATAGAATATGTTTAGAAATTTGTAGAGTATGAATAGTAACACTCTTTCATTATATTTACATAAGATAAAAACTTATATAGAAATTTTTATGGTAGAAATTTCCAAAAATAAACATAAAATGAAATTAAAGCCACGAACGCATTAAACATAAAAAAATAAATTAAAGACACTCGCGCAAATTAACCAATGCAAATAGCACATGCGCGACAGAATTAACATATAATCCTTTCCACACACACGTTCAAGAGTTAAAGTTTCCATGCAACTACTGGAAAGCTGTTGTTGTTGTTTTGTTTTTTTATTGTTGTTGTGGATTTAAAATAATTAAATAATATTATGTAATAAATTTAAAAATTTACTTTTAATTTATGTTACTATATGAAAAAATGCATATTATTATAAGGAAAAATTTATGTTACTTTTTGAATAAAATATTATTATTTTATGTATAATTATTTATTTGTATAAAATATATATTTTTCCATAGAATATAAGAAAAATGTGTATTAATACAAGAAAAAATATTAAATTTTCTATAAAATATTTATTTATTTTTATAGAAATAAATTTTTTCATATAATAATACATATAAAATAGTAAAAAGTGTATTATTACATGAATCAATATATTTAAAAGGGATGATAATTAAATTAATAACACATATTTATTCTTATAAAAATATATTTTGTCCTTAGAGTAACACACATTTACCCATATAGTAACACACATTTGCTCATATAATAACACAAACTGGAGAGCAAATATGTGTTACTATTAGAGCAAATGTGTGTTACTATCTTATAAAATATTGTTATTTTACATATATTAATTTGTTTTCATAGAATAAATAATTTTTCACATAATGCAAGAGCAAAATGTGTGTTACTATAAGAACAAATATTGTTTATTCACAAATATTTTTATATTTTTATAGAAATAATTATTTTTTCATATAATAACATATGTATCACATGAAACAATATATATAGATTTAAAGGGATAATGAATAAATTAAGAAACACATATTTATCCTCATAAAAATATATTTTGCCCATAGAGTAACACACATTTGCCCATATAGTAACACAAATTGGGAGACAAATGTGTGTTACTATTAGAGAAAATGTGTGTTACTAATTTATAAAATATTGTTATTTTACATATATTCATTTGTTTTTATAGAATAAATAATTTTTCACGTAATACAAGAACAAAATGTGTGTTATTATAAAAACAAATATTAATTATTCACAAATATTTATTTATTTTTATATAAATAACATATGTATTATATGAAATAATGTACCTACATTTAAATGGATGATGAATAAATTATGAAACATATATTTATTCCATAAAAATATATTTTATCCTTATAGTAGTACACATTTGCCCATATTGTAACATAAATTGAGAGACAAATGTGTGTTACTATTAGACCAAATATATATTATTGTAAAATTAAATATGTATTACTGTATGATTAAATGTATATTACTATATGTATAAATATTTATTTATAAAATAATATTAAATATATATTTTTTAATTAATATAATTAAAATAAATTAAAATAAACTTTTAAGAAAGGGGAGGGTATGTAACTATGTATGTAGCGTGTTGGGGAAAGGGGGGCGGAGGGTGGGGCGTGTTGGGGGATGTGTGGGGTGGGGTGCTGGGGAAGGTATAATGAAGTGTTGGCAGGGGAGACGTTGTTGCGTGAGTCTATGGAGGGTGGGACCGTGCGTGAATCATATTTTTTTGATTTTCTATATTTAGTAATTTCTATGATAGAAATTTTTATTTAAGTGTTGCTCTTTATATAAATATGAACGAAAAGTACAATATTTATATAAGAAATCCTTTACTCTGTGTTAAGACTTTATCCATCCATTCTGAAAAAAAATTGTTTAACCATTGAAACATTTAAATATTGTGTTAGTTATTACTCTTTAAAGAAATAAGGCAAAGCTATATGGATTATATATTGACAAAAACATATATAGAAAATTCTACGGTAGAAATTTTTAAAAATAAATTAAAAAAATAATATTAATCCACGTGCGAGTAGCATATGTACCCAACCTCTGCGAATTACATATCTCCCTCCCACTGTCCCACATATACGCCTAGCAGTTCATGCAATGCACATTGTAAGTTGTTAGATTTATTTTTTAATTTTTTAATTATTATGGATTTAAACAAATAATTAAATAACATTATGTAATAAATTTTAAAATAATTCTCAATTTATGTTATTATATGGACAAATGTATATTACTATAAGGAAAAATGTATGTTACTTTCCGTATTAAATATTGTTATTTTATGTATAATTATTTATTTGTATAAAAAATATATTTTTTAATAAAATATAAGAAAAATGTGTATTAGTATAAGAAAAAATAGTAGTTTTTTCATAAATATTTATTTATTTTTATAAAAAATTATTTTTTCATTTAATAACACATGTAAAATAGTAAAAAATATGTTATTACATGAATCAATATATCTAAATTTAAATTGATGATGATTAAATTAAAAACACATATTTATTCTTATAAAAATACATTTTGTCCTTAAAGTAACACACATTTCCTCATATAGTAACATACATTTGCCCATATAGTAACACAAACTGGAGAGCATATATGTGTTCTATTAGAGCAAATGTGTGTTACTCATTTGTTTTTATAGAATAAATAATTTTTCACATAATTATTAATCATTCACAAATAATTATTTATTTTTATTTAAATAATTATTTTTTTTCATATAATAACATATGTATTTCATGAAACAATATACCTAGTTTTAAAAGGATGATGAATAAATTAAAAAACTACATATTTATTCTCATAAAAATATATTTTGTTCATATAGTAACACACATTTGCCCATATAGTAATACAAATTGGGAAACAAATGTGTGTTACTATTAGAGCAAATTTGTATTACTATATTATAAAATATTGTTATTGTACATATACTCATTTATTTTTATAGAATAATGCAAGAGCAAAATATGTGTTATTATAAGAACAATATTGATTATTCAAGAATATTTATTTACCTTTATAGAATAACTAGTACGTAAACACGTGTATTACGCGGGATTATTAAAAAATATATTTTTAATATAGATTATATTATGTGAATCAATAAATTTTAATTTTGTATATTTATATATAGATTTATTCGATAATACATCCATACTTATATAATTCATTAATTTGAGGCTATCTTACACAATATTTAAAGTATGAATGTGCTAACATCCACCTAATTATGTTAGATTTAAATTATTAAATTTTCTTATTATATAAGTATGTTAAAAGAAAATCACAAACATATCAAAATATATGAATAAAAAAAATCAATAACATAATATTTTATAATATAAATTTTTATTATTATATAAGTATGTTAAAAGAAAATCAAGAATATATCAAAATATATATATTAAAATAATCAAGAACATAATATTTTATAAGATTTATTAAATTTATATATACATGTATTAATGAGTTATAATATATATATATATATATATATATGTGTGTGTGTGTGTGTGTGTGATTTCTTGAATCTAACATATACGTATATCAATGATTTACACATACACAACGTACATACAATATTGCGGTAAATAAATTAAGTACTTATATGCACAACGCATATACAATTTTATGTTCTATAACATCTTTGGTATGTATGGCGCAGACACAATTATTTTAATACGAACCTGCAATTAAAATAGAATATAAAAAAATAATATTAGAATATTAAGAACATGAAAAAAATATTAAGACAAATAAACAATTCAAACATCAAAATTTTAAATCAAATAGATCTGCAATTGTAGCAATCAAACATTACCTAAAAAAACCATAAAATTGTGTAACAATAGAAAAGAAAACAATTCAAACATCAAAATTTTAAATCAAATAGCAATTAAACATTACCTCCAAAAGAAAACCACAAAAATTGTGTAGCAATAGAAAAAAAATTATTTCAACAAATTATTAGATGTAAAATATGAACCTGCCAAAAAAATGAACATAAAAAGATAAATAAATAATTCCAATATCAGAATACTATAAATAAGAACATCAAAAGAGAAATAAGAAGAAGTAATAAGACGCAAAAAAAAATGTTAAAAGATGAGAATAATAATGTTTATGAAGTTGAAATTTATAGAAGTATAGAAATTAAGATGGACGGTTGAGATTAAAAAATTAGATATAAAATTTAATATTATGAATATATTTATAAGATTTATATAAGATACATATATACATATAATATCAAAATGTACGATCAAGATTAAAACACTTAAATTATAAGGTCAAGATTAATTCTTAATCCCAGAATTAATGAGAATAGAGGAATTTCAAAATCGAGCATTCTGGTTGATTTCATAACTTCGTCTTTATATAATATTAAGATTATTTTTTTAATATAATAACATATGTATTACATGAAACAATATACCTAGTTTTAAAAGGATGACGAATAAATTAAGAAACACATATTTATTTTCATAAAAATATATTTTGCCCATATAGTAATACACATTTGTCCATATAGTAACACAAATAGTGAGATAAATGTGTGTTACTATTAGAGCAAATGTGTGTTATTATCTTATAAAATGTTGTTATTGTACACATATTCATTTGTTTTTAATAGAATAATTAATTTTTCACATAATGCAAGAGCAAAATGTGTGTTACTATAAGAACAAATATTGACTATTCACAAATATTTATTTAATTTTATAGAAGTAATTATTTTTTTTCATATAATAATATATGTATTACATGAACCAATATACCTAAATTTAAATGGATGATGAATAAATTAAAAAATATATATTTATTCATATAAAAATATATTTTGTCCGTATAGTAACACATATTTGCCCATATGGTAACACAAAATTGGGAGACAATTTATATTACTATAAGAGCAAATGTGTGTTACTGTATAATTAAATGTGTGGTACTATATGTGTAAATATTTATTTGTAATATAATATTAAATATATATTTTAATTTATATAATAATTAAAAAAATTAAAAAAACCTTAAAAAATATGAATGTTTGCTGAAAATTAAAATGAATTTGAATGGGATTGAGGGCGGCTTCTGCGTGAGTTTGTTGGAGGGGAAGGGGGGGTGGGGGAGGGTTGGTGGGAGGGAATTAGGATGTATGTTGTTAGTTACCTGTTATGTATGAGTTTGGGTGGAGAGACCGCGCGTGGAGTTTGTTTTTTCTTTTTTTATATTTAGTAATTTCTACTGTCTAAATTTTTATATAATTGTTGCTCTTATATATTTTCTATTAACTTGATTTGGCTTACACAATTAACAATACCGTGTACAAATAAATAGACGCAAAAGCCGTAAAGAGAAAGGCGAAAAAGACTTGAACAAAAAAGAATCCAATCCCACATAATTCGGGATACTTTTTAATAAAGGTAAAATTTTATACGAAAATAGTTTATGATAATGGCATTTTTTTCAAATATTGTATTTTTTTTTTCGTTTACCAATGTATGGTGATTTTTGGAGGTGTTTCCATTATAAGCAAGAGCGCCGTTTAAAATGGCGCCCTTAAAGAAGGAGCGCCACCTCAAAGGGCGCCCTTTGGCTGGCGGACGGGGCCCACTGAAGGGCGTCATCTCCACTGGCGCCCTCAGTATGAAACCTGGCCCACCTCCCTCCATCCGACACAAACTGGCAGCTGCAGGAAAGGGCGCCCTCTCCCTCGGCGCCCTCCGACAAGGCTGCCCCACAACCTCCGCACACATATGCCCACCACCTCCGAGAATATATTCGCTCATGTGCATGCATACATATGCATGCGTCCAAAATTGTCTGCAAAGGGAATATATTCCCATGCGCATGCCTATACCCGTGAACCATCTACACACATTTGATTTATGTATATAAGAGTGTTGAGGTCAGGTTCATGTTAAAATGGAGATGAATACGTAAATGAAGAGTGTTGAGGTCATGTTCAAGTAAGTTTTGAGTTTCTGTATTTATAAATTTAAAATATGTTATTATATATTTATATACTTCAAAAATTTTATTTTGTTATTAATGTTGTTAGATAATTTTGTTGGATGGATTGATGTTTACGATAGTTTCAAGATATACGAGGATCGTATTTTGAAAGATTACACATCTTAAGGTACTTCTTGGTTTTCTTATTATTGTAAGCATGTTTATGTTCAAGTTTACTAATTTAAAGTGATATATGAAAATGAAATTACAGTTTGCTAATTTTAAGTAATATATTAAAATGAAATACAGTTTGCTAATTTAAAGTGATATATCAAAATAAAATTACAGTTTGCTAAAACTGCAATATTGTATGTTCATGTTCAAATTAAAAAAGTTTTGAAAAAATAATTTTAAAATATTTTGTAGGTATGTCGAATTCGAATGATATTGGAATAGTTGTAAGGTGTGATGAAGTAGTTGTTGGATTACAACGAGTTGATCATCGGACTAAATATCCCGATCTACTACGTATATTATCTGAGATAACTGGCTTGGACTTGAATCAATATTCGTTAAAGGTGTCTGCAAAATATGTCGGTAACAACAAGTCTGAGATTTTCCCTATTACGTGTAATTGTGACGTACAGTTCTTTTTTTATCCGAATGCTGGGTTTGGATTAATTGAACTATTTGTTAAGGCAGAAATGATCTTATCGTCACGATCATCTCCTGATCCAATGGAAAATGCATACAATCAGTATGCATCTTACATTGCTGGTGAAACTGAAATTCCTAATTTTACCAATTATCCCAATGATAGTCTTGGCCCTAATGATTTGTGTGATTCTGAGCCTGAAAAACATCAAAATGATGATGAATGTGCAAATGAAGAGTGTTCAGATGAGGATATGCCACATCAATTTGCATCACATCCAATCCACTCTACTGCAAATATGCCACAATAATTTGCAGTCCATCCTACTTTGTCGAGAGCTTCTTTTTTTGACTCATCATACGAGGATGTGCTTATTGATTCAATTGGCATACCAAATTGTGATTTCACATATGATGACGATGTTGGAGTTTTGAAAGCGGGAATGATCTTTAAGGATAAAAAACAATTGCAGCATTGAAGAATTATTCAATTCGACATTCCATGCGTGAGTTTGCAGTCAAAGAGAGTACTCCTGTCACACCCCAATTTTCATAAACAGCGGAAGTCTTTAATAAATCTTGAAAAATAAACTTTTTGGGCGTGAACTAACTAATCTTGAAATAAATTTTTCATTTTC
>JAPKLY010000419.1:0-20880 GCA_026898435.1 Prunella vulgaris
AGAGAATGATGGAGATATAGAAGAATATCAATATTAATATTTGATATTGATATTTATCCTTATGATAAATATTATATTTATTATGTTTTCTATTTTTTGAAATTTTATTTATTTGATAGGATTTGTTTAGATTTTCATTTATTTGATAGAATTTGTTTTAGAATTTAATTATTAGTATTAATAGTAATTTTATTCACATTGTAATAGAGTTGAATTATGAACTGAAAGTGAATTGGGTTTAATCTCTTTTATCCCGTATTTTAATTATTATTTTCCCAATATTCTTATGAACCAAAGGAATTGTCACGTTAATCGCAAAGTCATAATCATCCGGTATTCAAAGATGAATCAATGGATCGATTTACAATTGTATCATCTTTTCGTTGCGTAATTTTTTACACAAATATGATGCATATAAACTGTTGTTAGTAGAATCTATTAATTTGGATAGTTATGTGGCTAATTGTTCTTTGGATTCCACCAAACAATAATCTAATGTTTTAGTTCTTGATAATAAGTTGTAGAGAGAGAGAGAGAGTCAAGAAAGTAGTGAGAGAAAGTCTTGTGTGTATTATGAGCTTCCAGAGAGAAAGAGTGTACAAGAGAATTATTTATTGGTTTGCATGTTGTGAGGTGGCACTCAATGGGCTTACTTGGCCTCATGTGCTGACAAGTGTCCATTACACCTGTCCTTACTCACTACCATGCACCTATTATGAAGATGTGAGTGTTGAGACCAGTGCTATCACATCTGGAATCACACCCATCCTTCAGGACATTCTCCAGGATATTTGTTCTAACGACTAACTTTTTAGTGTTGTTCAAATTATCTTTGCTATCATTTCAGATCAACATCTTTCAGGAAACATGTTCCAGTGAATAACTGCTTAGTGTTGCTTCAATAGTTGTCCTTGGTGCTGTCCCTGGTCAACGACGGTCAACGGCGGTTATTCCCATGACCCAAAATATTCTTGATACACCTGGAAGGATCTGGAACATAGTGGAAGGACCTGGAATCAAAGGAATCGAGAGTTAAAGAAATGAAGTTACATGGAAGTTACCTCAACTCCTACAAAAGTGGATCTCAACTTCTCTCCATGATTTCCACTTCATTGATGGACGAATCACCATTCCAACTCTATAAATAGATGACGAATACTTCCAGAAACCTTGAGAGAGAGACTCCACACTACATACTGAAGCATAGCGTATAAATCGGAATCCATTTTACGGTTTCAGTGTAGTGGTTTCACATGTGTTGTTACACTCTGTACAACACTGTGTATATTATTATCACATACGTTTTGCTGAGCTATTCACGGGGGGTGGAAGTTTGTGCTTGAAGTAGGCTTAGACTTAACAATCTAGGTTTGCCATTTGGGAACTTGTTTGGATATTTTATCCGATTTTATGTTTGAGATATGGAAGGATGTTTCCAAGTCTCGAATTTGTTTTTGTAATCACTTTTTCTAAGTTAGTGATATTTCAACCTTGAGGCCGCCACAAACTAATTTTAGTTTGTGGAAAGATTGAGTTAATCCTTGTGTATTATCTTGAGTGTCGACCACATTTTGAACAATACTTCAACTCAACGGTACCACACTGCACTATCAAGTGGTATCAGAGCCATCACTTGACGGTACTAAGTATTGGTCCTGGTGCTGAGTGTTGAGTTGCCATGAATTACCCTACTGGAGCCATCTACTCCAGTGGATCCATCACCCGTCCTCCCATACTCGATGGAACCAATTATACCGCATGAAAAAGCCAGATGAGGAGTTACATCAAAGCCCTTGATGAACGTGCCTGGAAAAGTATTCTGTCAGGTTGGAGTCCTCCCACAACTGAAGATAAAGATGGAGACCAGATTCTCAAGAACGAGCTTGAATGGACCACGGAGGAGAACAACTCATCATTTTACAATTCAAAGGTCATCAACACAATCAATTCATCGGTTGATAATGTTGTGTTCAACCTTATCCAAAATTGTGTCTCAGCCAAAGATGCATGGGAAAGACTACAAGAACACTGTGAAGGTTCGGGTAGTGCCTGTAGAGCATAGACAATGATGTTGAACACAAAGTTTGAAGTCCTAAGAATGAAAGATGATGAGACGATTTCTTCCTACAATGAGAGACTCTATAAGGTGGTGAATGAATTGCAATCACTTGGAGATCCAATCTCCAATATCAGGTTAGTAAACAAAACCCTTCGTTCTCTTCCTAGAAGATTTAATGGTAAAGTTTGTGCCATTGAGGAAGCTAGGAACACTGATTTGTTGAGTCATAATGAGTTAATGAGCATTTTAAAAACTTATGAAATGGACTTGTCTCAACAAGAATCTGCATATGATAAAAAGGGTGTTGTTGTTTTCAAAGGAGAAACCTCTTCAAGTTCTGGAAAAACTTCTGTTATTACTGAAATTGAACAGGTTGAAAATAGTGTTGATGACACTTCATATGACACTGATAGTATTGCATTTCTTACCAAAAAATTTGAAGCCTATCTTAAACAAAAGAGAAATAAATCTGATTTTAACACTAAGCCTATGATGGATTTTAAAAATTCAACTTAAACTTCTAGTCGAAAACATTTTCAAAGAAGAAAATTTAAGTATGATCCTGAGTATATAAAAAAATATCATTTGTGATGAGTTAACTGGTTATGGTCATTATGCAAATGAATGTGCTAACACACAATTAAAGAAAATGATGAGCTTAACTGTTACTTTGAGTGATGAAGATTCTGATGAAGAGATAAAGGCTACAGATGAAGAACTTGCATTCTTATCTGAATGTGTGAGAGATGACTTCCCTGGAAGTGACTCGGATGTTGAACCCAGTGTGACAACCCCAGTAACAACATCAAACAGGTTTCAGTCTATTTCTGAGTCTGATGAGGATAATACTAATGTTTTCTATTCTAGAACGGGTACCTCACAAGAACCTTTAGAAATAAAGGTTACTAAACTTCATAATGAACTAAAATCTATCAATCGAGCTAATGAAGAGCTGATTGAAACCATCACAGGACTTGAGGTAAATCTCACAAAAAAGGATCTTGAAATTTCTAAACTCCAAGAAAAGTTGACTGCTTCCACACTTAGTTTCAAAAAGTACTCTAAAGGTACAACTACTTTGAATGAAGCTTTGTCTATTGGAAAAACTGCAAAGCAGAAAATCACCAATTCAGCAGCTGAAGCTTTAAGAGTTGCAATTATGACTGAGAAAGATCCAGAAGCTCTGGAAGAAATTTATCAACAAGGGACTCCCCCACTGCAGAGTTATTCAGCTCTTGAGAGAGAAAATGTAGAAAATATGGATGACTACCTTACTAATTTCTCTACAGATAAGATGGAAGTGATTATGACTCCTAGCAAGAGGAAGGCTTCTACTGAAGACTCTACAACTGTAGAGTTGGTGCCTTCCAAAGCTCAGAAAGTCATAAAGGGAAAAGAGTTGATGATAAGAGAAGGAGACTCTGAGGAAGAAGATAGTGATTCAAATCCAAGGATGACACCTAAAGAGGTTGTATCCCAATTGAAAAAGATGGAGGATTCTCTAAAAGGAATTGAAGTAGAAATTCTCAAACAAGTCAAGAGAGTACCTTGCTATCATTTCTCAAAATGTGAAGAGAGGTATGGAAGACCTAGTAAAGAAATTTGAAGAGAGAAGCCTAAAGGAAAAGAAAATTCTTGAAAAGAACTTCAAAGTTGTTGTGGACAGCTTATTAGCTTAGAATGAACTGATAAGGGAAGATGTTATTAAGAAGACAAGAGAAATCTCTACTCTACAGTCTGATATTAACCTAATGGAAGATTATTCTTTCAATCTGAAGGTAGAAGTGAAGAGTATGAAGAATGAGATGACCAAGATGATAACTGGGAATGAGACTCTAAAGAATGATCTTATGAGCAAGCTTAACACCATTTTGTCACACATTGATGTTGGCAAAAAGGGGGAAAGCAAGATTGAAGAAGAAATTAAAGAAGGAGAAAAAGTCACTGAAGACATTCTTGAAAATGTGAAGGATGTTGGAAAGTCTTGGGCAAAGGAACTTGAAGCTGCCAAATCTAAAGACTTGTCCATGAGACTGGGAGATCAATCAGAGGAAAGGTCTCAACCTGAGAAGATGAAGGGAAGCTCTAAAGGAAGCAAGATCATAAAGCTCCCTAAATCTACAGTTCAGAAACCTACAGCTCATACTTCTCAAAAACCTTTTGGTTATTGGGAACAGACAGTAAAAGAATCAAGAGAAAGAAAGAAAGAGAAAGAAGAAAAAGAGAAGGAAGAGAAAGAGAAACAGAGAAAGAAAAAATTTGAAGAGTCTACAACTGTTGTCACTGCTCAACCATTGAATGTTCAACCATTAAGCATGATACCTGCTGAAGATTCTAATGAGAGGGTAAAGCAAATGAAGACTGAGTTTGATAACCATTGGAAAGAATTCTTGAGTATATGCAACATGCATACAGTCATTAAGAGGATTAAACTCAAGAAGGACAGATTCCAAAAGTTCAAAGACCTGAAGGCTAATGGATCTTTATATAAAGGAGACAATGCTCGGCTCCTTGGTGGAAAAATTAAGAAAAATCCATTGCCTATAAGGGTATTCAGTCTAAGAAGGAAGAAGAAGAGTTGGAAGCTTATGAACTTCAGATGCTGATGAAGTATTTTGAAGAGGATGAAAAGAACATGAAGCTAGTGGAGCAAGGGATTCTAAAACCTTAAGATGAATCTGATGAAGATGATGAAGAAGATGATGTTGATCCCAAGCATAGAAGAAGATGAAGACTTTGTTCTAGATTAGACACTAAAACTTTTTAGTTTTTAGTCTATCTATCTATTGTAAGCTGTATCTTGAACCCTTTTTAGTTTAGCAGCTTTGTGTTTTGTTCTGTCTTCTGTTGCCCTGCTTTGTTCTGCTTTCTGTTGTTTTTTGTTCTAAAACAATATCTTATTTTCTTTGTTGCTTGTTTTGTTGTTTGTTTTGCCAACATCAAAATAGGGGGCAATTGTTAAGTACCTTGGTTTAGATTTTGATGTGTGCAAAACAATGTGTTTAATTTGTGTAATTTGATCTAATACTTGTGCTAAGGAAATTGGTGTTTGAAACATATAGTTGTAAGTGAAGTCTGCAGCTATATACTTGATCATTGTATAGCTATACATGACCCTACAGCTGTAAGGTTTCTCTATGGCCGATTTTTTTTTTTTACAGGATTCTACAGCTGCAAGGTTGAAGACTCTACAGCTGCAAAGAACCGTTTGAAGAGATGGTACAAGTCAGAGATTATTTGAAGTTAATGAAGACACTTAAGTACTATTAGTGTAGCTCTCAAGCACTCCCTAAACTGTACTTAAGTGGAGGTTATTTCTAAAGAAATCTGGAGGATAATGAAGATTAGTTACAAGACAGCCAGAATTCTGAAGAAAAGGACAATAGTACAATCAGTACTATCCTGTGTGAAGAATGAGGACCACTTCACACATGCCAAATGGAGAGAGAGGAGCCTTATCCGGATTTTAAATTTGAAGTTCCAACGGATAAGTCACACCACTCAATCTATAAATAGAAGAAGTCCTCAGAGGAAGCAATAACAACAACCATACGCATACAAGCATTCAGCCTAAGCAAGTCTACAGCCAACAAATTTCTGAGAGGGCCTTATTTGTTCTTATTCTTTGTGATTCATAGGATAGTTGGTTAGGATTTTCTTAGAAAGAATCACACCTTTTTGTTGTTGTTCCCTCACCTGTTTTAATTTCTACTTAGTGTAAATATCTCTTTGTGAGGTTTTGTAAAACTCTTTGTGAGTTATATTCTGAGTGAATAGGGTAGTTTAATCTCTTTTTAGAATAGGAATCTGTGTGAACCTAGTTCTAAGGGGGAACTACTTGTATTGATCTAAGTGATCTCATCTTAGTGAATTTGACACCTGAGTGGTGTAACAGTGGATGTATGTGGTCTTTTTATAGACACTGAACCACTATAAATCTGGTATATTTACTTTATATCATTTAAATTCTTGTTCTGCATATTTCATTTCGTGTTACATTCATCATTCTTGTGAAAATTCAAGTGCATAAGACTTTGTGGTTATCACTGAGAAACTGACTCTACAGCTGTAGACTTTCATAAGTCACTCAACTGTTAAGTTTGTTTATATCGTTTTTCATTAACACTCACTTTTATTCCGCTGCACATTAGAGTATTCTCAATACAATTCTAATTGTCAGAACTCCTCTGATACTTTGTCTACAAGTGATCTTTTATTTTGCAAAGTTTTTGAACTTTGCAGCTGCAGACTTTTCAAGTCCACACCTGTAACCTTTGTGGTCCAGTTTCTAAAACTCTTGTAGACTTGTTATTTTGAACTTTAAAAAGGCTACTGCAAGGTTCTAGAATCCCTCCTTTTGAAAAGTTTGAAAAATCTGATTTTGGACTCAAGGTCTATTCACCCCCCCTCTAGACCTTGATCACTTTAAGGGACCAACACGTGGTGATGTCCCTGGTCAACGACGGTCAACGTCAGTTATTCCCATGGCCCAAAATATTCTTGATACACCTAGAAGGATCTAAAACATAGTGGAAGGACCTGGAATCAAAGGAACCTAGAGTTAAAGAAAGGAAGTTACATACTCCTACAAAAGTGGATCTCAACTTCTCTCCATGATTTCCACTTCATTGATGGACGGATCATCATTCCAACTCTATAAATAGATGAGGAATACGTCCAGAAACCTTGAGAGAGAGACTCCACACTACATACTGAAGCATAGCGCATAAATCGGAACCCATTTTACGGTTTCAGTGTAGTGGTTTCACATGTGTTGTTACACTGTGTATATTAATTTCATACGTTTTGCTGAGCTATTCACGGGGGGTGGAAGTTTGTGCTTGAAGTAGGCTTAGACTTAACAATCTAGGTTTGCCATTTGGGAACTTGTTTGGATATTTTATCCGATTTTATGTTTGAGATTTGGAAAGAATGTTTCCAAGTCTCGAATTTGTTTTTGGAATCACTTTTTCCAAGTTAGTGATATTTCAGCCTTGAGGCCGCCACAAACTAATTAATTTTAGTTTGTGGAAAGATTGAGTAAATCCTTGTGTTCAAAGTCTTCCGCTGTTTACTTATTCTCTCTACATTATTCTGAACACAATAAGTATTGTCTTGAGTGTCGACCAATTTCGAACAATACTTCAACTCAACGGTACCACACTGCACTATCATATTACATAGTTATGTCCTACTACATCACTACTGATTCCCTATATAGCTATCATCTCTATTCCGGACTGGGCGAGCTCCCTTGCCTTGTGATATTCTGGGTTGTGGTGATGGTAGTAGGCTTCGGTCTTGTCTCCTAGCAAGTTGGCTAGATCCCTTGCTAGCTCTTCTCTCTCCTGGCCTTGATCGACTGGTCAACTGTTGACATGTCATCACGCGACTGGGCGAGGTCTTGGCGAGCTTCTCTGCTACTCATGATGTTAACTGGTCAAAGTTGGTGATGTGGCCGTGGATCATGCTGGCGAGCTCCTCAATCTTGATCATTTAATCTAATAATCCGTCATTAGTAGTTCACCTATCAACATTTGCCCCCAACTCGTCCACATCATATTTCTAATGTATGGGCGAGCTGATTTACCTCCGTGGGTGAGAGCTCGAGTATAGGCGAACTTCCTCTGGTGTGATGCTGAGCGTCTTGGCGAGCTCCCTATGGCGGTGGGCATGTTGACGTGGTGCGGAATTCGAGGTACTGTGTACATCTTTCCATACCTCATTTCCTGCGCCCATCATGTCAAACTTTTGAATTTCTTGCATATAGGTCCCCGGACTCTTTGGAAATTACACCTCGCCCATTTGCCTCCTATAAATAAGGGAAATCGTACTCATTATTCACTTTTACTTCTCCAAATTCTCAAAGCATATTTAGAGCAATCCCTTGCGTTTCCCGACGATTTAAACCCTTGCATTATTGGATCTTCATCGGAATCTTCAATGTAGTAACATCGTATCTTTTTCCCTAACTTTTTTCCTTGCAGATTTCTATTTCTTTTCTCCTTTCTTCACATTTCTTCGTAACCACCATTTATTCCAGGGAGACTTTTGAATTTTTCGGCTGCCGGGATTTTAAACCTTAGATGGTTCAGAGACTTGATTAATCAACCCCTAGGACCTCGCCCATACTGATAACCATGTCATCACGTTCTTCGAGTGGGACCTTATCAAACCGAAACCCGGAAAAGCAACCCATGACCGAAACCAGTTGACTTTTGAGAAGAAGAGGGACCTTCTTCTTGGTTTTTATCAAACTCTTAAAGAAGAGCTTTAATTCTCTCCTTGTCAAACCTTTTTTTTTTCTTTTCTGACTTTCTTTTCTTCATCTGTATACTTCTCTGCCTTGGGGTATGGACAACCCTTGATGTAGTGTCCTGGTTTTCTGCAGTTGTAAAACATATAAGTTGAGTCAGGTGTTGTAGGTTTCACCTTACCTTCTTCTTTTGGTGTGCACTACTTCTTCTTGGTCCACTTCCCAAACTTCTTGAGCTGCTTTATAAAAAGAGCCAAGTCTTCTTCATGTGAATCTGCAGCTGCAAGGTTGTCAGCAACTAGAGCTGTGACCTTTACACTGTCAGGTTCTTTCCTTCTGCTTATGTCAAATTCATAAGCCTTCAAGTCTGAAAAGAGTTCAAAGGTGGATATCTCAGATAAATCCTTTGATTCTCTCATGACAATCACTTTTATGTCCCATTATGAAGGTAATCCTCTAAGAACTTTCATGTTCATTTCTCTCTGTGAGTATTCTTTGCCAACTGAGTCTAGCTCATTGAGTATTTCAATGAATCTTGATTCAAACTTCTCAAGAACTTCTCCATATTTCATTTTAAAGTTCTCAAATTTTTGAACTGCTATCATGAGTTTGTTTTCTTTGATTTGTTCAGTTACTTCACAAATCATTTCCAACTTTTCTCATATATTGTTAGGATATCTGTGTTAGATGTTTTGATGATATAATAAACCAATCAACTTGTAATAGGACCAGCTGAACATGTTAGTCAGCTGATGAGTAGTTAGGATTAGATAGGTTCGAGTAAGGGGGAATCTACCTTGCTGCCTAGAAGATTCGAAGCTATCATAGAAGAGAAGACCAGCTGAGACCTTGTGGACTTAGCCATTTTCAGAGGACAGAAGTTTTAAGCAGCTGACACTGGAGTATCGAGAGCAGATCATCAGAGAAGTTAACATCAGCCGACATCAGAAGAGCAGATCAGCTGATATCAGAAGATTAGCTGATCAGCTGAGAGCACGTCGCAGATAAGACAAGGACCTTGGATATAAGATGTATTCAGACAAAGTCAAGAAGACCAGCTGAGGTGCACACCAGCAGGCTTGCACATCAGCTGAGGTCCAAGTACCAGCAGACTGGTATACCAGCTGAGGAGACAGATCAGCTGAGGTCTTGTGCTCAGCCCAGATTCTTCAGAATCATTTTAAGGGTTGACTTGCGACATAGAAGGAAGATTCCCAGAATAGATGATCAATCAATCAAGGGGACAAACTTGATTGATTGGAGATCGCGAAGATTGACGCGAATCAAGAAGGAGATTCAATCAATCACAATGATTGATTGAATACGAGATTATAGGATCTCAGATTTCTAGTCCATCCCAATGGCTAGTTATTTGACCCTATAAATTAGAGTAATAGTGATAATTTCAGTATCGGATTTTACACGCATATTAAGCTAGCCGAAACTCTGTCAGATATTATCACTTGCACTCAAAAACACCATTTATACTTATTCTTTGAAAAAGCTTTGTAGAAGCTGTGAGAAGTCAATTGCAATTGTAGCATTGACAATTTGTAAGAGAGTAGTACTCTCAAACTGTGTAAGTGAGTGAGTAAGTGAGTTAGTGGAGAGCCCCTCAAGTCCAAGTTGGATTGAGGAGAGTGGATGCAGGACAGTTGGTCCGAACCACTATAAATTCCTTGTGTCTCGTCTTATTTATTTCTGCTCTTAAATTGTGCACATCACCTAAAACTGATTTTCATTAAAAATGTTTCCGCACTATTCACAGCACACTATTTTCAAATTCAGACTACCTCAAGTAGTCTGCTGGTTTTCTGAATAAGCCAAATAATTTGAAAAAGGTTTTTGAATCCTTACAAGTCTATTCAACCCCCCCTTCTAGACTTGTTCAAAGGTATTCTTCCCTAAAACCTGCCTTTGGGACCAACAAGTGGTATCAGAGCTGTGTGTCCAAACGACCACAGCCTGAGAAAGCTTTTGGTGGTCACCTAGACAGATCCCTGAAAATCTATTTTTAGAAAATTCTGTGTGATTTTTATATAATCACTTGCAGATATGTCTTCCTACAAAAAGAGTGGATCCAAGACAAGGAAGTTGCCTGAATTCTCCATAGAGGATTATGATTACTGGAAATTCAGAATGGAGAATCATCTTGGAGCCATTCATGATCGGATGCAAGATGTTCTGGAGGAAGGGCCAATCAAGTTCTTCTGGGAAGGAGTAAGTGATGGCAAAACTCCAGAAGCTAAAATCAGTGAAAGAATGAAGACAGAAAAGAAGAAGAGTGAACTAAACGATGCTGAAAGGAAACTCTTCAACCTAGATCAAGTGGCCAGAACAGAAATCATTGAGACTCTCTCCAAAGAGTATATAGAGAAAATCAAGACGTGCAAAACTACTAAGGAGATGTGGGAAAAACTCTCCCTGAAGTGTGAAGGGACAGATCAAATTAAAGAGAACAAGCTTCAAGCCGTTCTACATACCTTTGACACATTTAAAATGAAAGCTGATGAAACCATTGATCAGCTAGATATGAGGCTGACAAACATTCTGAATAAGGCAAGCTCTTTAGGAAAGGATTACTCGGAGAAAGAGATTAATAACAAAATTTTGAGATCTCTTACTCCAAGATGGAGAGTGAAGGTGACGGTAATTAAAGAGACAAAGAATCTATCTGAGATAAGTCATCATACACTGCTATCTCATCTGAAGGCACATGAGTTCGATATCCAAGAAGAAGATCAAGAAGATGAGACTCCAACTTCATCAGCCACAAAGAATGTCGCTTTCTCTGCTGCAGCTGATAGTCAAGAGAAGTCCTCTACTCCAGAGGACATGAGCTTAAAAGAGCAACTTGCTTTATTGACCAAGAAGTTTGACAAGATGTCAAACAAGTTTCAGAAGTATAGATCCCATTGGAAGAAGAATAAGAGTGATTCTTCCAGAAGATACCAGAAGTCATCTGATGCCAGAAGACCATCAGATGAACGGGAGACCAGATACAAATCTCTAGAGAGAAGGAGGGAACCAAGTCCCAGAAGAGGAGGAGATGGTGTTTGTTTCACTTGCAACAAGCCAGGACATCTCAGCTATGATTGTCCTCAGCTTACCTCTAGAGAGAGAGAAGAGAAGAGAATCAAGAGAGATCGCATGTTCGCTGATAAGAGAGCTCTGCTGGCAGAGGAGGAGAAGCAGGATATCAGCTCATCCGCATCCTCATCTGATTTTGAATCAGAGGATGATATCTGCCTCATGGCTAAGGTAGAAGAGGTAAATTCTCCTACCCCCTCTGTTAGCTCATCTTGCTCCTCTACCTATTCTATGGAGTCAGATATACACAAGTTGTTATCTGATCTCCAATCCTCCTTAAAAGTCTGTTCTAAGCTGGAAGAGGAGAACTCAAGTCTGAAAGCTGAAGTTTTAAGCTTGAGACAAGATCTGGAAAATGCTAGACTACCAGTGATATCCTATGACTCACAAGCTAACAAGTCTGCTGACTTAATAGCAAAATGTGAGGAACAGGAGAAGCTGATAGAAAAGCTACTTTCTGAGAACACTGTCTTAAGTGAGGAACATAATCTGCTGACAGCTAAGTTCGATGAACTCTTCAAGCAGAATGAACTGATAATCAAAAATTCACAGCAGCTTCAGCTGAAAGTGGATCAGCTGACTAAGGCAAAGAATGCCGTGTCTGAAATAGCTGAGTCCTCACAAACTGTGAATGATAAAAGGGGTCTTGGTTATCCCAAACCGAAACCACAAAAGAAGAAGAAAGGTGACAGTGGATTAATTAGGGATCCTCGAAAGGGTAAAGGGCCAGCTGAGCCTGCATCTGGATCAGAAGGGCAAAAGAGCAGAGGGACGGAAAAGGTCACAGCTAGACAGAAGAGCTCTAAAGCTCAGAAGTCTGCTGGTGATCAACAGGTTTCAGCAGAGCAGAAGAGTACTAAAACTCAGAAGCCTGCTGACAACCAACATAAGTCCAAAGCTCAGAAGCCTCGAGATCAGAAGAGGAATCCAAGTCATAGCTCAGCTAAGATAAAGAGACCTCAGCAGAATCAGCAGAGGAATGATAAGCCTGGGTCATCTCAGCAGAGTAAACCCAAGCGAAACAGACCTCAGCCCTGGGTTACTTTTAATGTAACCAAAGTAGGCAAGCCTTCACTGGCTAAAGTTTATGAGTCATTCGGAGGCTCAAGCCAAAATTATCCTTTTGAGCAGCCCACCTACAAACCTGCTGTTATCACTCATCGCCCCAGAAAAGATCCTCTGAGGGAGATGATTTTTGTGGATAAGTATGGTAGAAGATTGAGATCTCCTAAACCTCATAAGGATGATCTCTACCTATGGATCCAGAAAGTCAAATCTAACCAATCAGGACCCAAAGATATGGTACCTAAAGCCTGAATTTTAATTTCAGGTAAACTCTAGCCCTATAGAAAGAGGAGAAGCCAAGGGCCATGTCTGGTACATTGATAGTGGTTGCTCGAAGCACATGACCTTTGAGAAGCATCTTCTCCAGAACTTTGTAACGCTTGATGGGCCTAGAGTTGTGTTCGGTGACAATAATTTTGGAGTCACCAGAGGAGTAGGCACCCTGCTGATCAAAGGAACAAGAGTTGAAGAAGTCTACTATATAGAAGGGCTCATGCACAATCTTCTGTCTGTATCCCAATTCTGTGACAAGGGGTATTCAGTAAGATTCTCTAAAAACTCTTGTCTTGTTATTAATGATTTAAATGAGCAGGTGCTACTAACTGGCCTCAGAAGAGGTAATATGTATCTTGCAGATTTTGCAAGCTGTCCAGCTGACTCATGTTTGGTTGCTAAAAGCTCATCAGAGATCAGCTGGCTCTGGCACAAGAGGTTAGGTCATCTGAACTTCAAGACTCTCAACAAGGTTGCAAGGAAGGGTCTAGTCAGAGGTCTACCAAATGAGGTGTTTGCATCTGAGCAGAAGTGTTATGCCTGTCAGAAAGGGAAGCAGACTAAAGCCTCATTCAAAGATGTGCAGAGTACTTCAACAACTAAAGCACTCCAGCTGCTTCATATGGATTTGTTTGGACCAGTCTCACCTCTTAGCTTCAGTGGAAGGAAGTACACACTGGTGATTGGTGATGACTATACAAGATTTACTTGGGTAGTGTTCATGTTCAAGAAGAATAAGACTGTGGTCAAGATGCTGGAGTTGTTCAAGAGGATTCAGAAGGAGCTGGACCTCAGCATAGTCAGAATCAGAAGTGATAAAGGTACTGAGTTTCTTAACTCTGCTGTTTCTGACTATTGCAGGGATAATGGTATTCAGCATGAGACATCAGCTGCCAGAACACCTCAGCAAAATGGGTTAGCTGAGAGGAGAAACAGAACCCTCAAGAAGGCAGCAAGGACTATGTTAGCTGAATATCAGACTCTTCAAAGGTTTTGGGCAGAAGCCATCAACACTCCTTGCTTCATCCAAAATAGGTGTCTACCAGTCAAGAGACATGGGAAGACTCCTTATGAAATGTACAAGAGTAAAACTCCTAACCTTTCCTCTGTCCATACTTTTGGGTGTAGGTGTTTCATCCATGACAATGGAAAGACTAAGTTAAAGACTTTTGATGCTAAGGTTGCTGAAGGAATATTCTTAGGATATTCTGGAAGTAGCAAAGCCTATAGAGTCTTTAATAAGTCTCTCTCTGTGTGGAAGAGACACCCCATGTTGTATTTGATGAATCTTTTCATGAGTACAGCAAGGAGAAGCTAGCAGAAGAGGTGGATCAGCTGAATCTGTCAGACAAGCCAGATCTGATTAAGGTAGTGGTACCTAGGATAGAATCAGACTCAGATTCAGATGATGAGCCCAAATCAGCTGATAAGTCCTCATCAGCACCAGATGATGGCACATTGACTCCTGACACTAACCAAGGAGGAATATCATATAAGACCCAAGAGGAGCAAACTATGGCACCTCAAAGGGGCAAGAAGACGTTGTCTGACTTCCCAGCTGAACAGATTCTAGGAGATCCAAGTGTAGGTGTTCAGACCAGAAGAAAGCTAAACTTGGGTGCTCAATTCAGTTGTTATGTGTCTCTGATAGAACCCAAGAACATCCATGAAGCTCTTGAAGACCCAAACTGGATTGTAGCTATGCAAGAGGAGCTAAATCAGTTTGCAAGACAAGAAGTTTGGACTCTAGTGGAGAGGCCCAAACATCAGAAGGTCATAGGCACTAAGTGGGTATTCAAGAACAAAAAGGATGAAAATGATGTAGTGGTTAGAAACAAGGCAAGGCTAGTAGCCCAGGGGTATTCACAGTCAGAGGGGATTGACTATGATGAGACATTTGCTCCTGTGGCAAGACTAGAAGCCATTAGATTATTTCTGGCCTATGTTGTTTTCAAAGGATTCAAGGTATATCAGATGGATGTCAAGTCAGCTTTTCTGAATGGAATCCTGGTAGAAGAGGTTTATGTGGAACAGCCACCAGGATTTGAGATTGGGAACAAGGTTTATAGGTTGCAGAAGGCTTTATATGGACTAAAACAGGCACCTCGATCTTGGTATGATACTCTATCACAGTTCCTACTGGATAGTGGATTCAGTAAAGGAAAGATAGACAAAACCTTGTTCAGAAAGGAAGATGGAGATGATATCCTCTTAGTGCAGATCTATGTGGATGATATCATCTTTGGCTCCCCCAACAAGCTGATGTGTGATGAGTTCAGCAAGCTGATGACCAGCAAGTTTGAAATGTCCATGATGGGGGAGATGACTTATTTCCTTGGACTGCAGGTGAAGCAGATGTCCAATGGAACTTTCATTAGCCAAGCTAAGTATGCCAAGAATTTGATAGAAAAGTTTGGAGTCAGTAGTAGCAGAGAAGCTAAGATTCCAATGATGGCAAACTTTAGCATGGATCCAGATGAGGCTGGTGAGAAAGTGGATCAGACACAATATAGGGGACTTATTGGTTCTCTGCTGTATCTCACTGCCAGCAGACCTGATATTAGCTTTGCAGTAGGGGTGTGTGCAAGGTTTCAGGCAAATCCTAAGAAATCTCATCTGGAAGCAGCAAAGAAGATTGTAAAGTATTTGAAGGGTACTTACAATCTAGGCCTCTGGTACCCAGCTGATGACAACTTTCAGCTGAGTGGGTATTCAGATTCTGACTATGGAGGATGCAAGATTGATAGGAAATCAACTTCTGGCACATGTCAGTTTCTGGGAAGTAAGTTGATATATTGGTTCTCCAAGAAACAGACTTCAGTAGCTACTTCTACAACAGAGGCAGAGTACATGGCTGCTGGTAGCTGCTGTTCTCAGCTGCTACCATGTGATCACAAAAGAGATACCCATCTTCTGTGATAGCACAAGTGCAATTGCCATTACTCAGAATCTAGTTCTCCATACTAGATGCAAGCATGTGGACATAAGACATCATTTTCTTCGGGATCATGCTGAGAAGGGAGATATCAGGACGGAGAAGATTCATACGGAGAAGCAGAGAGCAGATGTGCTTACCAAACCTTTAGCAGAGGTAAGATTCAGAGAATTAGTAGCAGAGTTAGGAATGATAGATGGAGGAGCAGTTCTATAGAAAGAATTTTTTTGGGTAAACGGGTAGTCAGCTGGTACCCAGCTGAGGACTATTCTGCTGAAGTAATCAGCTGATCCTCACATCAGCTGATCTGGTATGTCTTCTTATTCTTTCCTTTCTTTTCTCTATCTTGTTATGTCTAACTTGATACAGGGATAAGTTTTGAAAGTCAGACAAGGCCACTTTGCTTCAGCTGGTCCATGTCAGCTGACATTAAAGACCCAGATGAGCAGAAAAGACTATCATGAAGATCGCTCTTATCAGCTGACTTTGCCACGTCAGCCTCTCGATAAGTATTTCTATGATCTTTATTTCGGTTTTTAAAATTTTATTTTATCTATCAAATCTTTTCAAAAATTAATAAATCCCTAATTTCTAAAATTATTTTAGAAAATTGGAAATTAAATCTTTTCTCTTACGAAAAATCGGGGATTTATTACCTTTTTCAAAATAAGGTGTCAGTTGTAATTAATTTAACACCGCCTAAATTTTCTCAAAAAGCGCTTTCATCATTACCTTTTTCAAAAAAGGCGAATCTTTTGGGCGGTCAAAACCTTTCGAAACCCTGACACCCACACATCACCTCCAAAATACTCAAAGGTCATCTATTCTGAACCTTTGATTTGTGTGATGCAAAATACAAATCTACGATCAAAATTGATTTGTTTTGATTTTGGAAAATCTTCTCATATTTTTCGAATACTATATATACCCATTTAACTTCTTTCAGAAAACCTTTCTACTCCGACTTCTTTCTACATTACTCTTGCATATTATTCTCTGCATATCTAATTTCGGTGTTGAAGATATGGCATCCAAGGCAATGCAAAAACTTTTCAAGGAAAAGATGTATGCAGAGATGTGTGTCAATTTCGACGCGACTAGGGTTCCTGAAATTAGAGAAATCCTAAACCTTCTTCAACATCACAATCTCCGAACCTTCATCTCCATGACCCCCCTGACCATAAAACCCTAAACTTCTATGCCTTCCAATTCCTTCTTAAGGCCCAGTTCCGTCCAAACTCTATAGGCTCCTTGATTGACGGTCAGACTGTTGTTATTTCGAAGGATGCAGTTGCTGATCTCTTTGGCCTGTCCTCCACTGGTGTCCATCCTCACAAATACAAAGAAGCCGACTATCTGGAAACTTTTAAGTTAATGGCCAGGAAGAGTCACAGGGACACCACCACGAATCTGAAGAAGTCCATGCTGAGGAGGCGTTTCCAGTTTTTTATGGATGTGGTGACCAATGTCATCTTGGCGGAACAGGGGAGTTTGGACGCCATTGCCAAACTTCGCCTGAGTGTGGCCCACACGATTCTTGATGGGGTGCAAGCAGACTGGGTGAGTCTGCTATGGTTCCGGCTGGAACAGGAGTCCAAGAGGTGCGTTGCAAAGGAGGTGAATGGGCAACTGGTTTATAGCTTCAAATCAAAGTGCTCCATGGCCACCAAGATCACTATCCTCCTGAATCATCTGCTACCCCAGCATGAGTGGGATGATGAATGAGTTGTTGAGTACAACCACACCAAGTTCTTAAGGGGAAGTAACTTGGACATCATTGGGCCAGCTGATTCAGATTCCAAAGCTGATCCAGTTGCTGCTGCCCCTGGTCCTTCTGCTGGAAAGAAGCAGAAGAGGAAGGCTTCAAAGTCTGCTGGAGGGGGTAAAAAGAAGAAATCTAAGAAGGAAACCACTCCTGTTCAAAGGAAGCTCTCCTTTGATTCAGATGAGGATGATGATACTGCTGTGCTGAGCAGTTTGAAGAAGAAGCAATCTTCAGCAGAAAGGGCTACCCTGCTGGTTTACGAGTCTTCTGATGAAGAAGAAGAGCAGGCTGTTGAGGAATCAGCTGAGAGAGCTGATTTAGATGAAGACTCTGCCTCTGACTCTGATGGAGAAGGAAAAGAGTCAGAAGAGAGGGAATCAGCTGATCCCTCAGTTGCTGAGACAGAGGTTCTACATTCCTCTGGAGATGCTCCATCAGCAGAAACACATTTAGCTGCCCCACCCATCAGGTCAGCTTCACCTACTCCTTTCTCTGACCCTTCCCAAAACTCCACTACCCCAGCGGATCCTTCACCCTCACAAATCCCAATCGGCAATGAACTAGAGGAGATATCTACCTCTGGCGAGCCTTCAGCTATTCCCAAACCCTCTCACCCTGAACCCATCAACCTTGATAACCCCAACTCCCCCCACAGAAATGGCCAAACAAGCTCGCCTATCTAACCATCGTTCAAAGGGGCCTCTTGAACGAGGGATGATTATATCTGCCCTTGCCCACATTTCCCTCTACATCCCTGAACTCAACCCTTATCTAGCCTACCAGGACATACTTGCTGATGGGCTTGCCTGGGCGCAAGCAAGAGAAGGGTCAGTTACCTTCTTTCTGGCCCTAATAAAGGAGATGGGAGAAGCAGCATTTACAGAATGGGAAGAAATTCTGATGGATGCCTTGGAGGTTAAGGCTCCATCCCAGCTGACATCCCCTGAAGGGTTGAGGAAGGTGGCTCGAGCTCTATTGCTCAAGGATGGGGTGGCAATGGATTGTCCTGAAACAGCAGAGTCTGAATTTATTCCTCCAGCAGTAAACTTTGAGATCTCCACAGCTGATCAGGTAACTCCTGCACTTTTGGATCAATTGAAAGGTTATTTTGATGACCACATCAGGGAGGTCAAAGCTACTTTTCTGGCTGCCAAGTCTGCTGCCCCCTCTATGATTGAAAAGCAAGTTCATCAAGTCCAGCTGGACCATCGCAACAAGCTGAAGGAAGCTATGGAGGACAGCTTGTATGCTACCCGGATTGAATTCTTCCAAACTCTCCAGAACTACAAGACAACTGCCAGGGCTTTCACTGATGATGCATCTGCTTCTCTTGCTGCTGAATCTGAGAGATTCAGACTGGTCTCCAAAAGGTTGGAAGGGCAAATTGTTGAGTGCAAACACGGTCAGGAGGACCTTAAAGCTGTTGTGGATAACATTCCTACCTCTCTACCCTCTGATGCGGTCATTGATGATATCAAAAAGGGGGAAGAGAAGAACTCAGCTGCTATTGCTGCTTTGCAAGCTGAGATGGCCTCGCAGAGAGCTCTTCTGGTGGACAATCAAGGGGTTCTATCTGCTAGAATAGAGAATGTTGAAGATTACATCAACACCAGGAAGATTGCTGCTCAGAAGACTCAGGAGCTGAGAGATCAGAAAATAGTTGAGGCGTTGCAGAGGCAAGAGGTTGTTGCTGAAGAAAGGGAGAAGAAGAAAAGAATCATGAATGCTGAATTAGATGAAAAGCTGACTAAGGAGTTGCAGCTAGCTGAGAAAGAAACTCCAGAAGAGAGGAGGAAGAGGCAGGAAAGAGAGATGAATGATGAGCTTGAGAGGAGTTATCAGAGGAAGCTGAAGAAGCAGGGGAAGGCAGTCGCTCAAGGCAGCAGGACTAGAAGTGGAAAGTTCATCCGAGATCCAAATGAGCCTCTAGTTGATGGACCAATTGATATGTTTTACAATCAATTGTCTGATGAGCTGGTGGATCTCTAGAAAACTATTAAGGCGAAACCATGATTCACTTCTATGTTCTCAGAGGAGAAGATACCAGAGGAGAAAGAGAGAAAAATGCTGAGTTCAGAAACTGGTTGAAGGAGACTTTTCCTAAATTCTTCAGAGCTATTACAGAAGAAATGCTTAAGGTGGAGGTTCAGCCAGAGTTGCCTGAGATTGAGTATCTTCCAACTCCAACTGATGAGAGTGAGAAGATAGACTTGGTGGAAATCAGGAAGTATTGGTTGCAGATTACCCAACTCGTTCATCAACTCTCTGACAACTCTCTGCCAGCTCTAAAGGAGATAGAGAAGAGATTCCTGGACTGGATGCAAGTTCCTCTTAGCAGCAGAAGACCTCTCCTCATGTAATAGTCCAGCTGAGTCAGCTAAGGATTAGGTATCTTTATTTCTGATTGTTCTTTCTCTTTTGATTTTAATAAAGCTTTATGATTCCAGACAACTACTTGTTGTCAGCAGCATTTTGATTCTGCCTAAAGATCTTACTTAAAGATCTTCTTTTCTGTCCTATGTTGATCTTGATTTTGATTGAATATGCTTATCTGTTGAGATCAGCTGAGTTGGTTTTGATATCATCAAAAAGGGGGAACTTGTTAGGATATCTGTGTTAGATGTTTTGATGATATAATAAACCAATCAGCTTGTAATAGGACCAGCTGAACATGTTAGTCAGTTGATGAGTAGTTAGGATTAGATAGGTTCGAGTAAGGGGGAATCTACCTTGCTGCCTAGAAGATTCGAAGCTATCATAGAAGAGAAGACCAGCTGAGACCTTGTGGACTTAGCCGTTTTCAGAGGACAGAAGTTTTAAGCAGCTGACACTAGAGTATCGAGAGCAGATCATCAGAGAAGTTAACATCAGCCGACATCAGAAGAGCAGATCAGCTGATATCAGAAGATTAGCTGATCAGCTGAGAGCACGTCGCAGACAAGATAAGGACCTTGGATATAAGACGTATTCAGACGAAGTCAAGAAGACCAGCTGAGGTGCACACCAGCAGACTTGCACATCAGCTGAGGTCCAAGTACCAGCAGACTGGTATACCAGCTGAGGAGACAGATCAGCTGAGGTCTTGTGCTCAGCCCAGATTCTTCAGAATCATTTTAAGGGTTGACTTGCGACATAGAAGGAAGATTCCCAGAATAGAAGATCAATCAATCAAGGGGACAAACTTGATTGATTGGAGATCGTGAAGATTGACGCGAATCAAGAAGGAGATTCAATCAATCACAATGATTGATTGAATACGAGATTATAGGATCTCAGATTTCTAGTCCATCCCAACGGCTAGTTATTTGACCCTATAAATTAGAGTAATAGTGATAATTTCAGTATCGGATTTTACACGCATATTAAGCTAGCCGAAACTCTGTCAGATATTATCACTTGCACTCAAAAACACCATTTATACTTATTCTTTGAAAAAG
>JAPKLY010000419.1:40880-101332 GCA_026898435.1 Prunella vulgaris
AGCTTATCGGCTGATGTAAACTTCTCTGATGATCTGCTTTCGATGCTCCAGTGTCAGCTGATTAAATCTTCTGTCTTCTAAAATCGGCTAAGTCCACAAGGTCTCTGCTGGTCTTCTCTTCTATGAAAGCTTCGGATCTTCTAGGCAGCAAGGTAGGTTCCCCCTTACTCGAACCTATCTAATCCTAACTACTCATCAGCTGACTAACATGTTCAGCTGGTCCTATTACAAGCTGATTTGTTGTATATCATCAAAACATCTAACACAGATATCCTAACAGAGCTTCAGCGGAAGTTCGCTAGTATACAAAGGAACGCTGATGCTGCTCTTAGAGCTAATTTGGAAGAGCTCGCTGAGAAGCTCGCCGCTAAGGACAGGAGCTCGCCATGTCCCGGAGGGAGCTGGAGTTGGAAAGGGAGTTGAGTCGGGGAGCTCAAGCTTAGTGCTCCCAGCTGAGGGAGGAGGTCGCCGCCAAGGCCAACGAGGTTACCGAGCTTCGTAACCAATCAACTTCTTCTGAGGCCTTGGAGGCTTTGAAGATGGAGGCATCGGATAAGGGCTTTATCCAGTGCTACGCCGAGGTCATCCGATCCATCCACTGGGCCAGATCCCACTAGGACGATGAGTTGGATGCGGTGATCGGAGACTTTAAGGATTGCATGGGAAATGCTAAGATCTCTGCCTGCACAGAACTGGATATTGGCGTCCTCACCCAACTGGGAGTTGAGCTAGACTTCGTTACTTCGCATTTGAAGATTATACAAACCCTTGAAGCTCCAGTCATTAATGTCGTGGAAGAGCAGCGAACTCCTTCAACTGATGAGCAAATGCAGGATGTGATGGGGGGCATCATGATCGATACTAGTGTATTGGACACCAGTGGGTTAGGTAACATCATAGTGCTGCCGACTCTCTCCCCTCCTACTGGTCAGGAGGTCGCGACCGAGGGCCCCTCAGAGGTCGCCCCCACTGATGCCTCTGCTGCTCCACTGACTGAAGCCCCCAGACTTGAGGCTTTTCATTTCATTTATTTTTTGCTTTGCGTTGTTTTAGCTAAGTAGGAGTAGCTCGCCAGGTTCATGTAGTTCGCTTAGAAGGAGTGTTTTGCTTTTAAAGATAGTCAGTTGGTTGGCTTTTGTAACCAACATTACTCCTAATACTTAGAAATTTTCTAAGTATTTTTTTGAATGAATTTAGATTACAACTTTTCTGTTCTAATTTTGGCTTCTAATTTATCTTCTCGCACTTTGTTATCTTTTATTAGCTCGTGTTTATATTTTTGGTACGCAATTGTTCATCCGGAAAGTGAATTGTTCGTTTTACGTCGCTTAGAACTACGAATCGTACTTTTTATTTGGTACTTATTTGTTCGTCTTACGCCACTTAGGGCAGCGAATTACTCGTCTTACGCAACTTAGGGCAACGAGTTGTACTTTTGTTATTCACTTGGGCGATTTGGGTTTATCCAACCTTGCCTTAGACGTTTTAAACCATCTTTTGTGAATTTTTCTAACTTTGGGCAGTGGGCGCTTAGTGATCCTTTAAGAAGGACAGCTTCGCTAACCTAGGCACTTTGGCCTTTGCCTCGAGCTTTAGATAATAACGTTTTTGGGACCTAAGTCCTTGCGTATTTTGAGCTTGAACAGATGATTTCTTGAAAAAATTCTATCTTTATTGAGCAATGGTTTTTACATAGGTCGTCATCAACATTCCTGATGCGAACCTCTGGCTAGTCTATTTACAAGATATGGTTCACCTTCCTCTACTGCCAACTTCTTGAACCGATGTCGATATTGATTATTGGCTTCGTCATAACTTCATCTTCAGTATCTGGCACACGTTTGTACAATGAATCTATCATTTCAGCCCTAGGAGATTGACTTGGTGGCACACACATGGTCTTGGACAGACTCCTCAAGAAAATGTAGCAGCTTCTCCATTTAAGGGCATATAAAAGCATTCTTCGGAACATTCATTCCGCGACGGACTTCATTTCATACTCTAACTCTTTCACTGCTACTGGTAGAACTTCTTCAGGTGTGCTGCGCTCCAAGTATATGACGAAGGTTTCCCGTCCATGTCTTCGAGATCATATGTCCCATTTGCCCAACTTGCGGTGATCCGGAACGGTCCTTCCCAATGGGGTCCAAACATACCGGGTGGAGTTGCCAGCTTCTTCCTCAATACTAACTCCCCAACCTTGAAACTTCTATCTCGTACTTGGGAGTTGTAGTACTTCTCTGCCCTCTGTTTGTAGGTAGCGTTCTTCAGTTCTAACGAGGCTCTGGTCTCTTCGAGTAAATCCTTCTCCACGGCCAGGGCTCTGTCATTTCCTTTTTTGTCGTATCCCACTACCTTCCAGGTCTGGTTCTAAACTTCCACCGGTATGACTGCTTCTGTTCCAAAAGCTAAGGCAAATGGAGTCTCACCGGTACTGGCTAGGTATGAAGTTCTGTAGGACCACAGCACCTCTGAAAGCTCATCTGCCCAACTACAATTCTTATTCTTGAGACGGATCTTCAGCACATGTTTCAGAATCTTATTCACCGCTTCGACCTATCCGTTCGACTGTGGATGGTACGGTGTTGAGTAGTGTTTCTTGATATTCCATGAACTACAGAACTCTCTCAACTTTTGACCGTCGAACTGTCTGCAATTATCCATTACTATTAACTGCGGGAGTCCGAATCGGCATATCAAGTTTTTCCATATGAAGCTGATCATTCTTTCCTGCGTGACTGTCGTGAGTTCCTCGGCTTCAGCCCACTTTGTGTAATAGTCCACCGCTACTACGACAAACTTTACACCGCCTCTGCCAGGTGGGAATGGGCCGATCAAGTCGATACCCCATTTTGCAAAAGGCTATGGGCTGAAGACCGATTTGAGTTGGCTTGCAGGAGTGTGAATATTTGGTGTGAATAGCTGACACTTTTGCCACCTCCGGGCGAAGCTAATGGCATCTCTACGCAGAGTGGGCCAATAGTACCCTTCTCTGATCGTTTTGTATGCTAAAGCTTGCCCCCCAACTTGACTCCCACATATTCCTTGGTGGATTTCTTCTAACACCTCAAACCCTTGCTTTTCAGATAAGCATTTGAGTAGGGGTAGAGAGAATACACGCTTGTATAATTGATCATCTATCAGCGTGTATCTGGTTGCTTGTTTCACTAGCCAACTAGCTTCCCATGCATCTTCCCGGGCTGCTCCATTCTTCAAGTATTTTTTTATCGGAGTGCGCCAATCATCGTCTTCTTCCTACCCCCCACTCGAAGTCTGATTTATTTTATAATTGGACATCGGGGGATCTTTTAGCTTTGTGACGATGACCTCCGTCAGTTCTGCTTTGCCGGTACTCGTAGCTAGTCGGGCTAGTGCATCTGCTTATGTGTTCTCCAGTCTCGGGATCTGCTCGATATAAACTTGCTTAAACATTGAGATCAGGTGTGCCACAATCTTCTGGTACAATTCTATCTGCTGGTCCTTGGCTTCATATTCCCCCGGACTTGGGATATTATTAGCCGGGATCTCCAAAAATCTGAAGATTGGTTGCCCCCACAGCTAATGATAGCATAAGTCCAACTATAAGGGCTTCGTACTCTGCTTCATTATTTGTGGCTCTAAAGTCGAACCGGATTGCTGATGTGAAGACTTGCTTGTCTGGGCTTATTAGTAACACATCAGCTCCTGCTGTTGTGCTAGTCAATGATCCGTCTACGTAGAGGCACCACGGAGCTATACGCCCCCTCGTCAGATCTTGTGGGAAAATTAGCTCGATGATGAAATCGGCGAGCACTTGTCCTTTGATCGTTGTTTGGGGTGCGTAGGTTATACCGTATTGGCTGACCTCTAGTGACCATTTCAACAAGCGTTCTGCAGTGTCCGGCTGGTGCAGTATCTGCCTTAGCGGGAACGTCGTCAACACCTCCACCTGGTGGTCAAAGAAATATGGCCTCAATTTTCAAACACACATCACCAGTGCATAGGTCAGCTTCTCTGTGGGGGGAGTACCGCAGCTCTGCTTCATGTAGGGCTTGGCTTACATAGTACACCGGTAGATGTGTCTTTCCTTCGGCTCGGACTAACACCGATGATAGCTACTTCCGATACCGCCGTGTACAGGTACAACTTTTCTCCAGACTCTGGCTTTGATAGGATTTATGTGTCGGCCAGGTACTCTTTGATATTCTCGAAGGCCCTTTGACACTCACTCGTCCACCGAAAATCATCTGGGTGTTTAACCTTGATTACTTCAAAGAATGGACGATTCCGGTCACCTGATCTGGAGATGAATCCGTTCAAAGCTGCCAAACATCCGGTCAGTCTTTGAACCTTCTTCACTGAGTCAGGCGCTTCATTTCCATGATGCACTTCACCTGGGTTGGGTTGACTTCAATCCCTCTTTGGCTCACCAAGTGCCCCAGGAACTTCCCTGAATGTACACCGAAGCTACTCTTCTTTGGATTCAACTTCATGTTGTAGTGGCGTAGTATGTCAAAGCCTGCTTGTGGTGGTCTAGGTGGTCCTCCTTCCGCAAGCTCTTGACCTTTATGTAGTCCACGTACACCTCCATCGTGTGTCTGATGTGTTGGCCGAACATCTTGTTCTCCAGTCTCTGGTAAGTAGCTCTGGTGTTAATTAGCCCAAACGGTATCCTTTCCCAGTAAAACAGTTTCTTATTGGTGTAGAACGCCTTGTGTTCCTAGTCATCTGGGTGCATCGCTATCTGGTGATAACCTGCAAAAGCATCCATAAATGTCATCATTTCATGGCCTGCAGTGTTATCAACTAGTTGATCGATGTGAAATTGTCTTTTGGGCACGCCGTGTTGAGATCTGTGAAATTGATGCACAATCTCCATGCTCCGTTTGGCTTCTTCACTAGAACTGGATTGGCTACCCATTGTGGACACAGTGCCTCCTTGATCAATTTGTTGTCGAGCAACTTCTTCACCTCTGTGGTCAATGCCTCGTATTTTTCTGGTCCATATTTCTTTTGCTTTTGGCGAACTGGTTTTCTCGTTGGATCGATGTTTAATCGGTGACAGGCATACTCCAGCGGGATTCCCGTCATGTCTTCATGGGACCAGGCAAACACGTCCAGGTTGGACTTCAGGAATTCCTCCATCTTGCTCATGTATGGCTCCGGCAGCTCAGAACCTATGAAGAGTTCTAAGTCTGCTCTGTCTGGGTCCTCCTGGATCGCTCTTAGTTCCTTCACGGGGGTGACTTTCCTCTTCTTGCTCTTCAACCTCGGATCATTGATGAGTTCATCCCAGTTCTCTTTCGTCGTTGGCTTGTAACCCACTCGGGGTTCGAGGTCATCGCCTCCTTCACTGGTACATGTGGGTTCACGGATCTCCTCCGACTCTTGTGTGACTGGGCTTGCTGGCTCTTCTACCTGTGGGACTTCATCCACCTCCATCGGTGCCGGCCATGGGTGTTCATCGTCTTGACCTGCTTGGGCAACCTCCATCATCTCCGGCTGGTCATCCACTTCCATTAACTCGGTCTCCACCGAGATAACGTCTAGAATACTTGGTTCGTCTACCGAAAGCTGCATCTCGTCTTCAAGTGTTAGTACCTGTGTTACAGACTTTTTAAACTGGTATCTTTTGATCTGGAGCAAACACTCTCTTGCTTTCTTTTTGTCGCCTTTGATTGTGTCGGCACCTTTTGGAGTAAGAAATTTGAGACAGTAGTAGTAGGTTGAACATGCCGCTTTGACTACTTATCTATGACAAGGAAATTTACGAGTCTAGTCAGTCTCTTTTCCGGATCCTCGACCGATACAAGCTCGACACTCAACCTAATCTGTCCTAGGGGAATGGTTACAGCTTCCCCAAACCCCACTATCCTATGATTACAAGGTTCTATATACGACTCGTAGTCACTTAGCAGATCTAGGATTTTCTTGAAGAGTATGTTGGTGAAGGCGTATGTGTCCACTAGCAGCCAGTGGACTCTTACATTCAAAATGTTGGTGCTGATCACCAACGAGTCATTGTGGGGGGTTAGTATTCCTTCCGAGTCCGCCTGGGAGAAAGTGAGCTCAGCAGTGGGCTTTACGGCAGGCTTGGAACCGGAACTGCCTTCTTGAACCTGGTTGACAGCCCAGACCTCTGCTTTTCTCTGCCTCTCAGAGATGGACTGCCTTCCATCTTCTAGGCCCCCGACGAGTCCCGACAAATCCTCGAGAACGAGAAGTTCCCGAGTTGGCTCCTGCTGCGCAGGTGGAAGGGGAGGTCCCCTGCATCTTTATTGTGGGCCGCGATGGTCCTCATCTTCTTCGACCTCATCATCGGTCTCCTCCCTCCTCCCCTGTCTTGGTCTCTTAGCAGGGGCCTTCTTCACGAACTCAGCCAGCTTACCATCTTCATAGAATTTCCAAAGCTGTTTGAGCAGGTCTCGACACTCACTAGTGAAGTGGTCGATGCTCTGATGGTAAGCACAAAACTTGTTGGGGTTGAGTTTACTACGGTCCTGTCGGATCTTCCTCGGCTCATTCAGCATCGCCTTGTCATTCACTACAGCAAACACATGATCAACTAAGACTGTTAGCACCTGGTTCAACTTCTCCTTGAACTCATCTTCATCCCCAAAAGCCTTTAAATTTCTGGGGGCCTTGTAGGTGCCCCCGAACTTCTTCCCCTGTGGCTTCTTTTCCTTAGCACCACCAACTTCCTTCAGTAGTGTCTCATGCATAGCAACATACACCCCTGCCTTATGTCGAAATTTGGCATAGGTGTTCGGGCAGGACAGGTGCATCTCATTCCACAGCTCGATCCCCTTCTTCAACCCGGCCATGACGGCCACAATCTTGGTATCATCGCTGACAGGCTCGTCTTCCAGCAAAATCTTATCGAACCGCTCTAAGTACTGCTGGTCTGACTCATCATCTCCTTGATGGATGTTGGCGAGTCTGTGCTTCTGGGTCAGGTACGACCCATAGCCAGAGAAGTGGGACAAGAACTCCCGCGTCAGCTGGCCAAAAGAATGAATTGACCCCGGGGCTAAGGATGAGAACCATCGATGAGCCCAGTCCCCTAGGATCAGCGGGAAGTTCCGGCACTGAGTGGCATCCGATGCTTCCACCGAAATCATGAAGTCCGCGTACTTCAAGATGTGCACTTTGGGATCAGATTCTCCCTCGTACGCGGCCATCACAGGGAATTAAATTTTCTTCTGCACCGGTGCCCTCAAGATAGAAGGTGCCAAGGGTGACACCGGGAGTGTGGTGGCATCAACTCCGCCATTATTCGTGGCCACCTGCATTTGTAGCTGCTCCACAACTTTCTTCAATGTTGTCAGCTCATCATCGTGAGCTACCTCCTGTGGAGGCTGTTCAAGGACCGTACGCCTCATGGACGCATGACCCCGTAGTGTCTCGCTCTGGGGCAGCCCATCTGTGATATGCTGGAACTGGCGGGCGCTATTAAGGCCAAGTTTGTCCAAAGCTGACCTCCTTAATCTTTCGTGTGCGGACCTACGTGGGCGTAGATCTTACTCGTCCCTACGGGATGAAGCGGGTATGGACTCCTGGACTGTCTCTTCCTATCGGGGCCCCAGTCTGCCCTGTAGGACCTTCCTGGATTGGTGGGTCGCCGAGACCTCCGTATAGGCAATAGCTCGCCCACCTTGTGAGCCAAGCTTGTCGGTGACTTTCGTCTTCCCCGTAGTATTTCGGTGGTGGCGAGCTCTAGCGGAGCTCGCCTCTTATTCAGTTGGGAGCTTGCCAGCATGCTCCCTTGGCTGGATGACCTGTGTGCGCCTAGTCCTACTCCCGGGCAGTGTTCGTGGAAGCTCGCGCGACCTCGCATTGCTGCTGCTGCTGTTGTTGTACCCTCTGGAGCGGAGTGATGGTACGCTCCAGCTCACCTGGGTTGCGAAGTATCTCTTCGAGGGTTGGGCTCAGTCCATCTTGTGCCGCCGGGGCGACATTGGCCTGCCTCTCAGCTCGCTGAGAAGCTCATTGATGTGATGTCTCCCCATCAGCCTGATGTTTCTGGGGAGCGCGCCCCTTCCACCTCCTGGTGGTCGCCGAGGTATAAGTATTTTCCTTAGACATGGTCCAGCTAAAGGTAGTTAGTTCGTTCTTGAATAAAATCCAGCAAAGGTAAAGTTTGGGCAACGATTTTTCTAGCCTTGCATGCAAGTGGTTTTTCCAGAATTTGGTTTAACCACTAACAGACATGCGTTTAGAGTCTTTGTCATTTTGTTTCAGTCCAAACAATTCTGGAAATCAGCAAGTATCTAAGCAATTTCTTTGAATCTTCAAGTGTTCTTGAGGTTCTTCAAGAACACCTTCAAATTTCCTCACTTTTTCTCTCAAATTTCTAAAATCGAAGGTTCAAGCCCTTCCTCTAGCATCAAATTGTTGGTAGAATTTACTAATCAGATGTTTATATGGCTGTAATTACTCAGGAATCCTACCGAACAATAATCTTAATTATATGTTCTTGAGAGAATTTAATAGAGAGAGAAAGTAATAAGAGTAGTGAGAGAAAGTGTTGTTGGAATAAAATGAGTTTAGAGAGAGAAAATGAGTACAAGAGACCTATTTATAGGTCTGCATGTTGTGAGGTGGCACTTAATGGGCTTATTTGGCCTAATGTGCTGACAGGTGTCCTTAACACTTGTCCTTACTCACTACTATGCCCTAGTTACAATGTTTTGCCCTACTACATCGCTACTGATTCCCTACGTAGCTATCAGCTCCACTCCGAACTGGGCGAGCTCCTTGGCGAGCTCCCTTGCCTTGTGTTGTTCTGGGATGTGGTGATGGTAGTACGATCAGGCCTTGTCTCCTAGTGGTGGGCAAGCTCTAGGCAAGCTTTGGGTGAACTTCCTTACGAATTAGCGAGCTCCCTTGCGAGTTCTCTCTCCTTATGCTGGTCAACTGGTCAATTATTGATGTGTCATCATACACCTAGGCGAGGTCCTGGCGAGCTCATCCACTATTCATGGCATTGACTAGTCAAGGTTGATGACGTGGCATTGGGCCATGCTGGCGAGCTCCTGTCGAGCTCCTCAGCCTTGGTTATTTATTGCAATAATCTCTCATTAGTAGTTCGTCTATCAACACTTCTCAGGACTGTCTTCAGGATGCCTCGGTCCTCAAGATGGTTCTCCCTGAACTCGGTCTTCAGTACACTTCTTCCTGAACTCGGTCTTCAAGATGGTTTCCCCTTAACTGAGTACTTGTAAATATAAAAAGTCTAACCTATCCTGAATCTATTCCTTACTCTATACAATCTTGAGTTTGTACTTAGGCAAATCATCTTTTCAGGGGTTCTAGGATCTGAATCAAAACTCTGTGAATATCCCAACAGACTATCTTTGATTTCACCATGGATAGAGGAAAGTAACTTTGTCAGCATTAGGTTTTGATGGATTTCTTGCTCGTCGTTTCCCACAGATGATGTCAATTGTTTGTTCCAAAAAATTCTAGTGGGCCTTAAGGAACGTTAATGCATAAACTGCACGTAAATAACTCAAAGATTTGTCTAGTCGCATGTTCAGGTTAGGACTTTAATGTGTTGCGTCTTGTATTTATTGTAAGCAAAAGAAATTTGTAAATACAAGGGAATAATGATGTTTGCCGACCCTTCTTTTGTAGAGAAATGACCTATTTATAAGCTAGAATTAAGCCCTAATGTCAGTAATGCAGAAATCGGCCTATGCGGCTACTTCCCGGCCCGATTTCTGGAAAATTGGCAATTCTATGCATTTTTAGGCCTAGGCGTCGCCTAGGAAATTCTAGGCGGCTCTGGGTGCCCTCTAAGCGATCTTAGGCGGTACTAAATTTGTATTTTTTTTATTTAAAAAAAATGGTGACTAGGCGGCTAGAAAACGTTCGATTACCGATTTTCGACTTCTACAATCTTGCCTAATGTACATGTTTGCATGTCGTGTCTTTCTTCTTGCCCATGTTAGGTCATAGCCTAAAGATCGTAGGTGTCAAGGTAACTTTCCATGTTTAACTTCTTTCTTGAAATAATGGGACATTTGTCTTGTCTCTTAAGGTAACTGAATCCCAGTGAAGATGCGGAATCAGCACTAGATCTTGTTTCTTTAGCATATTTTACTCGCTTAGGTCAGACTTCATGCACCATCTGATGATCTGCTTGACTTTCAGTCTCCTGACCATGAGGTGAACTCAGAATCGATGCTCTTTCCTTCAGGGCCATCTGATGGTCTCAACGTGAACTTGACTAACTCTTAATTGTCTTGAAGCTTGCTTAGCCTAGGCCCGGGCTCTATGGACTTGGGCCTGGATGAGCTTTCTTGTATCAAGGTTGGGCCTAAAATATTCAGGAATATTTGTGGCACAACAACTATAAAATAATGTGAATTTTTTCATCCTATAACTTTATCTCTTTTTTATTTTTGTTTGACTAACTTTTAAATTTTGATTTTAATCCTGTAACTTACATATTTTTTTGTCTAACTGACTTTTAAGTTTTGATTTTAGTCCTATAACTTTACAACATTTTCATTTTAGTTTTGTAATTTTTTTATTTTTTTATTTAGTCCTATAACTGTTGGTAGATTTTAGGACCAAAAAAAAGTTACAAGATTATAATCAAAATTTGAAATTTAACAGAATAAAATTAAAAAAGGGTAAGTTATAGGACTGAAATCAAAATTTAAAATTTAGAAGGACAAAAATATAAAATTATGTAAAATTACAGGACAAAAAATAATTTTATATAAAATAAAATATACTAAACTTTATTTTTAAGTAATAAAATATATATACACGATTAAAAAAATGACAAATTTATAGAAAAATGATGGTAAATCGAAAAATTTATAGTTGAAGAGATTAAGGGTGTGTTTACTTTGATTGATAATGTTGGATAAGGATTAAATATCTAACATTATTAATTGTTTACTTTAAGTGATATTTTTTTTTAATTAAATCTCTTGACCCGGTGATAACCTCGTAACCGCTTAGATAATAAATCACGCCAAAATAGGTGTGATAAGATATTTAAATGTGGGATGAGTCAAGTAATTACAAAACTACCCTTCTTCTATAACAAATTTTCTTTTCTTTTCGTCAGATTAAACCCTTCACATTAAACCCTTCATTCACACGAATACACACGATCAAGGTGTTCTTGTTGCAGCCATCAAATT
This sequence comes from Prunella vulgaris, assembly GCA_026898435.1. Classification (NCBI taxonomy): domain Eukaryota; kingdom Viridiplantae; phylum Streptophyta; class Magnoliopsida; order Lamiales; family Lamiaceae; genus Prunella; species Prunella vulgaris. The sequence goes on from JAPKLY010000419.1 coordinate 52,022, forward strand.
TCTTGGTAAAATTGGAGCGGCTAATTTTTTGTTACGAGTGGCAAGAAAAAGGTAATTATTTGATTAAAATGAGTTTTTTATATTCCGTTCATTTTCTTTTGATATGGTGATGAGTTCCAAGAAAATTGAATTTGATTAAAAATGAGGATAAGTTTCTTATGAATCTAAAGAAGACGAAGAGGTGTTAATATATTTCAAGCCACGCAGGAGCTGGTACAGGAAAAATTGATAATGCTCAGGGGTTAGATCGTCATTTGCCTTAATTACTTGGTGAAGATCAGATTCCATCAACTCAAAAACAACATATATATCTCAAAATTCTCTCCTAGAGGGAGGAAGCATTATGTGATTTATCTCAACAATATCTGGATGGCTAAGCAACCTTAGAAGCTTGATTTCTTTGAGGATTCGTGCGGCATCAGAAACATGCTCAAACACATCTTTGATCTTCTTTATTGCAACTCTTTCTCCAGTATGAGTATCAACTGCATAACCTACAACACCATAACTACCTTTGCCTACAACTTCCTGAACCTGATACCTAGTTGCTTCCCCATACTCCGTGAAGAACTCTGTTTCCAGATTACCCTATCATCAAGGAAATTTTTTAATAAGTATTGTCCCCCTTAATCAGTGAAGGATAAAAATAAAACGAAAAATGATAAAATTCTTCCTTTGCTTTGATGATGATCTTTGTATCCAATCACAATACAAAATCCTCAAAAACAAAGATCCATGTACACAGTGAAACAAAATCCCGAGAATTCGAAATGACATAACCAAAAGATCCATATCCCAGATCATAAAAAACAAAGTACAAACATAGATCTACATAATGCATATCCCAAAAGGAAAATTACCTTTTTGTGGGATTCCATGGAGGAAGATGAAAAGGGGAAATAAACCCGCTTAGGGACTTTAATCAAATTAAGTCCAGAAATATCAAAGTTGTCTTGAATAACCGTGAAGAAATCAACTATTACCATTTGTTTGATCACTACTTAATTGCTGAAATATGTACGAATGAATTTGACTAGCTCCCAATTCCTAGAGTATTGTCGTCGCTAGATTTTACGCAGCAACTTTGACTCGCATTTTGGTTTGGATGCTCTCTGTATCATTCAAACACCAGATTAGATGAATAGTCGTATGGATGCTAGATGAAGATTGTCCCGATCTAACAGATATGAATTTGTAATTTTAGCGAGGGTAAGATAATTTGGGATGACAGGATTTTGAGGTTTGATTTAGAAGGAAAAAAGATGGATTTTGATATAATTTTAAAGAGATAAAGTTTAATTTATTTAAAACAGGATATTTTAGTCAATAACTCTATTTTATATATTTATTTAACATTAATTTAAAAAATTTAATAATATTACATACATCAAATTAAACAAAAAATAAAATTAAACTTTTAACCTCTCATCTTATTCCATCTAATCATATCACACCACATCATCATAAAAATAAGTAAACGGGACCGAGTAATTAATTTGTGAAATAAAAAGAGTTTTTTTTTTGCCGTAGTAAAAGTAAATTTGGACGCAGCAAGTTGGGGGTGAATAAGGACATTTCAGCGATATTTATGGCAGATCTGCTAGCCGACAAACTTGGGGTCGGCAAATGTCGGCCAGCGAGCCAGGGAGACAATCTCGGCTTTCAAAATTCCATTTTAAACCCTCCGTATCATTTTCACTAAATACCTCTTAATTATTTTAATGAAATAAAATAGCCCCTCAATTATTTTATTTTATTTTTCCCTCCCCCCAATATATTATTAATTCTAATATTCCTTCACCATTTACGCCCCCCTCCCACTGTAAATACTCTTCCTCCTCTCATCTCCCCCACCCTCCTCCCTCTCATCGCTATAATCTGCTGATCCAAATACCAAATGATTTAGGAAGAGATTCGATTCCGTCATTACTCTTCTTGTTTGTTTGATGACACCTCATTGGATCATTTTCGGTTGATTCTGGTATGGGGATTTTCTGGTTGCAATCTAAACGCATATTCATCCAACTCCAGATTTTCATTAAATGTTGTATGTTGCGTAAATATCTGATGACGTTTTCGGAAATGTTTCACCATTTTTCAATGCTGAAGTTTTTCAAAATTCTGATTGTTTTCAATGTTGATTTCCACATATACCATTTGTTTGGCAAAATGGGAAAAGTGCGAAATCCAGCTGATACTTTTGTCCCCTTGTTAATTATGGTGTTGTATTTGTCATTTGACCTATCCTTCTCTATTTATCTTCCATCCCGGGGTTCTAAATTGTATTTTTAAATGGAAATGTGGGATTTCTAACGTTTTCTTGTTACAGATTTGGTTATTGCGAATTGTGATTTGTTAGGTAGAAGGTTTTGAATCATTATTTTCCTCTCTTTGTATGGCTTTGATTGCTAATAATTGTTGGTTATATATGACTTTCTTTTATTTAGTTGATGTGACAAGTGTCATAATTAAAATGGTCGTAATTGGACTACTATCATCAATTGGTTAAAGAAAAAAGTATAAATAATTTTTCTAGGTTAAATCAACTGTTCGTTTTGCTCGAAATGATGAATGTATTTCTTTATATTTCAGGTTTTTGCATAGTAGATTGTGGTTTCCTCTCCAGCCATGGATATTTCTGAGATTGAAGAAAATTTGCTCTCCATTGGTGAGCCAAAGGTATGGAATGTGAAAGCCTAGATTTGATGGATTAAATCACATCCTGGCTGGCATTTTGATTGTTTGTGGATTTTCACTGTTAGTATCTATGTAATTTTATTAACATGTCTGCATATCTATATTATACTTGAAATTTTAAATTCTTTAATACTATTTAATTGCAGTTACATGGTGAGATGTGCAAAAGTTTATGCACTGTGTATGCAAAAGTTTTGACGATATTTCCAGACCTGGAAGCAGCTCGGCCAAGGAGCACTTCAGGCATTCAAGCACTATGTGCTCTGCACATTGCACTTGAGAAGACCAAGAATATTCTTCAACACTGTGCTGAATGTAGTAAACTTTATTTGGTGAGTTCTCCGGTTAATTGATTGTTTCTCATCAAGAAAATCAGTATTACCTTCTAATCACTATTACTCCATGGCTGTAATGAGGGAAATTTACATTGTTTACGTGCCTTTCGTCAACTTTCTTGAATCTTGAGGGTGTAACTGCATTTATACCTTCTACTGACTTCATTCTTTGATTTCACTAGGCTATAACTGGAGATTCTGTGGTTCTGAAGTTTGAGAAGGCAAGATCTGCCCTAGAAGATAGTTTAAATCGGGTTGAAGATATTGTTCCACAAACTATTGGTGTTCAGGTAATGTATTATACTTAATTAATACTGATTTTTTGGTGTTTTAGTTTGAATTATGGATTCTGTGGTGCCAATTTCTCGAAACTTTTTTTTTCATGAAGAAAATTAGGATGGCAGATAAGCTGCTACAGTTATGGGTTATTGTCTGGGTTAAGGGACTAACTATTTCCTGCACGCACTTAGATCAAAGCTTAATACATTAAAGTGATTGATTGTCTCTTTGAAAATTGATTAAATGTACAGTGGCTCCAAAGTTTTATGTATGAGAAGTTATTCTGATTTGACTACTTCCCCTTTCCAGATTGCTGATATTCTAGCTGAACTTGGAAGAATTGAGTTTTCACTTGATCCTGTGGAGAAGCAAATTGGTGATGAGATCATTACCCTGCTGCAACAAGGGAGAAATTTCAACAGTAGCTCCAATGACAACAACGAGCTTGAATCTTTTCACCAATCTGCTTCTAAGTTGGGTATAACCTCTTCTAGAGCTGCACTTAGGGAGAGAAGGGCTTTAAAGAAACTCATTGATAGAGCTCGTGCTGAGGAAGACAAAAGGAAGGAGTCAATTGTTGCATATCTTCTTCATCTCATAAGGAAGTATTCAAAATTGTTTAGGAGTGAATTATCAGATGACAATGATTCACAGGGATCAACACCTTGCTCACCTACTATCCAGGGATCATTGGATGATGGTTCTGTGCTGGGACGCAATTGTGCATTTGATAGACAGCTGTCAAAACTCAGCTCCTTCAATTTCAAGCCAAACTTTCGGAGGTCAGACCAGACACCTGTCCCTCCAGAAGAGTTAAGGTGCCCAATATCACTCCAACTTATGTATGATCCAGTAATTATAGCATCTGGGCAAACATACGAAAGAGTTTGTATAGAGAAATGGTTCACTGATGGCCATAATACTTGCCCCAAAACTCAGCAGCAGCTCCCTCATCTTTCTTTGACTCCCAATTACTGTGTTAAAGGTTTGGTCGGTAGTTGGTGCGAACAGTATGGTATTCCTGTTCCTGATGGACCGCCTGAATCCCTTGATCTCAATTACTGGAGGCTAGTTTTGTCAGCAAGTGACTCGACAAATTCAAAGTCGTTGGAAAGTATCGGTTCTTGTAAGTTCAAGGGCGTTAAGGTGGTACCTTTAAATGATAGTGGGATCATTGAGGAGGCTGAGGGAAATGAAGAGGAAGCTGTTTCTACACAGGAGGATGAGTGTGAAGTTGATGCTATTGAAAAACACGAGGATTATTTGAGAATTCTAGAGGAGGATGACCTGACGAAGAAATGCAAAGTGGTAGAACAAATAAGACACTTGCTAAAAGATGATGAAGAAGCCAGGATTTATATGGGCGCTAATGGTTTTGTTGAAGCATTGCTGCGGTTTTTGGAATCTGCTGTCGCTGCCAGGAACGGGATGGCTCAAGAAATCGGGGCAATGGCTCTCTTCAACCTCGCTGTAAACAACAACAGGTATTCTAATTTGAAATCTACGTCACTCCTTACCTCCCAATTTTATTGCCTCACTCTCCTTTTATATCTTTCCCGAAACAAGAAACGTGTGAAATGCATGATTGAGTATATTGACAATTATTTTGTATGAATTGAGTGATATGACATGACATCTATCTAAAATATAAAAAATTTAAATTCAAACCACAACAAATTTATATTTCAAATTAGAAATTTTATTTTTATACAATATGGATTATAAATTAAACATCATAAACAATTCTTTAGTTTGATATTTTTTCTATTAAAATAGACTCGAAATGAAAAAATATTTTAATTTAAAGTTTTTCTGAAAAAAGGAAGTTTTTATTTTTAGAATGCGATCTTCTATTTTTGCAAACTATTGTTTTAATATATATGACAAACACTCCTATGCAATTGTTGCATGTGTGAGATTCGTGTCATTATGTCCAATTCTATTTGGGTCGGGTCGAGCCAAACTAACTTTTTTCAAAAGAATTAATTCAAAAAGAAAAATAAAATTCGCTCCCAGGTTTTATTACTATTAAAGAAAGATATGTGTTATTCTAAAAATAATTATGTGTTCTTATAGGGTTAGTAATATATATTTATCCTTATACCTCCGCACTCAAAAGCTTGCATACTTTTTGGGCACATAAATTAAGATAAAGTGTAATGAGTAAAATTCGCATTGTGCTGATTGTGAGATGAAGGTTTTGAGAAGATTTTAATGATTTTTAATTTTTGTGTATGCTAACTTTTGTGAGGCAAATTAAAAAAGAAAATAAGCAAGTTTTTCAAGGATGGAGGCTTAGTCAAGGTCTTGTATGCATTAAATACATTTTGCAACTCGAGGGTATTTCTGAATAGTTAATGTTGTGTATACTGAAAAGTTACAGTGTTTACACTGAACTATTATGGTTGTCCAACTATAACTGTTTAATGTAAGCAACCCTAACTGTTTAGTGAAAACAAATTGTTTCATGATATACTGAAATAGCACTTTGTATTGGATGATTAAGAGATTTGCGCTATATTTATCCTTAATAGTAGAACATCTAAAATTTGAAATATGTGTAATTGTATATAGTCAACCCCAAAAAGATCGAAAATCATAGTGGCTCATACTAATATTTGTTTATAGGAACGTATAATATATATTTCATCTGTCTCCTAATAATTTTCATGTTTTTCTTTTCGAATGTCCCTTAATAAATTTCACACCTCATGAATGTATAAAACATTTTAACAGTACCCATATTTTCCAAAATTTATCTATTTATTAGTACATAAAAGAAAATCAGTAGAACTGCTTTTTTTAAGTGTTTCTATATGCGAAGTTTAATAGGAGACGGAGAGACTAACATTTTGCTCTAATTTCTTTACTTATTGTGTGCGTCGCAGGAACGATTCTAGGTATCAGCATGTAAAACTATTTTGTTTTTTGCAATTATTAACTACTATAATTACATCATTTTTTAAATTTTGACATTTTCGTTTTCTTTTTCTTAACAAAAAATAAACTTTAGTAATTCTTTTTTTTCCTTTTGACTGATATTTTCATTTTTTGTTATTACCAAAACTTTATTTTTTATTTACTACTTTCATTTGCTTGACAATTAAAATACTAGTTACATTTTATTTTGTTAATTAACACAAACTTTTACATTATAATTATAATCTAAAATGATGATTGAAATATTAAATGAAGCTAGTGTGTTGAAAAAAACTCATCGACAATTTTCCTTCATATTAGTTAAATAAGTTATTGTTATTAAATATAAATTGTTAATGAATGAAGATTGTGAAAATTAGTATATCATAATATCTTTTGGTTAATAATGAGATGAAATTTAAGAATCTATTCTCAATTCTCCTTATTCATCATATTATTTTGAGAAATAATTTATTAATAATTTGAGTAGACAAATTTAGTTAATATTAATTCTTTTTCCAACCAAAACTATAAGGCAGTCACAAATCATTGTTTTTATTTGAGCACACTCATGTTACTCATTTCAGTATAAATTATTTTAAGTGTTGAGGGGCCTAATTCTTTTGACTCTGGCTTCATAATATCAATGTTCAGCCCTAATTGTATGGAGAAACGTGTGTTACTATGTGAACAAATTTAGAATGCGAAAAAAAGAACCTATAAATTTGAAAAGATGAAGAACATATTAAGCAACACATATTTTGCTCTGTATGGACACATATATACCCAAAGATGTGTTTGCTTTGAAGGATAGTGTGATAATTTTTTGTTTATATAAACATTAAGAATGCATTTGTTTTTATAGTAACACAAAATTGCTTTTATAGTAACATATCTAGAATTGAGCTTTCTATTTTGTCTTGACACAATTTTAGGGAAAATCCATTTGACCCGCTTAAGATTTGCAAGGTTTTTTGGGTTAATTGTTGCACCGGAGTGGTTGAATATATATATATATATATATATAGCGCATTTCTTGGACAGATTTTATCTCCTTATATATGCCCTTTATGTATATGACAAAAGAAACAAAAACGCATCCATTTCCCCATAAATAATACAATCTGCTCTCCAATATTTGTAGTCTCTCTTAAATGGTAATTTAATTAATGAGGATATATTTAAGAATATGGGATGAAAGATATTACATTTCCAATATCATTAATTTCAATTCCCAAGTCTTTGCAAAAATAGAATGACCCTATCACATTCCGGTAGAGGGAGTATGTGTTGTGGTTGTCTGTAGATCCACTATATGGTGTTTTATTAGTTCTGTTCAGTCGCCATCTTAACTCAGTTTTAATGTGTCACATGATCATTTCTTTGTTTTGTTAGGTCATGCACATTTTTGTGTGTTGTTTACCACTCATAACATTAATCACAGTCATATGTTGTTTTCCATCTACTTCAAATTGAATGACCCTATTACCTTTTATGATATTCAAATCATTTAGTATTTCCAAAAACTATCTTGTCATTCCTTTCAAAAAAAAAAATATCATTTCATTGTAGAAGTAGGCAAAAGACTTCTATATATCACTTGCACCATGCAATTGTTGCAATTTTGACTCATGCGCAAAAACGAAAAAGAAAACTGGTATATAAATTAGAGGTATCAATTTGTATGAAAGAAAATATCACTTCATATAAAATATAACGCATTAGTTTGAATATTTTTCAGTTAAAATTGGGTCATATTAGCACGGTGCAAATAGTTTGCTGAGGTGTTGCGGCACCTCCGTCACCCAAACACGATTTTTTTGAGGCCATGTAACTGATTTTTACTCTTAATCTCATGACTTAAATCTGCTTTTTCTTTCTTTTTTTTCCCAGAAACACAGAATTGATGCTCTCATCAGGAGTACTTCCAATACTCCAGAACATGATTGCTGATACATCATCTGTTGGAGCAGCAACAGCACTTTACCTAAACCTCTCGTGTCTCGAGGAGGCCAAGCCCATTATAGGAACCAGTGAGGCTGTCCCGTTCTTGATCTGGGTTCTTAAGAACGAGACTGACGACCAATCTAAACTCGATGCCCTCCACACCCTTTACAACATCTCCAGTCAACCCACCAACATTCCCCACCTCCTCTCAGCTGGGGTCATCGATGCCCTTCAAGCTCTCATCACACAACACAGTGACCAAACATGCACGGAGAAATGCATAGCTGTCCTAATATATCTTGCTTCAAGTAAAACCGCAAGAGACGAGATTATAACAGCTCCAGGTGTCATCAGTGCACTGGCTACAATTCTTGATATTGGTGAGCCTGCTGAACAAGAACAAGCGGCTGCATGTCTTCTGATATTATGTAATGCGAATGATAAGTGCAGTCAAATGGTCCTTCAAGAAGGGGTGATACCTTCATTGGTTTCCATTTCGGTTAATGGGACAACGAGAGGGAAACAGAAAGCACAGAAGCTTCTGATGTTGTTCAGAGAGCAGAGACAGCGGGACCCAGCATCGGAGAGTAGCGAGGTGGCGGCGGGGCCAGTTGAAGATGCGAAGCCATTATCGAAATCGATGTCGAGGAGGAAAGTTGGGAAGGTTTTTAGTTTTTGGTGGAAGAACAAGAGTTTTTCTGTATACCAATGTTAGGTTTATAGTGGATGTATAAGTTAAGGGTAGAAGATCCATTAGGTGTGAATAGCTTGTTGTAAATCATGAGTGATGGATTCTCATTTTGTGTTGCAAAATATGGCTAAATTCCACTGGTCTCAACCCTAACTCTACCACATCTGTGTTTATCTTTAGCTTGTTATATAATATGCTAGTAATTCGACACATTTACTTAGGGGTTCGTTTAAATATAGCTTTGTCAAATTCACTCTTTTTAAAAATAGCCTTACTTATTCTATATATACAAAAATGGCCTTTGTTGAAATAAATAGTATAAAATTATATTTTTTTTATATATTTATCAAATTACAATAATATTCTCATTAAATTCTTCCATCTACATCTTTGTATTCATTTGATATTTATTCTTCATTCATTTTCTCTCTATATTTTTCTCTTTTCTTCTTATAATGATCATGTGAAGGTTTGATTGAAGGTAAGAACATGTCTAATATATTTTTCTTTGTTTAGTTTGTTCATTTTTTATTATTTTATAGTTGGTGAATCTATTTTATTAGAGTTTTATGATACATGACTTTCTCTAGCTATTTGTAAACCCTAATCATAGAGTTGTTCAATTGTTAAAGTTGTTCAGTTATCCAATTGTTTAAGTTTTTAAATATGTATAGTTGTTCAGTTGTTTAAATTATTTAGTTGTTCAATTGTTTAACTTGTTTATATTATTTAGTTGCTTAGTTGATTAGTTATTTAAATGATTCAATTGTTTAAATTATTCAGTTTTTTTAAGTTGTTCATTTGTTTACGTTATTTAAATTATTAAATATAGATAGTTGGTTTAGTGTTTTAATTATTTAATTATTTTAGTCGTTCAGATATTTAATTAATTTATTTGTTCGATTGTTTAAGTTTTTAACTTAGTTGTTCAGATGTTTAAATTATTTAGTTGCTTAGTTATTCATTAGTGTATTTATTTAATAAGCAACACTTAGGTAGAAATTTCTACCGTTAAAATTACTAAATATATAAAAAAGAAAGGAAGGAAGCCATGCTCATGGACATTCCTCATCACCACGCTACACACTAATTTCCTGTTGTAATCGAGCAAAGCGATAAAGCAATAAAATAAAGAACAAGATATTGATTACCCAGTTCGTCACAACGTGACTACGTCTGGAGGCTACCAAGCCAGGAGATGTATAGTAATATGACTGCGTATAGTTTGTGTACAGAGATATGGAACGATACAAGAGATAGAGATACAATATATAGTAAAGTATCCTAACCATAACCCTAAGCCCATTGGCTTAAAGCCCACTGGACTAAATATAATATTATGTCCATAATATATAATATATAATCTAATATATTGTAACACTTCCCCTTGGACATAATAACAGTGACATGGAAGAATATAAAAGTTAACAAGAGGAGTATAATCATTGATCTTCAGGATCCAATCTTCAGGATTGTTTTGGATTTGATACTCCCCCTGAAGATAACAATCTTCCAAGTCGACGCATCCCGATCCCATAAACGTAGTTTTCAAAAGTAGAAGTAGGGAGGGATTTAGTGAACAAATCTGCAAGATTGTCACTTGAGCGTACTTATTTTATCGTAATCTCACCACTCTTCTGGAGTCCATGAGGATAAAATAATTTTGGGGAAATATGTTTCGTCAAATTCCCTTTGACATAGTCATTACTCATTTGAGCAATACATGCAGCGTTATCTTCATAAATAACTGAAGGGCTTAAGTCATTAGAAGGGATACCACACGAGTCGTAAATGTGTTTTACCAAGTATTTCAACTAAACACATTCTCGTGCAGTTTCATACAGAGCTATGATCTCTGAGTGGTTTGACGATGTGGTCACCATAGTTTGTTTAACAGATCTCCATGACATGACTGTACCACCACAGAGAAAAACATAACCGGTTTGCGATTTCGCATTGTGGGGATCAGATAGATAACCAGCATCAGCATAACCTACAACTATTTTGTCTTGGTTTCTTTGATAAAACAAACCGAGATCTTGTGAACCTTGAAGATATCGTAAGATATGTTTCACACCATTCCAATGTCTCCTCGTAGGGGAGGCACTGAATCTTGCAAGTAAATTCACTGCAAAGGCGATATCCGGCCTAGTGCAGTTTGCAAGATAGAGCAGTGCGCCAATCGCACTAAGATAAGGAACTTCAGGTCCTAATAGCTCTTCGGTATCTTCTTTAGGTCTAAATGAGTCATTTTCCACTTCGAGGGAACGAACAACCATTGGTGTACTTAGTGGATGAGATTTATCCATATGGAATCTTTCCAACACTTTCTTTAAGTAGGCTGACTGGTGTATCAGTATTCCTTCAGGGAAGTGCTCGATCTGCAGGTCGAGACAAAATTTAGTTTTACCCAGAGTTTTCATTTCGAATTCAGTTTTTAAGATCGAACTTGTTTCTTCAATCTCTTTCCTTGTTCCAATAATGTTTAGATCATCAACGTACACCGAGATGATACAAAAAATCATTAAGGGATTTCTTTATGAATACACAAGGAAAAGCTTCGTTATTTACGTATTCCTTCTTCAGGAGGAATTCACTAAGTCGATTATACCACATTCGACCTGATTGTTTTAAATCATATAACGAGCGTTGTAGTTTTATGTTGAACATACTACGATTTCATTATTCCTCATTTGGGGAATTTTTAATCTATCAGGGATTTTCATATAGATATCAATATCTAATGATCCATATAAGTATGCGGTAACTACGTCCATTAACTGCATTTCCAAATTGATTTAACTGTCATTGATATTTAGTAGCGAAACTTTATAATATTCACAACAGGAGAATTCGTTTGATCACATCAAACTCAATAATGGGTCACTGCGAAAAACCCTTAAGCTATTAATCTCGTTTTGTATCTCTCAACTTTATTTTGTTTTCGTATAAATACCCATTTATATCCTTCAGGGATAAAATATTAAGGGGGTATGTACGATAGAACAAAATACTTTCTTTATTTTGCGAGTCTAGCTCTTCCATATTTGCTTCTTTCTATTGCATCTAATCAAAGTGCTTCGAGCACCGAATTTAGATACTGACCAGATTTTAGAAAGAGCAACTATGTGTACGAATATATTGTTGACAACAGTGATATGTTTATCTCCTGTATTTATTTATTTTAAGATTCACATAAACCAAATCTTGATCATATCCCAAAATATGTATTGATCTAGGTGTTCCGCAATCCTAGTATTTTGATTGCTATATGCACGTGCTTTTTACTAAGATTCTCGTCTTCAGGACGAATCTCTTCTGGAGATTTCAAGAGTGACTGAATATATTATTAACATTAATATATCATGGTTTTGTGTAAGGAGGTTCATTACGCTTCTGGAGTAGAGGGGCATCAATATTATTTGATTTAATTGGAAGCTCAACTATTCATAGTCACTTCATTTATAACCAGTAATGCATTTGATAATGCATCTGGCAGATTACTTGCTGATTATTGCAAATTTATTTTCTTTTGAACTTCCGGTTCAAGTTTGATTAGTGCGTGGGTCTAAGTATTGAAGATATTTTACGTTCCAAGTAATTTCACGGCATTTATTTACATTAGTATTTTTATCTCCCCTTAATGCCGGAAAGTGATCTTCATCGAATGTGCAGTCAGCGAATCGGGCCGTAAATTGATCCCCAGTTAAAGGTTCAAGGTATTTCAGTATAGTAGGAGATACAAAACTGATGTAACTACCTAGTTTCCTTTGTGGGCCCATAGAGGTTCGCTTAGGAGGTGGTATTGGAACATACACTGCACAACCGAAAGTACGCAGATGAGAAATGTTAGGTTCATTTCCACACACGAGTTGTAGAAGGGAATATTCATTATATGCAGTTGGTCGGATTTGGATTAGTGATGATGCATATAAAATAGCATTGCCCCAACATGAAACGGGTAAGTTTGATTTCTATAGTAGAGGTCTAGCAATTAACTTGAGACGTTTGATTAACGAGTCGGCTAGACCATTTTGAGTATGAACGTGAGGGACCGAATGCTCCACTTTAATTCCCAATGCCATGTAGTAATCATCAAATGCCTTAGAGGTGAATTCATCAGCATTGTCCATACAAATGAATTTGATTTGATGATTTGGGAATTGAGATTTCAATAGGATAGTCTGGGCAATAAGCTTTGCAAAAGCAGTATTGCGGGTGGATAACATGGTAACATAAGTCCACCGATTGGAAGCATCAATCAGGACCATAAAGTACTGAAATGGCCCGGAAGTAGGATGTATCGGTCCACAAATATCTCTTTGAATTCGTTCAAGAAATTTAGGAGATTCTGTTCCTACTTTACTACGAGAGGGTCGAATTATTAGTTTACCCATTGTGCAAGCATCACATATGTATTCGTTAACAGAAGGGATTTTGTTATGTGTTATGTTATGGCCAATTGAATGAGCTAATTCATGGGCTAATTCACCAAAAGTGGGAGGGAATTGACCACACTTTATTTCATCCGTTGTACCTCGGCATGTCATATAGATCCTATATTTGGAGAGGTGGGTTTCCGAATCATTTTTTCCCTCGTAGAGGGTAGCTTGAAAAGGAATAATTTTTTATTGTACTGTGGCCTCTTCGAGCTTGATGGCCAATGGCTCATTGTCCTAGCTTAATCGTTTTGAGTGTTCACCCTTGATTCCACCTTACCCTCCACCTCAGCTAGCCTTTTTTGTAAGGCCTGGAAAAAGGATAGTTGGTTATCTTGTACTGTCGTAGCCCGTAGGTCTTACCATTTCAACGACAGGTTCTCCGACAGCATAGTTAGGAAAACCCCCTGGGCCCAATCGATCATGGACCGAGATTCGGGGTTGGTCGCGTCTTAGCAATGCACTTTGTGCAAAGCTCATTTGCTGCTTGACTGAGTTACCAGGCTTTATTCCTCTTGAATAAGAGATTTGCATCGGAGTGTAGTTGGATGATCTCGTCAGTGACTTAGAGAGGGAAGACACATTTGGTGTTTCCTGATTGACAGGCCATGAAGAAGATATCTTAGAAAATTGGAATCGAGTCGGTTGAAAACCGACTGACTGTGAGCAGGATTTCATTGCTTGCACGTAACTTTCTCCCTAATGCTCATTTGTTTTTCTTACCTTGTGTTGGCGAAAATTATAGCTTTTCTTGGGAGCAGAGGATGAGCTCATTGTTGCTCTCATTTCTTTCGCTTTTTGCTGGAGCTACCAGACGTATGAGTCCACTTGTTCAGGAGATTCAAAGTTTTGCATCGAAATAGGCATCAATTCCCTTGTCCAATACCCGGGCGTGGATTGAGCATGCTCAGCCACTGTGGCATGTTATGGGGTGAGTGTATTTCCGGTAGTCTGTTCCCCTCCGGAGGTGCCATGGAGTATCTAGTAGAAATGTTGGACAAAAAGTTACAAGAAGTGGAAGCGGCCTTTGATTTCGTCATATTAACTTTGATAATTTCCTTCGAAGATCGTTTGAAGGTTTGAAGATTTGAAGATGAACTTCAAAATCTGGGTTTCAAACTTGAGAAATTTGAAGATGAACTTCAAAACCTGCGATGAAGATTTGGAGATTACACTCCTTCTAGCGCCAATTGTTATTACCTGATTATATTATTATGTAGCTTGGATCAGGATAACAAAAATATGAAAATACTCGATTAATCTTGTAGAAATACATAAAGAACAACGAGATTTGCCCAAGTCTTATATTGCAAGAGCTGAGACTTAAGTGTAGTCTATTGATTGTAAAAAAGTTCAAATCCTTACAATGATGGTCTTAAAACCATATTTATAGAGAATTCTAAATAGGGTATGTGCTTCAATTACTCTGTGCTGGTCAACAAACTGTTACAAAATTTATTATGAAAAGTTCTCCTTAATAAATGTCAGCTTCCATGTGTGGCCTCTGATCGTCGCTAATTATGCTACACATTTGACATGATTGTTGTAATTATTCTTAGTGTGTTGACTTAGAGCTTGCTCGTGCTTGCAGACATGTGTGTTTCTCTTGCTCGTCGACATATGCCATGCTCGTGCTCGCAGACATGTGCCTTGCTTTGCTCGTCAACATGTGCCTCAAGCTTTACAATATTGAGTTTGAGTCTCATCTAATAATTTATGGGCTTGGGCCCATGCAAAATAATTATTGCTCCCATAACAATATTTTGAATTAAATATTGTAGAAGGTAAATAATTTGATATATAGTGTGTTATTAATGTAATTTTTTTTTAAATTTTTTGATTTTTTTAGAATTAAAAAAAATAAAATTAACTATCTCTTTAGTGGAGAGTGAGCCTCACTATTGAACCACAAAGTAAGTGTACTTCACTTGCTTCAATAAATATACTTTTGTCTCTCTCTTTACTTTTACTTTTATATATATTAGTGACTAGTGATTCTCCCGTGCGATGCACAAATTGAATATTATAAATTTTAAATGCAAAATAGTGTAGTGAAATAAATTATAATTGAAATTTAAAAATTAAATTTGTTTGATCCATCTAACAATTGATTTAATTAATTTATGTTATTATTAATTTTTATTAATAAGAAAATATTATATTATAAATATATGAATGCATTATATTTATTTAATTATTCATATAATTTTTAGTTATGTACTAAATTTCATGAAATGATTTTAAAATTTAACAAAATAATAATTAAAAGGCAATTAATTTGATATAATAAACACTTTAAATGTTAATAAATAAACACTTTAAAATAATAAAATTAATATTTTAAATTTGAATGTACAATATGTATGTTGAATTAAAAATAATAATTTAAAGACAATTAATTTGATATATAATGCGTTAAAAATATTTTTTTAGATTAAAAAAAATTATGGATGCAATAAATAAATATAGGGGGTGCTTGGTATGAAAAATTCTTCAATGGTAATGAGAGTTAGATAAATGTATAATAATTGTAGTAGGTAATGAGAACAAATGAGGTATACAACATTGATTTTTCTCCTAAATAAAGTAATCATTACCTTAATTTGATTACCCTCATCTTATCCTATAATCATCCTTCTCAATTAATCCCCCATACCACAATCAACAACTTTCTTTTTTGTCAATTTATTCCAAAATTAGAGCACAACACTAATGATGTAACCACAAAAAACACAAACTTTCATTCAATATATGTAAGGGTAAAGAAGAAAAATAAAATTTAATTCCCATTACCATTGAATAATTTGAAACAAGCGTTCCCTATTTTTTTTTCAATTCACCTGTCCTTCAATATGTGCATCGAAATAGATATAGATATGAGATGTGTTAATTTTAAAAAATAAATTATGTATCCTGTTTTAAAAATTATCTATCCTTTTTACATGTTTTTTTTAAAAACAACAATGGCATAGATAATAAGCTGAGATATTAGTCAATAGTCAACATTATCCTTTTTAGAAAGGATAGATAGTTTTATCCCTAAAAATAAACACATGCTTGAGGTATGATGTGGCTCCTTAATACTAAGGGGTGTATTCGTTTGAGATTTCGTAGGATTTTAAAGGATTTTTTTCTTATAAAAAAGTCTGTTGGTATTCAATCAGGATTTTAAAAGATTTAAAAACAATCCACTGATATTCAATTAGGATTTTAAAAGACTGAAAAATAATTCATTGGTATTCAATCAGGATTTTAAAAGACTTAAAAACAATCCACTGGTATTAAAAAATATAAGGATTTTAAAGGATTGTTGGGTTTGATGGATTTTGATTGACTTTTTAGTGTATTTTATAAATATCAACAATCCTATCAAAACCCCTAGAATTTCGATGGACTTTTTTAATTAGTGACTTTATTTATCCCCAAATTGATTTATATATGATTTTTTTATTTTTAAGACCTAAAATATTTTTAACCTTATAATTTTATCCCTGCATTTATATTAAATTCTATGATTACTTTTATTAGTCATGACTCATAATACTAACATCAACGATAAAGTAATTACGGTGACGAGGCTAATATAATTTATATATATATATATATATACATATATATTAGAATAAATAAAAATAATTATTATAATTAATTCATTAAATATATATGTATATATATACATATTGATTCATTTAAAAAATTTAATATCAGCAAAACGATAGTGTTCATCTTAACTTATATACAAGATAAATATTTATTTTTTATATTAGTATTACTATAATACTAATATTATATATTGCATATATCATTGATAATATTTTTCCATTGACAGTATTTTTTCTCGCAATTTGAGTTTGTTATATTTTACTTTGGTTGTTTTGATCATTCAATTTTGACACTTTTTAACATACACATCTATATAAGTGTATCATATATATATATATATTAAGTAGAAATTAATATATGATAATATAATTCTAATAAAATTACGCATTAATTAAGATATAATTTTTTTATTACAATGGTTTGAGCCAAATTTTTGCCTTTATACTGTGCCAAAAGTCATGTAATAAAACAAAAAAACTTATGCTATCATTGGTAAAAGGAAAATATAATAGAAGAAAAAAGAAAATAAAAGGAAAAAATAAAAAAATATTTTTCATGCATGCAAAATTGCAAACCCTACTATTTAAATTTTGATTAGGAGTTCATGTACGTTCTAAGTGGGTGAGAGGGTTTGTCTCATAATTCCAAACTACTAAATGATGCTATAACAAGAGCAAGAACGACATGACGATAATGCTTGGAGGACTAATGTAGCTATTGACATGTAGAGGAATGTTATTTAGGAGGATATGATATTATGATTTTTTTTTTGTTTGTCTTTGATTTTTTTTTTTAATTCGAAGGTATGAAAAAATATTGAATTCATATCATATGACACAAATCCATGAAATTCTGCAAAGTCTACAAAGTCCTACAGAATCCATTAAAATCCTAATTTTAAAAATCTTACAAAATCCTGCAAAATCTTAAAAGTCATCAAAATCCTACAAAAATCTATAAAATCTACAGAATTTTTTTCAGCTAATTTTTTTTTTAAAATCCTAATACAATACACCCCTGAAATAATAATAATAATAATAATAAATTGAAACCTACGAGTCTACGACTGCCATCATCGTCCTCACCCGCAGTCACGCTTCAGTCTTCACCTCTTCTATGTTTCATTTCTCTCAAGCTTCCTCTTTCATGATCATCATTGCTAATCTTCCGTTCCTTCCCTCCGTCAATTCGTTTTGAAACTGCCGAGACTTGAAAAACACTGTACGCATTCCGTATACGGATCGGCGAGTCCGAGCAACATAGTTGAGGATGAACCGATAATCAACACAATGTTCCATTTTATTTGTAGAGAGATCAGTTAGAGAAAAGGGATACATAAAAAGAAGCAGAGAAAATGAGTACTGTTGATAAAATGTTGATTAAGGGCATCCGGAGTTTCGACCCGGAAAACAAAAATGTCATTGCCTTCTTCAAGCCCTTGACTCTCATCGTTGGCTCCAATGGTGCTGGAAAAACGGTAAATACCATCCCCTCTTTTATATAGCTGTTGTGCATTTTGCATAATCAGTTGTACTTTGGTTTTAGCTGCGCACCCGCAGTATGTACTTAGTCTTAGCTTAAGAAATGATATTTAACTACAAATTTGGGACTAGTTTAATACTATATTTAAAATATTAGTTGTGTGCATCGACGCGGTTGAACTAGTGCCTGCATCAGCCTTAGAATCGGTGATATGCTTCTTTCTGATTTATAAGATGCATAACATTATTAAGAAGCAGAAGCACTTTCTTCATTGTGTTTAGTATAAACATTATTGAAAATGATGTTGGCTTTGTGGCATGCTTAAGACTAAAGAATATGACGAATTGAATTACAAATCAATTTGCTTTAGGTCGGTTACTGGCATCAACACACAACTCGAATTCACCTAAAAAACATTCATTTCAAAAAACATTTACCGATTCAAATGAACTGTTTAAACTTTACTGCCACTCACAAATTTTGTTATCATCTTAATGATTTCGGATCTGGTAGTGTAAAGTTCTGCATAGAAGCACACTAATTTGATTGCTCAAATTTCTGGTAAAAGCTGATATTCCCAGTGTGCTCATAGTCTTTGAAGTTCCTTTCATTTGGCTATTTATCTCTCTCAGCTGGCTCACACTCACACAAGCATAATTTGATCTTCCATTTTTACTGGTCCCTTGTAAAATTTATGAAGCATCAATCTTATATCGTTTGCTTAGAAAACATATTTATCATCTTTTTGTGGTCCCTCCTATTACATGAAAAGGATGATCCATCCTATTATTTCGCATTGTGCCTGCCTATATGGAATTTACTCTATCTCTTTCATTTCAGTTCCATACAAAGTATGTTACCCCTTAAAAGCTACTACATCGGAATTACCAAAGCAAATATGTTTTTCTCCCTGTAGACAATAATTGAGTGCTTGAAAGTAGCTTGCACGGGAGAACTGCCTCCAAATGCACGGTCAGGTCACAGCTTCATCCATGATCCTAAGGTGTTTACATTATTTCTCCTCTACCTAAGTCTATTTATTCAGGCAATCATGTATGTTTTGAAGAATCGATTTTTAGGTGGCTGGGGAGACAGAGACAAAGGGCCAGATAAAGCTAAGGTTTAAGACAGCAGCAAGGAAGGATGTAGTATGCATAAGGTCATTTCAGCTTACCCAAAAAGCTACCAAGATGGAGTACAAAGCAATTGAGTCTGTGCTTCAGACAATAAATCCTCAGACTGGAGAGGTAAAGCATTTACATGAAATAAATAATGAGAATTATCATTAAGGTCTGCCTTTTTTCTATGTGGCTGAAGTGGTTCAAGTTTGAAAGGTGTTTGCAGCCTTAATCTCATAAAGCACCAGTCATTTCCATAAATGTTTGTGACCCTAATTTTCACCTGATATACATTTGATTGCATTTTCAATTGTTTTATGTTCAAATAGTGTGTGAGTGATTGTGTGTTAAAGTATATGCCACATGTTGAAAACCAAAATATATTAAGGAAAAGAAAATACTACACAGTGTGTGTCTGTGGTTTGCAAGCCAATAACAAATTAGCAATTCCGTAGGCCTCCTTCTTTTTTTTTTCTTGATATTGTCAGGGATTGGAGTTGCACTTTGTAGTTTCTTTGTATTGTAAGATTGAAGTTTTTTTTTTTTTTTTTCATCAGTACTTAAAGAACTCCAGGTTTAGCCATTCCAATTCTGTGACTCTGCAAACTACTTAATCTAACTTATAAAACTTGAGTTCACGTCGATGGCATTTTTGGACTCCAAAAATGACCAATGTAGTTTGGAGTTTGGACTCCAAAAATGACCAATATTACTTTGAAACATCCACACTCCTAAGATTACCATGTGCAACCTAGTAATATTGAATACATTGATGCCTAATGTTTAGAGACTTCGACAACTAATATCACATGGGTGCTTAAAATATTAACAATTAAAATGTTGCATGAAAGAAATAAGAATTTGAATTATCCAAACTCAATACAAATGCAAATAGTATATAATAGCATGATGCGGATGAAGATATTATGTAGTGGGTAGTCTGAGGATCAATATTCCAATTAGGGGGATGTTGTTAGATAAGAATTCCTTGAACTCTATGGGCTCCTCTAGTAATGGTTGCAAACATTTGGAGATAAGAACTTGATAAGTACCCTATTGTTTGTTGTTATCTTTTGTAACCTCCCACATTACCACTCAATATCTCATGTTCTACACTTCTACTGGATATTTTTATTTTATATATTATGTATAGATTGATAAGTAATGCTGGTATCATAGTAAAAGACTATCACTATCTATCAATGATGGAAGATCTACTCATGAAGATTTTGTGTTTCCAAATGACAGAAAGTATGCCTAAGCTATCGATGTGCTGATATGGATCGCGAAATTCCTGCTCTTATGGGGGTGTCCAAGGCTGTTCTTGAGAATGTTATATTCGTTCACCAGGATGAAGCAAACTGGCCATTGCAAGACCCATCAACACTGAAAAAGAAGTTTGATGACATCTTCTCTGCAACTAGGTAATCGGTGTTCTATACAAGGTGTAGTATTTAACACATATTGATTTTCTGATGAGCCTTCAATTAGCTGTCTTGAGTAGATTTCTTATGTTCAATTTTTATTTTGTTTGTTTTGCTATCTTCTGTTAACTAAATATCTTTTCTCCAATCATATTTAGATGAGCACTTATTTTTGTAGTTGTTACTCATCATGGAAATGTTGTTTTGTGACCAAGACACTGAAGTTTTATGATTAGGTTAGTAAAACTAATGATGATTTGCAGATTTAAAAAAAAGTTGGTTTGATTCATAGCCTTTTCATTCTGTTGTGATTGTTTTTGATCTCTTTCGTGTAATATTGGCCATACTCATGGTGTGTAATCAGTGCTATTCTTGTCCAAGATGCTGCTGTCTCTAATGTAATTTGATCTCATTTTCTACTCGAGTCGCTAAGTTAGAAAGTAGAGAAAAAAAAGGAACAGTTCCAACTTTGGTCATTCAATTTGATAATCAAGATGCACTATGTATTTCCTTCTCTTGAATTCCATTCTATGGCCTTTGAACTGTTCTTATTGAAAGTATGTGATTGATTGTCATCATCTTCAAAGGTATACAAAGGCATTAGAGGTTATCAAGAAGCTTCACAAGGATCAGGGACAGGAGATAAAGGCATATAAGTTGAAACTGGAGACTTTACAAGCACTGAAAGATGGTGCATTTAAGGTTACTTATTGTTGTCCAGGGTATCAGAAATTTTGTTGTATCGAACATTGTGTTCTTAAATTTTGTTTATTTGTGATGCTCAAACTTTACATGATTTTCTAGTAGAAAGACACATTAATTAACTATGCTCTCCTTTGCATTTTTATGTGGTCTTTGAGATGCTTTAAATGCTTATTATGAGTCTGGTATATTCATTTTAATAATTTGTTTACTTAAGATTAATGAACTCTCCATGCAATATTACAGAAATCAGAAACAGTTGCAAGCCTCAATAAGGCTACATTATACAAGTTAACCTTCCATAGTCAGAGAGTTCAACACTATAAGTTGTCAATCCATGGACTTGGGTGTCACTGTTTTAATTATGTCCATTGAGCTAAAGGTGGTCCCAAGGGCAAGTATTCTTACAGAACAACAAATGTTCCTTACTAGAACATGAACATTTCATACGAATGTGCATAAAATCTTGAAAAATAATTTCCGCATTGCCACATATTACTCATTGTAGTCTGGATGTCATGTTGCTCTTAAGTCAACCACTTGTACTCTTTCTGGAGTAATAAGCATATAGTAGATTGATTGGACCCCAGCTGACGGTTTGTCCTGCCATAACAAAATTTGTACTAGAAAACTCAGCACTTAAAGCATTACTTGGAAATCCCTTCATAAATTTGATCATATTATAATAGTTCCTACCAGATTCCCCATTATTTTGAACATTGATGAGTTATATCTCAAGGAAGCTGATTAGCTCGTGTTGTTTCATCCAGCTGCGAGAAAGCATTACACAAGATGAAGCAAAAACAGAAGTATTAAACTGTCAAATGCAAGAGCTTGACATAAAAATTCAGAATATTGACATGGAGATCAGTCAAGCTGAATCACTGTCGAAGGACCTACAAAAATTAGAAAGTCAGGAAGCTACAAAAACTGGGGAAAGAAAATCCAAGTATGAGGAACTTCAGAAGCGTAGGGAAGCACTTACTGAGGAAACTACAGGTCTGTCATATGATTGCCTATCTTCTTTCTGTTATTACATGCTTCTGGTTTTTTCTTATACTTATATTTGTTTGGTGGTGGATTATTTATAATCTTGCTTTTTTTTTTTTTCATTAGACACTGATGAAGAACTGAATGAGTGGAAATCCAAGTTTGATCAGAAGATTGCAAGTTTAAATTTTAATTTTAACAAGTTAAAGAGAGAAAAAGATGATACAAAGGAAAACAGTCGATATCTTGCAGATAGCATCGCAAAAAATATGAAGGAAATTGCCAACCTTCAAGCAGCCATAGAAGTAATTTTGGTTGCTGAGTTTTCAATATAATATGTCAGATATTTCTTTACTTCCTTGGTCATTATGTACTCTGCATTTGGTTCTCCAGACTCATACATACTTGAGGACTGAAAGAGACTACACCCTTCGAAGCTTATTCAAAAAGCACAATTTAGGTTCTGTTCCAAGTGGACCATACAGTGATGAGGTTGCTTCTGACCTTGCTGATCGAATCAAATCAAAGTTAGGGGATCTTAAGAAGGAGTTGGAAGCAAAGAAGGTGCCATATTTTCTGGCCTGTCTATAAAATTTTAATTCAGCAATACTTAGTGGTGCAGTATTTCTCTTGCATTACACTCATCGTGCTAGGATATTGTGCATACTGGTTTGCTTATAAATTTAGAATGCTCCATACATCCTATTTGGCCTGTTAAATTCACACGAGTATAATGATAAAAGAAATACGACAGATTTCTACAGTTCAGCGGGTACAATTGGACTCTTTTCCATTAGTATATATCGTTTGTGAAATTGTCTCTACTGTTCGGTTTAGGTTTATATTGTCCGACCAACTACCTTTATCTTGAAGATTTATTTTATTGGAATTCAATGACCAGTCCTTTTTACTGGCTTCGGTACCATCTAATTTTTTAAGTTCTTACTGAGGAAAATCGTTTAAAAATTTAATGCTCTAACCAAAGTAATCAGTAATGATGCTTCTTTGGTGAAACTAGTGATCAATATTCTACTTAGTGGAGGTAATTATTAAGAATCATATACTTGAAGTTCACTTTGTTCAAAGTTTTTGTGCATTGAAACTTTGTTAGGTTAGTCACTTTAGAAAATATTATATTTGACAGGTTGGTTTGGTCAACTGCTTTTTTTAATTCTTAGTTTCTAACTTCGTCATATGTGTGTCTGATTTTGATGATGTTAGTGCCTATGATTTTCAGAAATCAAATGAAGGACAACTTAAGAAAAAATATGATCAGTACTCACATGCAGATGACCGTTGGAAAACAATTAATGCCCAAAAGGTGGCTAAATTAGAAAAGAAGGTACGTCTTTAATTTTGGTTCTCTGTCCATTTGACTTTTGTTTTATTCTTATTAATGCCTTTTAACTTGTAATAGAGTGGCATTTTGCAAAGCATTCAAGAGAAGGAGGATGAACGTGATCCATTGGAAGCTCAGTTTGCTGCTGTTGATATTACTGTTATTGATGAGAGAGAAAGGAAATTGGTAATTCTCTCTGCTGGATTTCCAAGAAATGGCCTTTTATCTTTTAGTGCGAAACTAATGTTATCTTCCTACGTGTGCAGCAAATTGAGGTGGAAAGAAAAGTTAATCAATTAGCTGCTGTAGACTTTCAAAAGAATATACAACAAAAGAAACATGAGAAGTTGAACTTGGGCATGCAAATTGACGTCCTTAGGAAGGAAAGGGATGCCATGGAAGCTGATTCTCATGATAGAGTTGTACTTGCGGTTAAGAAAAAAGATCTAGAGAACCACAAAAAGAAACATAGAAGAATGCAAGTCTCTATTAATATAATTGCTGTATCCTTTACAAATTATTCTACTCCTTTTAGGTTGTATTTGGATAGAATCATTTGAAATTCATTTGTTTTGAAAATGAATGGATTTAATAATCCATGGATTTCAAATGACATGATTTTGCTAAGCATTTGAAATTCTCCAAATTTGAACTAGAACTAAAGATAAGAATTTGAAATCCATCAATATGAATATTTTACCCAAACATGTGGAGTGGATTTAAGTTTTGGATTTGAAATTCATAGCCTTAAATCCCTCCATCCAAACACAACCTTAGATTCTTTATAAATTTGCTTATAAGTCTTTTCCTGTAATATGCAGAGTGGATGAATGCAAGGAGAGAATTAGAGGTGTGCTAAAGGGAAGGATTCCACCAGACAAGGATTTGAAGAAGGAAATAATTCAGGTTCAAAGGTTGTTTCCATTGCCTTTCTCTTGGACTGGAATTTAATGTGCGTTTTTTTATAGATTTCAAATGGCCCAAAGTGCTTTTCTGTAGATTAGTAATTTGGTGTTAAAATTATAGCATACAAGTAGCTCACCAAGCTCAAGTTTCCTATAGACATGTTGTTTGCAAGCAAGCATGCTCATTTTCATACTTGAAACTTACAGATATGAAGGAGCTTGAAGGTCTTAAATCAATGAACTTTAAAATTTCAGGACTTCATTCGGAAGCTTCAGTGTTCATAACTGTTTTTTAAACATCCTTTGCCCCTTAACTTTACTGAATTATATTAGTCTTTGCAGCAGGGGTTGATGTAGTGATTGTTGATATACAAACTCTAATTCAAATATCAGCACTTCCTTAGGAAGCTTCGGTGTTTATAGGTGTTCTTTAACCTCCCTTTTCCCCTTAACTTTACTAAGTTAAATTAGTGTTTGCAGCTGGGGTTGGTGTAGTGATTATTGCGATACAAAATCAAATCAAATTGGAATTTGTATCAGTTATACAATATTCCTTGGATACATCATACTTTATTTATTTTAATTGATTGATGTGTTGATTTACATTTCTTACGGTTATTCCATATAAGTTGGAATCTGAAGCCTACTTTTGGCACTTTATATGAATGGTTCAAAATTGGATGTATGCTCATGCTGTATGTTTGCTTTTGTCTTTCTGTCAACCCTATGAGTGCTTCAAAACAGAACGCTAGTGGCTTGAGTAGATTAGTTGGTAGGACCAGGGCATCCTTATTTAAAGCGATTCTAGTGGGGGAGGACAAATAACTGGGGGCGCATTTGCAATTCATAGCTGACACAGTTTTCTTCATAAATGAGAGTGAAGTGTATCTTAGATAGCTGATGACAATTCTGAAATTAATTCAGCAGCATGTCTGGGCTTAAAATTGACTAGGGAAATGCTTTGTTAGTTATTAATATGAAGGAAGGAGAGATTGGTTATTTTGCTGCCATGGTGGTCTCTGGTGTAATAGTATGGGTAATTGATCGATTACTTACCTAGGACTTCCCTTTGGAGGTCCTGCTTAAAACTTATTTCTGGGAGCCGGTCATATCTAAGGTATCATGGAGTCTTGTGGGATGGAAGAGATTCTTGTCTAGGAGAGCTAGGCTCACTCTTATTCAGTCGGTGCTAAATGCCAACACATTTTCTCCATTTATTTAGATCCCCAAAGGAATGGCCAACATTTTAGAAAAAGAGGATGAGAAACTTCTTATGGGATGGAGCAGATGGAGGCAGTTAAACACACCTCATATCGTGGGAGGTGGTATCACTGCCTAAAGATTGTGGAGGCATGGGGATTGGGTGTATTCACTTTCGGAACAAAGCCCTATTGTGAAAGTGGTGGCGGCATTTCCATAGAGAGGAAGAAACACTATGGCTTAAGGTGGTAATAAGCAAATTGTGCTCCAAGAAAACAATTTGGATGCCAGAATAGCTTTGTGGACAACTTTCAGAAGTCCTTGGAAGTTCATCTCCCTAGTTTATTCACAATTCATGTGGTCGGTGGAAATTCAGGTAAGGAGTTGCTTTTGGGAAGACGCTTGGTTGGTAACTCCTCTTTCTTGTTTATTTCCTTCTCTACACCGGCTATCCTCTATTCATAATTACATAGTGAGCCAATAATTTCTCAATTCACATGAGCATCGTAAACTCTCTCCCTAGTCTTGGATTTGTCATTTCTCTAGGTATCTGAGTGATGAGGAGGTTCATGAGTTAGCACAGCTCTTAACATTACTAGAGTCTGCTACACTTAGTGAGTCAGGGATGACACCAGATTTGGTTTTCGGACCCAGCCTGCTCATTTCTTGCTAGTCTTTTTACTTGTCTCTTTGCTCCAACAGTAATATGGCTTCCTTCCCCTTGGTTCAAATCAATTTGCAAAGTTCCGGTTCCAGTTCCTAAGAAAGTTTGTGTCTTTTTATTGTTGATAGTTTGGGGGACACTACCCACCTGCGAATATTTACAAAAACGGTTTCCTAAATGTCTTCTTTTCTCCAAATTGGTGTGTTTTATGCATGTGCAGCTTCTACAACTTGTTCATGCATTGTTCTTTTGTGGCATCAGCTTTGGTGCAAAGCGCTGGGGAAGTTGTCTTCATTGGATTCCACCACAAGCCATCTCGGACTTGGTACAAGTTCATATGGGAGGCCTCAATAAATCTTATGGAGAATCATTGCAGCGCGGCACTCTGGTCCACTTGGTTAGAGAGGAATAAGATAATTTTTGAGAATAGGGAGGAGTCTTTTGAAGATGTTTTGGGTAGAATCAAATATAGTGTGACCTTATGGTTGTGGTGTCATAGAACTAATTGGTACGCAATTTAGTCACAGTTGTAATCTACAGATCTACTGAATGTGAGGGATCTTCATCTGTTACACAATTCCAATTACCATAAAATTTATGTTGAAAACAAAAAGGATTTAATCAGAACCATACGCTCAGATCTGGGAATGAGCTTTCTGGCCTTGATTGCTATTTTTCTCTTCCTTGATTGTCATTGTTGTCTCTTCTAGGCCTTACGTTCTCTCTCCATCAGCATCCCTTGCTGTCATACTGAAGTTTGCTACCATGACCACTTGGATAAAGATTTAAAAATGAGTTCATTTTAATGATTTCATATTTTGCTACCAGAGGGAGACGGCACAATTGTTGAATGCAGTTTCAACTATTCAATTTGGAATTCTCAAATCAATTATTTCCCTTTTCGAATTGCGGGGGAGTGATTACTCATATGACAATGAATTTAATTAGTACAGTATTCTTGAGATCTATAAGAATATCTATCTCCTCTTATTGGATATGTGTGCATATTTCTATTTACACATTAATTGAATTTATCACATGCCTATTACACTTGTATAACTATTGTATTGGTGTGCTGTGGTGATTAGTTAAAGAGATATACCTGTGTGGTGGGGTCTCTCAATAGAGTATATGAAACAAAAGGACTGGGCTCTCAGTAATGTATACTTTCTCTTTGTATTGGATTAATTATCTACGTCAATATTTGAAGCATCTAGATCATCTCGTATGATGTTAGTCATTGATATCTTGATGTTTCTTTACTGAGAGAAGAGAAATACATTTTGTTAACATCTTCACTAGAATCACTACAGAAAGAACATTAGATAGTCATGAAATATTTTTACAGTTAAGTCAGTTAAATTGAAATGAACTAATGACTTTTGAAGAGTATAATAATCTGAAGTTAAACCTATTATGTTGATCAAATTATAACCTAAAATGATGTTTGGTTTGGGTTTCAAAGTGACTTATAAACCGGTTTTTGAAATCTAGGGGTGTTATTGGATGATGTGAAGTATGATTTTGAGTATGTTAAAGTATAAGAAAAGAGAATCGATTGTATTAGAAAGTGTGATAGTAGGTTTTATAGGTGTTGTACCGGATTTCAAAATTCCGAAGTGGAACCAGTCTACAATTTCAGAACCAAGTCCTGGTTTTTTAAACCCAAAGCAAAAGGGTCTTTGTTTCTCCGAATGTTTCGGACTAGCTGATATTTATCTTCTATTCTTGAACTTGAACTATTATTTTTTCCATAGTTTTAAAAGGAGCACCTGAGGCGTGCAAGGCGCGAGGCGCAAGGATTAGTGCCTTGAAGGAGTAAATGGGCGCAGAATAACAGGCGCGCGTCTTAGGGTGCCTTTCTCACCTTTCCTAAGGCAACACTCAACCGAGGTGCGCCTCTTGGTCAATGTGTTTTAGGTCAAATTTAAAAAATTAAAAGTAGTAACAGCACTTTTAGGCCTTTTTATTAAAGTAACTAGCACTTTTATCAATACTTTTTTTTAAGTCTGATAATCTATAAATAAGAGCAAGGGCAGGATGAAGAACATAAAAAGCTCATATATAACTATAAGACTTAGAGATGAAGATGATAATAAAGACAAATATGAATTTCGAGGAAGAGAAATGTATTGATCATGATGGATTTGGTGATGAGGAGGAGGAGCATAGTTTTAAACCTGGAGGCGCAAGGTGTAGTGCCTTAAATGACCAATATGAGTAGTAAGAGCACTTTTAGGTCTTTCTATTAAGGTGGCACTTTTATTAATTGCTTTTTTTTTTTTGAATCAGAACTTAAAATATAGTTACGGTTTTAGTTTATTTCCACTTCAAATCTCCAAGGCTTTCATCCGCCCTCCAGTTGCCTCCAGCCTGCTGCCACCGCCTCCAGCCCACTGTCGAAAGATGAAGATGACAATGAAGAAGAATATGATTTTGAGGAAGAAGAGGAAGAGGAGTATATTGATGATGAGGAGGAGGCCTTTGAATTTGATGAGGACTAGTTAATTAAACTAATATAACTGTTGTTTTGATAATCTTTGTGTGTGAATGAAGTCTATTATATTTATCATTACTTTGGTATTAATTTCATGTTAAATTGTGTTATTATGTTTATTTGTTGACCTTTTGGTAGTATTATGTGGTTTTAAATGATTTTCTACAGAAATATATATGTGAAATGTCATCAGGAAATGAGGCCTGCCCGGGTGCAGAGACCCCTCTTGCGCCTTCAAAAACTATGAGACTATGCCTTTGAATTTGATGAGGACTAGTTAATTGACTAATATAACTACTGTTTTGATGATTTTTGTGTGTTAAAGAAGTCTATTATCACAACTAGTATTAATTTTATGTTAAATTGTGTTATTATGTTTATTTATTGACATTTTGGTAGTATTCCGTGCTTTATATGGTTTTTATAGAAATATATGTGTGATATGTGTTTAGAAAATTGAAGGGCAAGAGGTGCAGCAGGGACCCCTCTTGCGCCTTTGTGCACCTTTAAAATCTATGATTTTTTCTCATTTTCAGTTTCTCTCTAATAAGTAAACAAATTATGTTTGCATGATTTCACTTTCTCCTACGGTTAGTTCCCTTAGAAGTCACTATGTTGATCAAGTTATAACTTAAGGGTCTTTGCTTCTCAGAATGTCTCAGACTTGCTGATATCAATCTTCAATTTGCTCAAACTATTATTTTTTCTTATTTTCAGTCTTAAAAATGTAATGAATAAAAATTATATGTTTGCGGGATATCATTTCTCCTACAGTTCCCTTCAGAAAGAGTATGATGACTTAGACAAAAAAGCAGATGAAGCCAGAAATGAGGTGCTTACAGTGAAGTTGAAGATACAAGAAGGCAACACTAAATTGTCAAAATTCCGCCATGATATGGAATGTAAGATTTTCTTTTTGAAAATTTGTCTTTCATATCATGAATATGAAGAGTTTCATTCCTCGTCGTGCCATCTAATTTTGTTTTGGAATCTTTTCAGTAGACTATTTTTGTACCAAAAAACAATTGGAATTTGCTTATGTGAGATAGCTCTTCCTATTTAGTTCACAAAGATATTCTGGAAGCCTGTTAGAATTATATGCACAATTAAATGCTGAAGTTGCAATTAGAACTTTCTTGTTTAGAGAGTTTCTAGTCAAATATTAAACTATCTGACTGAGTGGATGAGAGCTTTTGTTGTAAGTGCGATCGTGGAACATTATCCGTTTCCATGCACTGAATTTAAGATTCAGTTTTGTTACTAGTGTGTTAATACTTGCTTTTTAGGTTGTTTTAAAGAAAGAGTAGTCCAACTTCATAGTCACTCGTCTTATAAAAAGTTCCATGTTGAAATAACTTATTGATTAATTGAGTGTTGTGCAGCAAGACGGAAATTTATTGAGTCTAAACTTCAGTCCTCGGACCTTCAGGCTGGTGGTATCGACTCTTATTATAAAATCTTAGAGATCGCAAAGAAAAAGAGAGATGATCTGAAAAGGTTTTCTTATATATATATCTATATATATATTTTTTTTTTTATGTGTAACATTCTGTTGCATGTGTTACTGGTATTAGGTGTCTAAGTAGTAGCATCACGTTAATTACTTTATTCTGTGCAGTAAATACCACGTGGCTGAGGGCATGATACAGATGTTTGACCCATTTGAAAAGGTTGCCCGTGCTCATCACAATTGCCCTTGCTGTGATAGACCTTTTTCACCAAATGAGGAAGATGAATTTGTTAAAAAGGTTACCTAAATTTTAATACCTATACCATGTGGTCCTACTTATGGTACTTGATCAAGATGTCCATAACTCTTTGTGACTTGTTGCAGCAAAGAGTGAAGGCAGCAAATTCTGCTGAGCAAATTAAAGTGATGGCAGCTGACTCTTCGAGTGCTGAATTTCATTTTCAGCAATTAGACAAGCTTCGTGTGGTGTATGAAGAATATGCCAAAACTGGAAAGGAATTAATTCCTCTTGCTGAGACAAACCTGAATGAGTTAAATGAAGAACTGGATCAAAAGAATCAGGCTCTTGACGATGTAATTGTTAATTGCAGTATATTTTGGTTTTAATGGCTCACTCTTGCTTGCTACTATGGGCTTTTCGTTTTCTTTGTACAAAAGACTTCTTAAAGTACCTTCCTCTTACTTCTGTTAAATGACTAGATGGCTGCAAAAGAGATTATGGATTATTCTTATATATTCCTGCCTGCAGAATCATGTCTTCCAGTTTATGTGCTATTGAATAGTGGACACATGATCATTGCAGACCACAAAATTTGTTTGATGTTCATTAAAAAATAGAAAATCTTCAATATCTATATTTATCTCTAATTAGGTTAAGCACTATATAAGAAGTATAATGATTGCATACTGTGTATCCTTGTTCATGTGCTTGTATTCAGTCCCCCTCTTGATACCTAAAGTGCCTGATTGCTAGTGAACTATAGTTCCATAGTTTCATATCCTTCTGTATTTTAGGATAAAATATTTTCTGCACATTATTTTCTGTTGAGACAGAAGCATTATCTTTTTAGTAGGTTGATACCAAACTACAAAAATATATGTTTTGTAAGTTGTAATATTTGAGAGGTTTATAATACAATCATGTAAATGATGTTTTCAACAAATATTATCATTACATGTTTGTCCAACAACAATTGATCTATAATGAGATTTCAAAGCAAATACTATGTGATATACCCAGTTTTCTGGCACAAGAAAACTGTATATTACCCAGGAACTTTAAAGGGTTAATTAATTGTTTCCTTTTCCTTATATAACAAAATGAGTTTCTCTTTGCATTTAGAATATATGCTCTTCTGTACACAAGTAAAAAGTTGTGTTCTATTCTTCATGTTGTTCCAGTGATTTAATCTATATTCCAATAAGTCTGTTGATTCAAAGTGCATGAGAGCATGATTGCATTTGCTTTACTTGTCAATGTGTTGTTCCCATTATGTGTAGTAGATATATTTTTCTTATCTATTACTTGCTTTTTTGGATCTCTAACCATCCATGTCATACTATCAAACAGCTAACTGAAACATGGTTTTCTTTCTATATTTGCTTAAGTTTTGTTTCTTTATTAAAATTCTCTGCCAACAGGTGCTGGGTGTATTGGCTCAAATAAAGGCTGAAAAGGATACAGTTGATGCATTAATACAACCTGTAGAAACTGCTGATAGGCTGTTCCAGGATATACAAACACTTCAGCGCCAAGTAGGGGACTTGGAAAGCAAATTTGATATTCAAGCTCAAGGTGCCAAATCTCTTGAAGAGATTGTAGCCGAGCTGAAAATGTTGGAAAAAACTATGTCGGTAACACTCTTTATGTTCATATATCTAGAATCATTACTCATTAGTTTCTTCCTGTTTGTGTTCTATGAAAAGTTTTGCATTGCACTCATTACCACAGTTTTTTCCATCACATTGTAATTAATTGAATCACATGCTTGTACCTTGTACTGAGTAGAAGTTCTCTCCAAGAACATATGTTGATTGTGTTTATCTGTTGATCATCAGGAACACTTTGAATGAGGAAATGGAGAAGTTGCATGATCAACAGAGTGACATGAAAGATGAACTGTCAACACTTCAATCGCGTTGGAGTAGTGCAAGGGAAGAGAAGATTAATGTTACTAACATATTATCCCAAATTAAAAAAGTAGAGGAGGATTTAGATCGTCTGGCTGAAGAGAAAAGTCAGGTTGAGCTTGATTTGAAGGTATTCCCTTTTTCTTAATTAATATGCTGATTTATAATGATGTGATGATGAAGATCCTTTTTGATAAGATAACATCTTTCATGACATCCGGTTAGCTTTTGCTCACTTCCTATGACAAAAGTAGGTGAAAGGCAATCAAGTCTGGTCAATGAGTTTTTAAGTTCAGGTTTCCAAATCATGTTGAGAAAAATAAGGCTTGTTCACATCTTTTTATAGTTTGACTTAATCCTATTTATAGAAAACCTTGTCAGCAATGATCTGGTTTTGATTTGATGTTGGGGGCAAACTCCAGTACCCATGGTGAACTTGTAGTTTTTGCATGATGTTTTGTTCAACACTTCAACTATACTTTCTTGGGTAAGAAAAATGATTTTGGCACTTCTGCTGTGGGAGTTCCAGTATGTTCAAGCATCATACACTATGGTCTTGTGAGAATCTATACTAGCCACTCGGAGCTAGAGGTTGCGGGATATCTATCTATCTTCCATGGTGTTTCTCTTGTCTAGAAGTACTTTTTAAAGCTTCAAGTACCTTTTTCTGCAATTTTTTTCAGGATGAACTTGTTAAGTTTAGAGTTTCCTCGTGGGCGTCAACATGTATAGACTTCGAAACTTATCTTGAGTTATTATTAGAGGTTAGGATCGTGTTCTTTAGATTTTCTTGTTAGTTATTAGAGATATCTCACTCCTTTGTACCCATTTATTGTACGAATACAAATTTATATATCTTAAATATATATTTAAGTGAATGTTTTGAAGCCACAATAATGTTATATCTTTCTGGTAACATGTTTAATAAATATCGATAACCTAATTTCTTGTCTACTATCTAACGAAGATGGTGACTAAGATAACATAATAGGTATGTGATGTTACTTAAAAAGTTGGTTAGGTAGGACTCTTCTTTGTGATGATTAGCAATGTATTATTTCTTTTTGTTTCCAGCTTAGAGGCAACTCATTTCTGATACTGAAATAAGTTTTTGGCCTTGTGGCTATCATTCTTTCTGCCTGTTTGGGCTCAATACGTTCCAGGGGCAAGATGAAGGGTTATAATAAGTGTACATGTGAAGGAAGAATCAACAACATGTGATGGAAAGATCTCCTGTGGCTTAAGGAGTTGGTTTATCTTATTCTATATTATTTCCTTTTCTGTTCTAAGCCAGTAGTAGTGATCTGCTGATCTACTTAGTATGTATATTAGATAGTGTTTAGATTATTTCTTTGTGCTGATTGTTGTAACTTTGGAAAATGTGATTTGATCTAAGCCTTTATTTGTTCTGGTTTCTTCAAGTTTTAATAAATTGGTCTTTTACTGCTCCAATTTTGGTTGGGTTCTATCCTGAGCTTTCTGCCTGGGTCTATCAGGGTTCTCTCTTCTGCTAGGTTTTGGAAAGAGTGAGTTGCATTTTTGTTTGAATATCTAAATGATCCTCCTATGAGAAGAAGTTATCATGAAGTTGATGTTCATTTTATTATTCAGTTTTATGCTATTTTCCATCATGATGAAATTAGACTACTTCATAGTCTTTTTCATTTTTCTGAAAATATTTCATAGTTTCTTCATGTCACCTTTATACTGTTAATGACATGTTCTCTTGAATTTGTAAATGACAATTGGAATCTGGAAAGTAGATTATTGAAAATAGCTGTTGCTGTTGCTTGTGATGATCACTATATATTTTGATGATTTTTATTAATATATATTTCTCAACCTTCACCTGTTATCTCATTTTTTAGCATTTCTTGAATTCAGCATTTGGAAGAGGATCTCGACCCTTTATCAAAGGAGAAGAAGGAACTGCTTGACAATTACAATGCTTCAAAAGTCGAGTCTGATCGCGAATATGAAAAGCTTGATAACCTTTATAGGAAAAACGAACAGGAATTTGATGCACTTGTTGTTATGTTCTGTAAAATCAAAGAGTATGTTTTCTTGGTGTAAGATCTGATATTGCTATTACCCTCCCATTATTGTATTGCCTAACTAAATGTCTAAATCTCTTTATCAGGAACAATACATTAGGTAAGGCTGAGAAATTGAAAGAATTAGAAGAAAAACAAATCCAGAAACAAGTTGAGCTCAAAAGTTCTGTACCCAGAATAGATGAAATTGAGGAGGAAATGGAAAAGATTAGGGACCTGATTTCTAATCAAGAAGAAGTGAGGCACAATATTCAGGAGAATTTAGAATACAGGAAAGTGAAGGCCCAGGTGGCTGATCTCACTCAGGAAATCGATTCACTTCGAGATAGTATAGAGAAAATCGGTGGCTCCAAAATTGGAACTATGCGTCTAAAACTTTCACAAGCACGCGAAGATCTCCTTACAGAGGTTTGGATACATTTTCTTGTCTAGATGATGTGTGTTTTAGGAGATATAAGAACATGAAAATATTGATTCATTGAATACATAACAAGATTTATGGGATTAGTGGGTGTATAGGTGTAAAGGCCTAATGCGGTGGAATAGAAGTGTACAAATATTCGCAGTTGACATACTTAATAACTGTTGAAGAACATTCCCTCTTGATTTAGATTCTATTTGTATTAATTTCACATATATATTAGTTTTTTTTTGTATAAATCATAATCACTTTTGCACTGGTCTCCCTGTGGTTTGGAATATAATAACTATTTTCATAGCTAAAAGGCCGATTCTGGTTGCAGTTAAATAGGTACAGTGGCAAATTATCTGTACACAAGAGCAACATTGATAAGAATAAAGCTGAACTTAAGCAGGCACAATACGAAGACATTGATAAGCGCTATTTTGATAAATTAATTCAGCTAAAGGTGAGTTGTACCACTAGGTTGTAACCATTGCCAAAAAGTTTTTTGTTTACTGAGGTAACTCTGGTTATTTGTCTGTATTTATTTTTTGCAGACAACTGAGATGGCAAATAAGGACCTGGACAGATATTATAAAGCACTTGACAAGTGAGCCTCTTCAACATTCAACCAATGGTTTTATTGAAGTACTTGTTTCAATAATTGTTAATTATATTATTTAAAAGTTTTCAGTTGTAAAATGTTATTTGCATGAGTAAGTTGTGAGTAAAAGCTTTCTTCAAGATCACATTATTGCCATCCTCATAGTTCCTTAATAATCATCATAATCTTGTCTGCCATACTCTCCGCCCTTAGAGTTCTCCATTGTCTTCAAGATCCTGATGTCACAGTCACGTGTGTAGTCTAACGTCGAATTAATAGGAGGAAGAGGAACAAACTTATAAATCTAGTGCAGTGAGCCACCCCATCACCATATGGTTATAGGACACAACCTATTTTGGGTTGACTACTGCTCTTCCTGTCAATGTGGTACACTTCAATGTACATGATAATAGAGAAAGTCCCATGCCCGGCCTGGGTGGGCTGCCGATGTGATGGAGCATGGAGGACTAACTCGGTTAACCATTAAAATGAATTCACGTGTGAGGGGATTGTGTTGAAGATGTCACATTTGAGTTGTCCCACATTGTATTATTAGACAGAGAGACACAAGCATATAAACCTAGTGCTACTCAACTTATTGCCATTGGTTTAAGGATGTGACCTTACTTGAGATGGCTAGTGTTCTTCGTCTTGAATGAATACACTTCAAAGTGTGTTGTAACAAGGCCACCCGAATTTATACAGTCCTTTATTAACCCATTAATAATTGGCATTGTTGACCACCATAACATCATCCCAACTGCTACTATTCATCTTTGGTCATCCTTCAGTTTTTCTTTTCCCACCACCTAGTTAATGTCTTTGTATGAGTTTACTGCCTAATTTATTTTGAACTTTGTTTGATTGTTTTTCTCATAATTTGAGTTCTGAATCTTGAATCAGAGTAAACAGAAAGCTGCCTCTAATCCATAGCAAAATGTTTATTGGGAATTCCAACCTATATGCCCGAATGATCTTATTCTGCAGATTTTAGTTCCTTTGTTTTGTTCTGATGTAACTTTTCTCATTTAGGATAGAATTTTGTTTAATTATTTAGATCATTTGTACTTTTATTGCCTGATTGTGCTATTTCTTTAGTTCATATACTATATTAACATTCAACCTGCTGCTTCATTTACGTCATCCCTTCTAGAGTCAGACCTTATTGAATGGAGTAACTTCTTGGGCTTTCTTGTTGGTCGAGGAAAGGTGTATGGTTCTTAAAGAAAAAAGACAACTTGAATGAACTTTATTGAATGTTCCGGATGGAAAATTGGGTGGGTATGTGGATCCATATGCACTTTAGAGCATCATTTTTCATATGCACAATGCACTAACTGCCATTGGCGCGAGCAAACATAATGTGACATACTGACATGTTAAAGCTGATAAATTGAGCCTATTTATGGACCTGACCATCTTGGCTTTTGATTCTTAACCCAAAAATAAAATAAAAACCAGTAATTTACCCATATAACATAAATTAAAATTGCAGTAAACACTATTCAGTGTAAAGTTGAGTTCCTATCGGTTGATCTCAATTCGTGGTCAATTTCAAAATCAATCCCAGACAGCAAATTGGTTGATCTCAATTCTGGGTCAATGTCAAAGTCAATCATGCATTATGGATTTTCTTCTTTAACTGCATGTAAAAGATTTAGAGATGGGCTGATGGGCAATGTAATAAATAGTACTAAATCATAATCATTAATATTAGAGTTATTGATTGGGTCCATAATCATTTATCACAGTAGGGAATACTTGTCAGATTTGAGTTGTTTTTGCTGCTCCTGTGTATATTTTTCTCTTTCATCTGCTTTTGTTATCCTCGTTTTGTGTGTTTTTCTTTAGGGATGGGGCTATCTATATATTAAACTGGGGATCATTGTTTGGTGACAAAGGAAATACAATTAAGAGGGCGCTTGTTTCAAAACTTCTTCAATGAGAATAGTAATGGAATGGACATGGGGTTATTGGGGTGGTTAATGAAAATGAGAAATGATCAATTCACATTCCTTATACTTGGTACAGGGTAATGAGACTCAAAATAAGTTAATCATTTTCCCATTTTGATTAACTATCTCCCACTATAAGCATTACCCCTCAATTATTCCACCATTTCTCAATTAACAATGTTTTCTTGTCTCCACCTATTCCAAGATTAGAGCCAACTGCTAACAATGTATCATCATTCCAAATGTAATTTTCAATCAATGGTTCTCACTACCGTTCCCATTGAAGAATTTGAACCAAACTCCCCCTAAACGCCACTGTTAGTGATGCCACTGTTTATATTGTCATGTGTTGGTTATGTTTTATCATTTCATGATGCATTTTGTTGTACTATACCTCCAGAAAATATGAAGAAATATTTCACTTATTACCAAAATTAACTAGAAGCAATTCACCACGAAGTCGCGAACTTAGCCGCTTTTGTCCATTCCTGTTATTTCGAATGTTGCGGGAAATTCTTATGGGTCACGACTTTCAGGATAGATTTTCTTTATATCTTAAACAGTTGATGCCTCTTCTGTGTTATGTACCATAATGTTTTCTATTTGTTAGGGAGAGTGTATCTATTATATGCTTCACCACTTGTTTGTTGAAAGCTGATCCTGTCAGTGGGCTTTTTGTTTGATTAATCAAAAAAAAAAAGAAAAAAAGGAGGAGCAGGGGATTGTTTCAGTTGCATGAATATTAAACTCTTTATAGTTTTAAGTAAAAGGATTCTACTGAACCATTCGTATACCATTAAACTTTGACTCAGAATCATATAGGTATTTATGGGACCTTTCTCCTTTTTGTCTAGTGATGATTGAGTAAGGTATTCATAAGTGCCTTTTTCTTTTCTCTTCAAGCTGATTACTTTCATAGTGCTATCATTGTTGTTGGATAATATTAGTGATCATCTTGTTGTCCTGACAATCTCTCCCAACTCCTAATTTAGGGCACTTATGCGTTTCCACACAATGAAAATGGAAGAGATAAATAAGATTATACGTGAACTTTGGCAGCAGACGTACAGAGGTCAAGATATTGATTGTATTAGAATTCATTCAGATTCTGATGGAGCTGGTACTCGGTCTTACAGCTATAAGGTAAGTTTTTTTTTTTTTAATTTCCTTTATACACTCTCTAAGAATTAAACTAGAACTTTCACCTTGCCAACATACCAAAAAAATAAAAAAGACCAATGGGAAATTATTCTCCAGATTCTGTACCTTAATATACCTGAATCAAATATCTTGCCGATAATCATCCCCAAGTGGTTGTGACAAGGAAGGCACATCATAGGGGTAGAGTCAATGGACTTTTATTAGTAAAAGATATAAAGAGGGATGAGAAGTCCCTCAAAGAATACACAACATTCTATAATATCATTACATTAAAGAAAACCCCCAGTCCCTCATCAAATCCGTATAAATTCATAGGTAGTAATTAGCATATGTAAATTCATATATATATATATATATATATATATATATAAGCATATATCATAGGTAGTAATTAGCATATGAATTTCTACCTTTTGTGCACTTCATGAATAATGACTTCCAGCATATGTAAATTTTACCTTATGTGCACTTTATAAAGACTTCCATAGGTCGGGGAGAGCAGAAATGAACTATTCTGGATGGTAATTCTTGGGACAAGTTTATATATCCTGTTAGGGAAGCTTTTTCTTCTTGTAACTTTATCTTCCAGTTTATCTTATTCAATATAAATCTTCTTCTTTGTTCGTTTCTTTACATGTTGAGAAATGATGGTTTATCATGTTTCGGAAACCTAAAAATAATGTGCCTCGTAGATATTCGTATATATACTTTATGGTCAGATAACTTGTTTACTGTTAAATTTCGTCCCAAAATTTTAGCTATTTTCTTTTCTTAAACAAATATTTAAAAATATGTGCAATCTTTGCCCAAAATAGCAGAAATTGAAAACAATGTTTTTTTATTGTCCAATTTTCTCGCAAGTTAAATCCTAATGTGATAAAATGACACCATTTTTAATTTTCCAGCAATTTTGGGGCCGAAATTGGACAACAAATAAGTTATGATGCCAATTTTATTATTATATTTTTTGAATCATTCACACTATAATAGATTTTGCATCTGATAGAGCCTGAAACGATAAGCAAGAACACACACAATTCCTCGAAGTGAGGACCACAGAGTTTACTTTGCCACAAGCACAAAGGCTGCGTAAAAATCTCAAACTGCATGCCCATAATTAGGTCTGACAAGAAGGATAAATACTGACGTCCAGGCCCATGAACAAAGCCTCTCCTGACACAGACTAAAGCCCAAAGTAAATGGCTGAACAAAATTCACCAAATAAGGAAACACACTAACTTAATTAAAAAGTAAATAAGGAAACATAAAGTAATTAATTCGCGACCGGCGCCGTCTTCTTCCGGCGGTGATACACCTTCATCGGCGGCGCGCTGCTATCAATTGCCCCCCCGGCAAAACGACCTTGTCCGCAAGGTCGAACTCAGGGAACTGCCCCCTGAAATCGACAGCATCCATCCAAGAGTCCTCATCACTGCCCAGCCCTGTCCAACGGACTAATAACTGGTCCACATCCATCCCATCTCGAAACAAGGCGACAATCGACAATAGACTAGGGCAAAAAGGGGGGTCTACGGCGAGGAGGTCCTCAGGTAAGATAGGCGACGCGTTAACCGGTCCCACCACCGGCTTTAACAACGAGACATGGAACACCTGGTGAATCCGGCTGCCATCCGGCAACTTCAAGCGATATGCAGATGGGCCAACCCGAGCTTCCACAACAAAAGGCCCATAGTAGCGGGCTGCTAACTTTACCGATCCGGAAGGAAAGAGACTACGCTGACGGTACGGCCGAAACTTCAAATAAACTCTATCCCCAACCGCGAACACCACATCCCGTCGATGTTTGTTCGCCTCCCGGACCATCCTCTCCTGAGCACGCGATAAGTGTGCCCGAAGAGAAACAAGAATATCATCCCGTTCCTTGAGTGAGTCGGCCAAAACGCGAACCCGAATTTCCCCCGGTAGAAAGGGGGTAATCGGCGGCGGCGGACGACCATACACATCCTCGAAAGGAGACGTACCCGCAGCCGAATGAAAACCAGTATTATAACAAAATTCTGCCCAAGATAACCATTTTCCCCACTGCTTGGGGCACTCCGAAACGAAGCAACGTAAATAAGTCTCGACAAACCTATTTAGAACCTCAGTTTGGCCATCCGTTTCGGGGTGATAAGCCGAACTCATCTTCAACTTCGTACCCAGTGCCTTAAACAATTCGCGCCAAAACGAACTCAAAAATAGGGGGTCCCTGTCGGACACAATAGATGCGGGTACGCCATGTAAACGCACCACTTCTCGCATAAACACCTCCGAAACCGACTTCGCCGTGAAGGGATGGCGAAGGCCCAGGAAATGGCCGTACTTGGAGAACCGATCCACAACCACCAGGATACAATCAAAACCACCCGAACGAGGAAGTCCTGTGATGAAATCCATGCCTATATCTTCCCACACTTGGCTCGGAATCGGAAGGGGGTGCAATAGTCCTGCGGGGGATTTGGTCTCATATTTATTCCGTTGACAAACGTCACACTCCGCCACAAAACGGATGACCGCTCGAATCATCCCCGGCCAATAAACCACAGCGGCAAGACGCTTATACGTACGCAGCGCCCCTGCATGGCCACCGCCCGGCGTGGCATGGAACTCGTGCAATAGGGTCGCCACCCATGGGGAGGATCGTGGTACCACCATGCGCCCTTTATATAGTAGTGTGTCATTTGCCCACGTGAAGTGTTTATGACCTGTTCTCCCTGCCTCCAAATCTGAAATAATCCGCGCGAGTTCGCTGTCCGCCCGGACCTCAGCTCGTAAAGCAGCCCAATCCCGCCACTGTGGGGCTGAAACTGCAGTGAGGACAGTTTCCTCATCCCTGCGCGATAGGGCATCAGCCGCCCTATTATTCACCCCCTCCTTATAGACGACCTCAAAATCGAATCCCAACAATTTAGCGGCCCAATTCTGCTGTGCCGGAGTAGTAAGTGGCTGGACGAGAATGTGTTTAAGACTCCGTTGGTCCGTACGGACCACAAAACGGCGGCCGAGCAGATAAGGCCGCTAGTGCTGCACGGCGAGGACTAGTGCCATAAGTTCTCGCTCGTAGGCTGACTTGGTGAGCGTACGCCCAGATAGTTGTTTACTAAAATAAGCAATGGGTTGCTTCTCCTGCATCAACACCGCCCCCAATCCACAACCCGAAGCATCACATTCCACAACAAAATCCCGCGAAAAATCAGGCATACGAAGCACCGGGGCTGTAGTTAACGCAATCTTGAGGGCTTGGAAAGCCTGATCACCGGAGGGCGGCCATTGCCATTTACGAGCAACCTCCTTCTTTAACAAAGCAGTGAGGGGTGCGGCAATTTTTCCATAATCCCGGATAAACCGACGGTAGTAACCTGTGAGCCCGAGAAACCCGCGGAGCCCCTTCAAGGAGGTGGGTGTCGGCCACCTCACCACGGCCCCAACCTTCTCGGGGTCCATTTGAACCCCATTGCACGAAACCACGTGAC
The DNA here is from genome assembly GCA_026898435.1 of Prunella vulgaris. Lineage (NCBI taxonomy): Eukaryota > Viridiplantae > Streptophyta > Magnoliopsida > Lamiales > Lamiaceae > Prunella > Prunella vulgaris. The sequence continues at coordinate 94,504 of JAPKLY010000419.1, forward strand.
CTAAATACTCGACCTGGGGTGCCCCGAGCGTGCATTTTTTTGGATTAATGACCAACGAGTGGGTGGCTAATGTCTGAAATACCTGACGTAAATGTCGAGTGTGGGACTGCCAAGACGGGCTGTAGACGAGTATGTCGTCGAAAAAAACCAGAACATGACGACGCACACAGGGGCGGAAAATGTCGTTCATCAAATTCTGAAAGGTCGCCGGCGCATTCATCAGTCCGAATGGCATCACAAGAAACTCGTAGTGGCCGGAGTGCGTTCGAAAGGCTGTCTTTGGAATGTCCGCAGGGGCAACTCGGATCTGATGATAGCCTGCTCGGAGATCCAACTTGCTGAAAAATCGGGCACCGTGCAACTCATCCAACAACTCCTGAATAACAGGTATCGGGTACTTATCCGGAACGGTTGCTTTGTTTAAAGCTCGGTAGTCCACACAAAAACGCTAAGACCCATCTTTTTTCCGAACCAATAAAACGGGGCTAGAGTACGGGCTCGAACTTGGCTGAATTAAACCAGCTGCTAACATTTCTCCTACCAACCTCTCCATCTCGTCCTTCTGAGAGTGATTGTACCGGTACGGGCGAACCGACACTGGGGTGGCGTTCGGCTCGAGAGTAATATGATGATCATAGGCTCGGTGGGGAGGTAACCCCGGCAGAGGTTGGGAAATCTCAGGGAATTCAGCCATCAAGGCGGAGAGCTGCTGATGTTGCAACTGAGTGAGCGAATCTGAAATTCCAAACTGAGTGGTAGGCGAATCCCCGGCTAACGCCCATAAAACCCAAACCGAATCTGTAACCTCAAAAGACTTCAACTCATTAGGCGCACAAGCCCTGTGGGTAAGGGATGGGTCCCCGCACATGTGAACCACCCGACCGTCAATAGTACAATCCATAGTCAACTTGGCCCAGTTGGCCGTAATATCACCCAGTGTGGACAGCTATGTCACTCCCAAAACCAAATCAATGCCGCTTAATGGAAATACATAACAATCGATAGTAAAAGTAAAATGATCAATAGTAAGCGGCACAGCTGAGCACTTACCTTTCATTGCCACTCGTTTACCGTCGCCCAAAACCACAAAGTAATCTGCCGCATCATCAATTGTCAGCCCCATCTTCTTTGCCATTGAGTCCGATAAAAAACAGTGGCTGGCCCCACTATCGATCATGGTGAGCAACCGAAAATCGCCCACCCTCGTGAACAACTTCAGTGTAGCCGCTCCATCCAAACCGCAACACGACAACTTGGATAATTGCAATGCGTGGCAAGACGGAGTATTGGGTGGTTCCTCGTCAGGGTAGACGACGTCCGCTAATTCAGATGGCCCGAGATCAATGTCCTCATCGTCGTCCGGAGGCTCAAGAAGGACACGTAACTGCTTGGCAGCACACTTATGCAGCGGTCCGAAAGGTAATCCGCAGCGAAAACATTTACCCTTAGCCCTATACTCCTGTGCCTCCTCTGCCGAGAGATGGCGTGTATTACGAGGACGAGGGGTTCCAGACGAACCCGTGGATGAAATCTGCGAACCCGGATGGGAGACGTTCTGGGTACCCGGTAAGGTTGTGGTACCACCTCGGAAGGCGGACTGAGGTCGAAACCTATCCCCGGGCGAGCTTGCCGTCCTCTGAGAAGAATAGAATGGGGCGGAAGAACGGGTGAGCCGTCGGGCTGCCCGGATGGCCGAATGGACATCGGTTGTCTCCGCATCAGAAATTCGATCACGGACGGAGGGTTTCAGACCCCCAAGGAACATACCTAAGTACTGCTCGGGCGGCAAGGCCGGCAATTGCGCGATCCGTTCCTCAAAAAGTGCAAGGTAATCTTCAAGAGAACCTGTCTGCCGGGTCGAATGCATCGCCTCATAAGCATTCACAGCCGATGCATCACCAAAGCGTTCCACTAGCTCCTTCACAAAATCCCCCCAAGCAATCAGCGGAGCACGGCGAAGAACCCATTGTGCCCAAAACATTGCTCGACCCGACATGGCGATTAGGGCTAAATTAACCTGGTCTCCCGCGGGTGTCTTGTGAACCAAGAAATATTGCTCGGCTTGCGCGAGCCACGACATAGGATCAGAGCCATCAAAGAGTGGAAGTTCCCGGCTCTTGACAGCGTTTAGCCCGGGTTGGATGGGCGAACCAGCCCCGGAAGAAGACGGCGGAGGATGGGTGGCGCTGGACCCGTCGCTCCGTAGACCGGCAGCCACGTTAGGGGTCTGTGACAACGACCCGGGCGTAGTTAGAGAGTCGAGAAGACCCATAATGTCGGCGACAAACTGATTAAATTGCCTGGATTGTTCCTGCATGGACGACTGGATATCGCCTATCGCTTTCTCCATTACCTCAATTTTCTCCTTCTCGGATGAAGATCTGGTATTCGTCATCGAGAAAGGATCCGGCAGGTCGGACCAATTGATAGAGCCTGAAACGATAAGCAAGAACACACACACAATTCCTCGAAGTGAGGACCACAGAGTTTACTCTGCCACAAGCACAAAGGCTGCGTAAAAATCTCAAACTGCATGCTCATAATTAGGTCTGACAAGAAGGATAAATACTGACGTCCAGGCCCATGAACAAAGCCTCTCCTGACACAGACTAAAGCCCAAAGTAAACGGCTGAACAAAATTCACCAAATAAGGAAACACACTAACTTAATTAAAAAGTAAATAAGGAAACATAAAGTAATTAATTCGCGACCGGCGGTGATACACCTTCATCGGCGGCGCGCTGCTATCAGCATCTAAACATATTGTTAAACACGGGAATACTTGGTGCCCTAACCCAGGAATATATGGTTTTAAAATTTACAAACTGATACTTTTAAATTGTTGCAATTCTACAACATGATTATTTTTTTTATGTCAGTTTTTGAATTGCAAAAAAGTTTAAAGTTTGTGATTAAATTAACACAATAACAAAAAATCTTGATATTTATTTACAATTTTTTTTACAAGCTTTTAACTGAACAAATTGTGAATTTTTATGCAATTAAATTAGTAATCGTTGTGTTATATACTTCAAATTGAACCTATTCTCTTGTTTATAATCGTTAAATTGCAGGTGCTAATGCAAACCGGTGATGCTGAGCTAGAAATGAGAGGAAGATGTAGTGCTGGTCAAAAGGCAAATACTAAGACGCTATAGCATATTTGAACTTTTCTTCATATTTATGTTGTATTAATATTTTTCATGTTGTTCAGGTCCTTGCTTCACTTATCATAAGGTTGGCATTAGCTGAAACCTTCTGCCTCAATTGTGGAATACTGGCACTTGATGAACCCACCACTAATTTGGATGGCCCTAATTCTGAGAGTCTCGCCGCAGCTCTCCTTAGGTACGTAATGAAGGGATTAATACAAAACTACCCTTGAGTTTAGCCTAATTATAGATAACCCCATCCTGCTCCAAATTCACCCTTGTGACATGTTATATAAATTGAACCTGTTGACTGGGGAGGGGGAATTTTAAGCATATGCAATTTCATAACATTTTATTCTCCCATCATTAGGTCTGATTTGGGGTGGGAAAAATACTAAAGATTCCGGAATATTGTACTTAATGTTTCAAAAGAATATGAATTTTATCAAATTTTTTATTGGGTAACAATATAATATCTATAAAAGATGTATTTCGGTATATACTAATATAACCCGAAAAATCAGTATTTTGGTATGATCCCAAAAATATTCCTCCTTTTTTTTTTTTTGTTGGATATGGATATATGAATTACTACCTTCGTCCCCCAAAAGTAAGTTTGCGGTACTTATGGGGCAGGGTTTTTGAGAAAAAGTGTAATAAATAGAATCTGTAGAATGGAGATTGTGAGTTAAAGAATTTGAGGTTGGAAATTTAAAGGAATTTTTTCATTTTAAGAATATGCAAACATTTGCGGGATAAACTAAAAAAGAAATTATACAAACTTTTGTGGATGGAGGTAGTAATATTATAAATATTTGGTATGGAAGGGTATATAATTATATTTGGATATGAAATGGTACTGGAAATTCATTATTGGACAGTGATTCCAAATTTTTTGGTATTAAAAGATGTGCATTTTTTGTACTCTGATATTAGCAGACTTTGTGTACGGTAGCTGTATGATCTTTACCAAAAAATTTAGTATACAGTCATGGGTATAAATTAAAGGTATTGGTATTATATTTGGCAGAAATTTTCTGAATTTATTATTATTATTATCCTGTAATATATATATATATATATCAGAATAATGGAGGATAGGAAAGGGCAGGAGAATTTTCAACTCATCGTCATTACTCATGATGAGCGTTTTGCTCAACTTATTGGCCAACGTCAGCACGCTGAGAAGTACTATCGCGTCACCAAAGATGACTAGTAAGCCTGCCCACTTTTTCAACAAATGTCCAATTTGCCCCTGCAGCAGCTTATTTTCCATGTTTTTCTTTTGCTGCAGTCAGCATAGCATAATTGAAGCCCAAGCGATATTCGATTGACCATTCCAGTTGGTGCTTGTGTTGTGCATACTAGGTTTACTCTCTAGTTCTCTCTCTAATATATTTTGTAACCAACTAATTAGGTAGGCATGTAATGGTTGTTAATATCACTTGGTTTTGGTTTTCCTAATAGCATGCCTTATTTACAAGTGATTTATTTTCCGTGTTTAATGCACTAGTAGGGGTAACTTTTTAAATTCATATTATGTGTTATCTTTTTCTAAACTCAAATTAACAACGTGGATCTTGAGCAAGGATCTATATACTTCTCTTTTTGGCCTACATTGACTATAAGTATAATGTCTCAATTAATGTTTAAAAACTTAAATTATAGAAGCCTAACATATTTTTCCTCTCTATTGTCAATTACGATATAATCAGTTAGGACTTAGGGTGAAATATATTTAAAATAGCATAAATTCTAGTATTCATGAGTTAAAATTTGTTTCAAAATTGTGTTATTATATGAATAAATGTGTGTTATTAAATGGCAATGTGTTACTAATTTAGTAATTCTCAAAAAAATTAAATTTTTTATACTTTTAAAGTAACTAAATATAATATGTACTTTTACAAGAATGAATATGTGATTATTCTTTTTGTTGATAATATGTTAATGTAGCAATACATCTTTTCATACGTTAAAAATGTGTTATAGTATTATATATATACTCCCTCCGTCCCAGGGGTATTTGCACCCCTGGGATGACACACGGTTTAAGGAATTTTTTTTTTTTAAATAAAGTAGTGGTATATGGGTAAATGTGTGGAAAGTTTTGTGAGTGTGCACACAAATAGATGTTTTTCTTTTAAGTAGTGCGCAAATTGGTTTGGGACAACCCAAAGTGGAAAGTGTGCAAATTGGTCTGAGACGGAGGGAGTATTTAATAAGGACTAATAAATATTTGTATATATAGCAACACATATTTAGTCTTATAGTAACTCACAATTGCTCTAATAGTAGCAAGATTGTAGAAGTTGAAAATGAGTAATCAGACGTTTTCTGGCTGCTTAGCTCCTAGGTGCTGTCCAGGCAGACGCCTAGTTTTTTTTTTATAATTTTTTTTAAAAAGTAAAATTAAAAATACAAATTTAGGGCCACCTAGGCCTGAAAATGCCTAAAATTACTGATTTTGTATTCATGGAGTTGGCATGTGGCCACCTAGGTGACCGCCTAGCCCGATTTCTGCATCACTGAATAGTAGCATACTTTGTTATTATATAGGCAATTGTGTTGTACTTAGGGGTGATATATCGTACCATACCGTACCGAAATTTTCGGTATGCATTTTTGCATACCAATACCGTACCGAAATTTTCGGTATACCGGATTTCGGTATACCAAAAATGCATGCCGCATACCGTACCGAAAATTTTGGTATATCGTACCGTATCGATATTTGATATATACCGATCTATACCGAAATACCGGTCCATACCGAAATACCGACTATGTCGGTATACCGCCTATACCGGTATATACCGCCATACCGGTCCATACCGAAATAATTGAAGTATAATTTTAATTAAATAAAAATAAATTTAATATTAAATTACCAAAATAGTATATACCGGTATACCGAGATACCGAAATATTTTCGGTATACCGGTTTATACCGAAAATATTTTGGTATTTCGGTATATACCAGTATATCGAAAATTTTAAAATTCTATACCGATACCGTACCGAAAATATCGGTATGGTATCATACCGTATCGAAATTTTTGGTATACCAAAATTTTTGATAAATTCGGTATTTTTCGGTATGATAAGTACGGTATACCGGTATTTTAAGTACTATTTGATTAAATATATTTTGGGGTATTTGCATATTGGTTCAAAAAAGTGACTATTTACAAATCGATTCATAATATTTGTACAGGAGTATAATTTTTTTCCTGTACAAAAGCATATTTTTTTCTGCACAATACGAATTTTTAATTATTATCAATTTTGTGAATTATTTTGTAAATTTTTCATGTATTTCTATAAGAATAAATATATGCATCTTAATTTATTCATCATTCTTTTAAGACAAAAAAAAATATATAATATTTCACGGTGTAAAATATACCATATATAATAATTTGCGGATTCTTGACGGGGTCGAGTTACATTTGGGCATTTTTCTCAAAAACTTGCGCAAACTGGAATTTCAAAATTTCGCTTCCAGGTGTGTTACTATTGTATTACAATCAGAATAAATGTTATTTATATATATATATATATATATATATATATATATCTCTTTTTTTTGTAAAAATAAATTCTTCTTTTTTCATATAATGTAAGAGAAAATTGTGTGTTATTATAAGAAAAAATATTACTTTTTCATAAATATA
>JAPKLY010000419.1:101732-132392 GCA_026898435.1 Prunella vulgaris
TCACAATTGCTCTAATAGTAGCAAGATTGTAGAAGTTGAAAATGAGTAATCAGACGTTTTCTGGCTGCTTAGCTCCTAGGTGCTGTCCAGGCAGACGCCTAGTTTTTTTTTTATAATTTTTTTTAAAAAGTAAAATTAAAAATACAAATTTAGGGCCACCTAGGCCTGAAAATGCCTAAAATTACTGATTTTGTATTCATGGAGTTGGCATGTGGCCACCTAGGTGACCGCATAGCCCGATTTCTGCATCACTGAATAGTAGCATACTTTGTTATTATATAGGCAATTGTGTTGTACTTAGGGGTGATATATCGTACCATACCGTACCGAAATTTTCGGTATGCATTTTTGCATACCAATACCGTACCGAAATTTTCGGTATACCGGATTTCGGTATACCAAAAATGCATGCCGCATACCGTACCGAAAATTTTGGTATATCGTACCGTATCGATATTTGATATATACCGATCTATACCGAAATACCGGTCCATACCGAAATACCGATTATGTCGGTATACCGCCTATACCGGTATATACCGCCATACCGGTCCATACCGAAATAATTGAAGTATAATTTTAATTAAATAAAAATAAATTTAATATTAAATTACCAAAATAGTATATACCGGTATACCGAGATACCGAAATATTTTCGGTATACCGGTTTATACCGAAAATATTTTGGTATTTCGGTATATACCAGTATATCGAAAATTTTAAAATTCTATACCGATACCGTACCGAAAATATCGGTATGGTATCATACCGTATCGAAATTTTTGGTATACCAAAATTTTTGATAAATTCGGTATTTTTCGGTATGATAAGTACGGTATACCGGTATTTTAAGTACTATTTGATTAAATATATTTTGGGGTATTTGCATATTGGTTCAAAAAAGTGACTATTTACAAATCGATTCATAATATTTGTACAGGAGTATAATTTTTTTCCTGTACAAAAGCATATTTTTTTCTGCACAATACGAATTTTTAATTATTATCAATTTTGTAAATTTTTCATGTATTTCTATAAGAATAAATATATGCATCTTAATTTATTCATCATTCTTTTAAGACAAAAATATATATATAATATTTCACGGTGTAAAATATACCATATATAATAATTTGCGGATTCTTGACGGGGTCGAGTTACATTTGGGCATTTTTCTCAAAAACTTGCGCAAACTGGAATTTCAAAATTTCGCTTCCAGGTGTGTTACTATTGTATTACAATCAGAATAAATGTTATTTATATATATATATATATATCTTTTTTTTTTTAAAATAACTTCTTCTTTTTTCATATAATGTAAGAGAAAATTGTGTGTTATTATAAGAAAAAATATTACTTTTTCATAAATATATATTTATTTGTATAGAAATAATTACTTAATCTTATAATAACATATAAAATAGTAAAAAGTATGTTACTACATGATTCAATATATCTAGCTGTTGATAGAATTTACTGATTGTGTTCGTTTATGTGGCTTTACGACGGATTAATTCTACAAAACAATAATCTTATGGTTTCATGTTCTTGGGGAGGGAGAGTAGAGAGTTTAGAGAGAGAAATATTGAAATGAAGATTGTATTGATTGTGTGAAATGTGAGAATTGTCTGAATAGTACAAGAGATGTCTTATTTATAGGTATGCGAATGTGAGACGACACCTTACGAGCCTATGTGGCTTCCGGTGTTGACGAGGGTTCCTTACCCTCGTCTTGATCTCCCACACTGCTTCCTTCATCATGCCTCATTCTACTACTATGCCTTAGACTAGATGGACCTCATTAAAAACCTCGCCGTAAACCACCCTTGTGGATAAACCGGACGGAGGGAAAAAGAGTGTGCCATCGGGGTTCTACTGACAAAGGGCGAGCTCCCAAGCCTTGACCAGATTCTAGAGTATCGCACAGTGATGGACCACAGTCGGGCGAGCTCTGGACCATCCAAAGGCGGGCGAGCTCTGGACCTTCTCCAGCTCGGATGGGCTCTGGAGACCTGGCAAGCCTTAGGGATTATTTCTGAAACCGACGTATTAGTTCGCCATGTCAACATTTGCCCCCCAGCTCACGCGCATCATGACTTTGTCCAATGTGTGGTCGAGCTGGAGAACTTGAGGTCTGGCGAACTATTTCCGGGGGGTGCCGAGCTAGTAGGCGAGCTATGCCTCGGAGGTCGCTTCGGTCGACACGGTGTGGGATCCCAAGCGTCACGCAAGTCTCTTGGTGTCTCGATTCCCGCCCATAATAATGATAACTTTTCAAATTCTTTGCAAAAAGGTCCCTGATCTTTCGGGAATTTCGAGCTCGCGCCCAGCGTCTATAAATAGGCGGAAATGAGGAATTTCCTCACTTTTGCTTTCTCACTTCTCAGAGCACATTTCTGGCGATCATTCCTCTGCTTCAGACGCGTCCCCGAACATCTCCCAAGGTAGAAACCCAGATTTCCCTTCTTTCTTCTTTCTTGTTTCTGGACGCCTACATTATGTCTGAAAACTCTTCAAGTCGAACCCCTCCGAATCGCGATTTGGGGAAAGAACAAATGACCGATGACCTTCCACACCCCCGAGCAGCACATGTGGTCCTCTCCTCGAGCTCTGGGGCAAGCTCTGAAACCTTCCCGGACAGTAGCGAGCTCTTGGGGTCAGTTCGTTCTGACTCCAGCGAGCAAGCTACTAGCTCCGGTGAGGAATCGCCCCTCCGCGAACTCTGGGATTACTCAGAGCGAGCTCACGGAGGAGCCGCGACCCCCTTTGAAGAGGAGGCCGCCGAGATTGGGGCCCAGGAGGAGGTCGCCGAGGTTGGGCCTGGCGACCTTGCTGGCGAACTGGCCCGCGAGGTCGACGAAGAGGTCGGCGAGGATATGGGGACGGAGGTCACTTATGAATACCTCTGTTTCATCGATTTTCCCTTTCCCAAGCTCCCTGAACATCGAGTCTCTGCCGAGGTCGTGAACGAGTTCAACTGGGGCGAATATGTGAGAACTCACGGGGCGAGCTTCCCCCTACCCCGGCGAGCTCCGATTCGAGAAGCCGCTGGTAAGTCTGACCTCAAGGCCAACGGGGTGGAGAGCATCATGAGCGAGTTCGCCCTTCCGAAAATTTGGAGGCGATTCCGTATCCCGCTGGACATCTTTATGTATCTCGCTGAGGAGAAAGAGCGAGCCGACCTCCCCCCTGCCGGGCTCACAGCCATGAACTATCACATTTTGAAGGCTGGGCTCACCCTTCCCCTCCACCCTATTATCGGGCAGTTCTTGGCGGACACGGGCCTCGCCATTACCCAACTCACTCCGAATGCATGGAGCAATTTGTTGGCTGCCCTGACCGTTTTCAGCCTCGAGGGCTATGAAAATCGGCTGAGCACGACTGAGATTAACGAGCTCTTCATCGTGATCAGACAAGTGAGGGAGGGGAATGGGTATTATTCTTTCCAAGCTCGCCCGGGGGGCAAATTTTTAGGCGACCTCCCCAACAAAATCTGGGATTGGAAGGAGCAGTTCTTTTTTATCGGGGGGATTGGCGAGCTTCTAACGGTCGCGGAGGGCGCATTCCTACCCCCGAAACCTACGGGGAGGCGAGCTGTAGGTGGCGTACCTTAGTGTGTGTGCGTCGGATTAGATTACTGATCTAATCTATCTTTTTGCAGGTTTGAAGCGCCACAAGTCGAGCCGTGGGAAACCGGAGGTTTCGATTGGCTTCGAGTTTGTGCGGACGGTGTGTTGCTTGAGGGAGAAGAAGGATCGTGAGATCGAACACTTGTGCCAACACCACTGCCGCAGGCTCGCCGGCCTCATCACTTCACCACACCACCTCACCGCTCAAGGTTTCAAAATCTTTGATTATGAAGTTCCCACAGCTCGCTGTCTCATATGTTGAGGTCACCGGACTTACCTGATTATTTGTTGTGCAGGTGCAGGTCCAGTTGCCGAGCTTCCGCCCGTCGAAGTTCCCGAAGCCTATCATTTTTTAGCTCGGCAGCTGAGAATGGGTAAGCCTCACCCGGGGAGGGAAGGTATCCCTTCGGGGGCGGTCCTGGATGCCACAAAAAAACTCGAGCTCGCCAAGGCCGCTGATAAGGCCGGGGGCTATGGGTTCACAGAGGACCTCGACGCCTCCCCAAACAAAGGAGAAGGTCGCCGCCGCCAAGAAGGGAGCGGGCCGAGGCTTTGACCCTGAACGGGGTACCCAACCCCCCCACCCCACCAGACGAGGCGAGCTCTCCACCGAGGGGATGGCTCGCGGGTGAGCGAGGAAGAGACCCGCCCCGCCAAACGGGCTAGGGCCGAGGGTGGCTCCGGATCAACCCCAGCAGGGTCAGGGCGAGCTCCTGCTGTCCAATCTTCTCAGGCGCCCCCAACTCCTCAGACTGCGCCCTCGCCGCCTCCCTACGGGGTCCCTATTCGGGATGATACCCTGCTCGGGCTCAATCCCGATATGTTTGGGTAAGTGGGCGATCTCTTTTGAAGTTGGAAGCCTTTGCAATTTCTATAATTTTTGCTAACTGATTTGAGTATTGTGTAGGTATACTCCCGCCGAGTTCCCGCAGCGACCTGAATCTCTACATATTGCCGAGCGGTGTAAGGCCCTGATCTCGTCGAGGGACCTTCCTGATGGGGCGGCTCGCCGGGTTTTTACTGAGGCCCCCAAGTACCTCTCCGCCTCGGAGCTCGGCATGATCGAGAGGCAAAAGCCTGCCAATAAGGCGAGGCTGGCGATGCACTACGCCTGTGCGGCAATAGCGGCGGCCCAGCTCGTCAGTGATGATATCGCCGCCTCTGACAGAGCTCGCCATGATACAAAGAAGACGCTCAATAAGGTGGGCGACGAGCGGAAGAAGGCCCTCGAGGAGCTCGCGAGGGCGGAGACCAAAGCGAAGGCCTCACTGGAGGCGGAGCGGCTTGCTATCAAAAAAGCAGAAAAACTTCAAGCCGACCTCCGCCAACAACAGGCCGAGCTGGAGGAAGCCCTCCGGACACTCGCTACTCGGGAAGAGGAGCTCGTCCTGACTCGGGTTGAGGTAGGGCTCCTTCGCGATCAGAGTCGGGGGAACTCAGAGGAGTGCCGGAAGTTACGGGAGGAGGTTGCTGCTAAGGCTCTGGAGATCGCCGAGCTCAAGAGCCGTTCTGACACCGCCATCACTCCTGAGGCACTTGAGCTCGCCGAGGTGGTGGCCACCGACAAGGGCTTCGTGCTCTGCTTTTCCGAGGTAATCCGCTCCTTCCAATGGGCGCGGATTAATAATGACTGTGAGTGGGAAGCCCTCGTCAGCGAGTTTGAGGATTGCTTGGAGAAGTCCTCGATCCCCCCGGCACGGAGCTGAACATTGGAGACCTCGCGGGCTACGGGATCAATCTTGACGCTGCTCGTCAAAAGTTCAACATTATCCAGACGAAGCAGGTCTTGACTGCCGATCTCGCCCAAGAGACTGAAGGTGCCGAGGGGGATGCTGGAGGTGAGGCCCCGCCGACAATGGAGCAGATGCAGGAGGTCTGCGGGGATGCGATGATAAACATCAGCGAGCTCGGCACCAGCGGGCTCTCCGGGAATATCACCTCTGATGTCGAGCTTGCCATGCCCATCCGCCAGGTCGCCCCTACTCCAGAGGTTGCCGACCCCGAGCCCTAGACCTTCTTTACTATTGCTTTCTTAGTTTAGTTTTTACTTTCCAAGTCACGATAGGTCGCCGGGTTGCGGGGCTCGCCCAGAAGGAGCTCCATTTTTGTAGTCTTTACTTTTTGTTCAAGTAGACTTAGCTCGCCGGGCACGTGCAGCTCGCCCAGAAGGAGCTTTTTGTAGTTCAAAGATGACCAGCTGGTCGGTCTTTGTGCCCAGCACAACTACTTATACTTAGGATTTTTTCAAGCATATTTTTGGCTTGAAAATCTCTTAAGTATCTTTTTGAATATAAGCCGAGCATTTTTGTCCAACTCTTTTCCTTTATGTATTTGTGCCTTTACGTTATAATTTCCTAAATAGCTCATTTTTGTTTATTTTTCTGGTACATAATTGTTCGTCTTATTCTACTTTGAGAAGCGAATCGTTCGTTTTACGTCACTTACGACTACGAATTGTACCTCTATTTTGAGAGTGCGTATTCTCCATCTTACGCCACTTAGGGCTGCGAATCATTCGTCTTAGACCACTTAGGGCGGTGAACTGCACTTCGATTGTTTCACGTTGGGCCATTGGATTTCATGAACCTTTCCTTAGACGTTTCTTCGTCTTTTTCGCGAATTTTTCTAACTTATGGCAGTAGGTGTTTAACAACCCTTTAAGGAGGGTACCTTCACGACCTTGGGCACTTTGGCCTTTGCCTTCGAGCTATTTAATTACAACGTTTGGGACCTTGGTCCTTGCGCATTGAGGATTTTTGAGCATGTGGGCGAGCTGGGCTCGGCGAGCTCTCTGGAACAGTGGGTGACCTGGTGCAGCTCACCCGGTTGGAGAGCTGCACAGGTCCAAACACTTGGGAATTTTTTGAATTTCTCTGAGTTTGCAAATTTTCTGACTTTTTACAGTAACGTTATTTACATCGGTTGCCATCGATATTTCTGATGCAAACCTTCGAATTTCTCTGACTTTTTAGATGTGCTGAGCTCCAGGTGTATGACGAAGCCTTGCCCTCTGTGTCTTCTAGATCATAGGTACCGTTTGGCCAAGCTGCGGTGACCCGAAATGGTCCTTCCCAGTTTGAACCGAATACACCTGGTGGGGCCATCAATTTCTTTTTTAACACCAGGTCTCCGACCTTGAATTTTCGGTCTCGGACCTGAGAGTTATAATATTTTTCCGCTCTGCGCTTGTAGGTGGCGTTTTTCATTTCTGACGAAGCTCTGGTCTCTTCGATCAGATCTTTTTCTACAGCCAAGGCTTCATCATTCTTTTCTTCATCATACCCCACCACCTTCCAAGTCTTGTTCTGGACTTCAACCGGGACTACGGCTTCGGTCCCGAAGGCTAGGGCAAACGGGGTCTCCCCGGTGCTGGCCCTATAGGAAGTTCTATAAGACCATAGGACCTCCGGGAGTTCGTCTGCCCAGCTCCCTTTCTTTTCCTCGAGGCGGAGCTTCAATATGTGTTTCAAGATTTTGTTCACCGCCTCGACCTGGCCGTTCGACTGGGGATGATATGGAGTTAAGTAGTGCTTCTTGATGGGAAAGTTAGCTCGACGATGAAGTCGGCAAGTGCTTGTCCCTTGATCGCTATTCGGGGTGCGTAGGTTATACCTTATTGGCTGATCTCCAGTGACCATTTCAGCAGGCGTCCGGCGGTGTCTGGGCGCTGTAGTATTTGACGTAGTGGGAACGTTGTCAGCACCTCTATTGGGTGGTCAAAGAAGTAAGGTCTCAATTTTCTAACACTCATCACCAGTGCATAAGCCAGCTTCTCTGTTGGGGTGTACCACAACTCAGCTTCATGTAAGACTTGGCTCACGTAGTACACTGGCAGGTGTGTTTTCGCATCTTCTCGGACCAGGACGGAGCTGATGGCCACCTCCGACGTGGCTAGGTACAGATACAACTTCTCTCCAGGTATCGGCTTCGACAGGACCTGTGTATCCGCCAGGTATGTTTTGATATCTTCGAAGGCTCGTTGGCATTCATTTGTCCAGACGAAGTGGTTTTTGAGGTGTAGCTTGTTGGTTTTGGCCGCCTCTTTGTACCTCCGTGTGTTTGCCTTAATTGCCTAAAAAAATGGACGATTCCGGTCGCCAGACCTGGAGATGAATCTGTTCAGGGCCGCCATGCACCCAGTTAGTCTTTGAATTTTTTGGACGGAATCGGGTATACCCATCTCGATTATGCATTGGACCTGTGTTGGGTTGACCTCAATTCCACGCTGGCTAACTAGGTACCCCAGGAACTTCCCAGAGTGCACGCCGAAGCTGGTCTTTTTGGGGTTCAACTTCATGTTGTAGTGGTGCAGTATGTCGAAGGTGTGTTTTAGGTGGTCCAGGTGGTCCTTCTTTCTCAAACTCTTGAAAACTATGTCATCCACGTACACCTCCATGGATTCGCCAATGTGTTGGTCAAATATTTTGTTCACCAATCTTTGGTAGGTAGCTCCGGCGTTGATGAGTCCGAACGGCATCCTTTCCCAGCAATACATGTTCTTGTTGGTGTAGAACGCCGTGTGTTCCTGGTCGTCTGGGTGTAGAGCTATCTGGTGATAGCCCAAAAAGCATCCATGAATGTCATCATCTCATGGCCTGCGGTGCTATCCACCAGCTGATCGATGTGAGGCAGTGGGAAGTTGTCCTTCGGGCATGCTTTGTTTAGGTCCGTGAAGTCGATGCATAGTCTCCACGTCCCATTGTGTTTTCTCACCAGGACGGGGTTTGCAACCCACTGCGGACACAAAGCCTCCTTGATGAGTTTGTTGTCCAACAACTTCTCCACCTCAACTGTTAGAGCTGCGTACTTGTCTGGTCCATACTTCCTCCACTTTTGGCGTACAGGTCTCCTCGTCGGGTCTATGTTAAGTCTGTGGCAAGCATGTTCCAACGGGATTCCCGTCATGTCTTCGTGAGACTAGGCAAACACGTCCAGGTTGGTCATCAAGAATAGCTCCATCCTCGACCGGTACGGTTCTGGTAACTCAGAACCGATGAAAAGTTCCAAGTCCCTTTTCGGGTCCACCGGGAGTGCCGTCAACTCTTCCATGGGGGTGGCTTTTCTCTTTTGACTTTTCCATCTCGGGTCGCTGATGAACTCGTCCCACTCTTCTTGTAACATCTGCGCGGGCTCGTGGCCTATGCGCGGTTCGATGTCATCGGGTTGGCTTTCAGCTTGGGCGGGCTCGTCAGCTGTGAGCACCTCCGGTGGTTTGTCAACTTGGAATGGTGCGGTGACTTGGGGAGTTGGGTCAATGTCCGTTGGTGTTGGTTCTTGACCTCCCGCAGGTCCCCCACCTTGGGCCTCATCAGCTACCTCCATGGGAGTAGGCTGCTGCCCCTGTGCAGGTACCGACCCCTGCGCAGGTCTCAACACTTGAGTTTCTTCCAAGTCCTCCATTGGTGTCGGTTGTGTGTCTTGCACAGGTCCAGTGCCTTTGTTGATTTCTGACAAATCGCCTACCTCCATCATCTCAGTTTCGACCGAGATGACGTCTAGGATGTTTGGCTCGTCTGCAGGAATCTGTACGTCCTCTTCGAGGATGTGGACTTGTGTAACAGACTTCTTGACCCGGCCGTCTTTGATCTGGAGTAAACACTCTCGGGCCTTTTTCTGGTCACCTTTTATAGTTCCGACGCCTTTTGGAGTTGGAAATTTTAAACAGTAGTAGTAGGTCGAACACGCCACTTTGAATTCATTAATAAACGGGTGACCAAGGAACCCGTTGTAGGAGGACTGCTGGTCGACAACAAGGAAATCTATGAGCCTAGTCAGACTCCTTTCGGGATCCTCAGCCGATACAAGCTGGACGCTCAACCTAACACTACCTAGGGGGACGGTTACAGCCTCTCCGAACCCCACTATCCTAGCATTGCTAGGTTCCAGATACGACTCAAAATCACCTAAGGCATCCATGGTGGATTTGAAGAGAATGTTGGTAAATGCGCCGGTGTCCACAAGTAGCCAGTGAACTCGGACGTTCATGATGTTGGCGGTTATCACCAATGAGTCGTTGTGGGGCATCAGTACCCCCTCCAGGTCCGCTGAAGAAAATGTCAGCTCGTCAGCAAGCTGTGAGATGGACCTAGGGCCGGAGCTGCCTTCCTGGACTTGGTTTATGGCCCGGATTTTGCCCTTCCTCTTTCTCCTGGATATGGAGGATCCCCCGTCCTGGAGACCTCCGGCAGCTCCGATCTCCTCCTCGAGAACTAGGAGCTCTCGGGTGGGCTCCAAGTTTTGCTGAGGCTGGGGAGGTGCTCTCCGTCTGTTGTGGGGACCAGGTTGGTCTGCTTCCTCTTCCTCGTCATCGGAGGTAGCCCTCCTCTCGAACCTCGATCTCTTAGATGGGGCCTTCTTCACGAACTCGGCCAATTTCCCCTCCTCGTAAAATTTCCAGAGTTGCTTTAGGAGGTCTCGGCACTCGCTGGTGAATTGGCCGATGGCCTGATGGTAGGCACAAAATTTATTGGGGTTGAGCTTCGTGCGGTCCTGGCGGATCCGCCTTGGCTCCTCCAGCATGGCCTTGCCTTTGACGGCAGTGAAGACGTGGTCAACAGAGACAGTGAGGACCTGATTAAGCTTTTCTTTGAGCTCGTCTCCCTCGCCAAAGGCCTTTAAGTTCCAGGGAGCTTTGTAGGTGCCCCCGGACTTCTTCCCGTAGGGCTTCCTTTCCTCGTGGGCACCAACTTCTTTCAGTAGTGCCTCCTGCATAGCCACAAACACCCCCGCCTTGTGGCGGAATTCGCTGTAAGTGTTGGGACATGCGAGGTGCATCTCCTTCCAGAGGTCGGTGCCCCTCCTGAGTCCGGCCATCGCTGAGACGACCTTGGTGTCCTCACTCACTGGCTGACCTTCCAGCAGGATTTTGTCGAACCTTTCCAGGTATTGCTGGTCAGTCTCGCTCTCTCCTTGGTGGATGTTGGTGAGTTTGTGCTTCTGGGTAAGGTAGGAACCGAACCCAGAGAAGTGGGCCAGGAACTCCCGCGAGAGTTGGCCAAATGAGCAGATTGACCCCGGGGCGAGTGAAGAGAACCAGCGGTGGGCTCGATCCCCTAGGGTCAGCGGGAAGTTCCGGTACTGGGTGGAGTCGGTGGCGCCGACCGAAATCATGAAGTCCACGTACTTGGCCAGGTGGACTTTCAGGTCCGATTCACCTTCGTATGCGGACATCACCGGGAATTGAATTTTCTTCTGGACCGGTGCACGGAGGATGGCAGATGCCAATGGAGATGTGGGGAGAGTCGTGGCGTTAGGTCCGCCAGACTTGGCTGCTACTTGTGCTTGTAGCATTTTGACGGCCTTTTTCAGTGAGGCCAGCTCGTCATCTCGGGTCACCTCCGGCGGAGGGTGCTCAAAGGTCGTGCGTCTCGCGGACGCACGTCCCCGAGGTGCCTCACTCTGAGGTGACCTCTCAGTGGCGAGCTGGAATTGGCATCCGCCGTGGGGGCCCAGTCGGTCGGTGGCGGGCCTCCTCAGCCTCTCATGGGCTGATCTACGTGGCTGCTGGTCGGAGTCCCCATGGGACGCAGCTGGGGCCGCCGTCTGCTCGTTCTCCCCGTATCTCGGGCCCAGACGGCCTTGGAGGACTTCCCTCCTTTGTGATTGTGATTGGTGGGTGCCAGATGCCCCGGTGTAGGCGGACACCCTTCCAGTGTAAGGAGCGGGACCCTCCTCCACCATTTTGGCCTTGCCGGTCCTCTCCCTGCGCTGGCGAGCTTGTGCCGAGCTTGCCTCCTGCTCGGTGGGGAGTATGCTGTAGTCCCCTTTGGTCTGGGTACCCTGAGTGGGCCTGGTCTGCTCCCGGGCTTCGGCAGCTGGAACTCGCCTGGGTACCAGGGCGAGCTCGTCCTGCTGTCCCTGCTGCAACCTTTGTAAGGTCGCGATGGTGCGTTGAAGCTCGTCAGGGTTGCTGACCAGGTCCCTCAGAGCGGGGGCCAAGTCTTCCTGGGTCACCGCAACTCGCAGAGGTCGCGGAGCTGCGGTGCTCTTCTGGGGAGGTGGTTGTGATGCTTCCACCACCTGGCGTGAGGTCTCCTCCTCGGCCTGGTTTTGATCACCCCCTTTAGACCTTCCCGCAGCAGCGGAGGCCTGTCCCTTAGAGGCTCGAGTGTTGGCCATTTTTGGGTTTCAGAGGGGGTAGCTCGCTGAAGGTCGCCGGGGTAGTGGAGGTTGCCGGAGTGGTGGTCGTCCAGCTTAGGTGGAGCTGTGCAAGTTTTCGTCTAGCCTCACGTGTGATGAATTATCCGAAATTCAGTTTATTCGTGTGCACGCGCGAGTTTGAAAACTTGTTCCGGGTAGATTTCGTGAAATCTGAAAACTCGGGTTTTTGTCCGAAAATCTGGGTTCTTCGTTCAAGGGATGAAGATGTATGTGTATCTTCAAGTGTTCTTGAGTTTAATCAAGAACATCTTCGAATCTTCAAATCTTCAAGCAAACTCTAATGTTTCGTTCTTGAGAATTTTCTAATTTTCAGGTTCGAGGCCCCTTCCTCTAGCGCCAAATTGTTGATAGAATTTACTGATTGTGTTCGTTTATGTGGCTTTACGATGGATTAATTCTACCAAACAATAATCTTATGATTTTATGTTCTTGGGGAGGGGGAGTAGAGAGTTTAAAGAGAGAAATATTGCAATGAAGATTGTATTGATTGTGTGAAATGTGAGAATTGTCTGAATAGTACAAGAGAGGTCTTATTTATAGGTATGCGAATGTGAGACGGCACCTTACGAGCCTATGTGGCTTCCTGTTGACGAGGGTTCCTTACCCTCTTCTTGATCTCCCACACTGCTTCCTTCATCATGTCTCATCCTACTACTATGCCTTAGACTAGATGGGCCTCATTAAAAACCTCGCCGTAAACCACCCTTGTGGATAAACCGGACGGAGGGAAAAAGAGTGCGCCATCGGGGTTCTGCTGACAAAGGGCGAGCTCCCAAGCCTTGACCAGATTCCAGAGTATCACACAGTGATGGACCACAGTCGGGCGAGCTCTGGACCATCCAAAGGCGGGCGAGCTCTGGACCTTCCCCAGCTCGGATGGGCTCTGGAGACCTGGCAAGCCTTAGGGATTATTTCTGAAACCGACGTATTAGTTCGCCATGTCAACACTAGCTTTTAAGGAATGATATTTAAATTAAAAAAAATATTTGTTATTAAGAAAAATACATTTTATGCTACGGTAACACATGTTTGCTCATATAGTAACACAAAATGGGGAGCAAATATGTGTTACTATTAGAGTAAATGTGTTACAATCTTCTCTAAAAAATGTATGTTACAATCTTATAAAATTTTGTTATTTTGCATATATTCATTTATTTTTATAGAATAAATAATTTTTAACATAATATAAGAGCAAAATGTGTGTTACTATCAAGGATGAAAATATCGGTATCGATGGAAATATCGGTACCCTGAATTTATGAATATATCGGTGGAAATATCGATATCGGTAAAAAAAAAGAAAATTCACGGAAATTTCATTAAAATGATGGAATTTTAACATTAACTTTTAGACAATATTATTACTAGTCTTAATACATTAATTGAACTTAAAATCTCAACAATATGAGAATCTTACAACAAACATATCAAGAAAACATACGTAAGAAATATAAAACGATACATCAATTGTTCATAATTATTGAATATTAGACAACTAATACCAAAATGATGTCCTATGAGGCTCAAATGTAAAATAAGAAATACCATCTTGACACACTAATGTTGTTGACCAAGGATGAAAAATAAAAAAATAAAAATTTTAATACCGAAATTTTACCGATATATTCCTGATATTTTACCGATATTTCCCGATATTTCCGGATAAGTTGTAAAATTTAAATTATATTTGACCGATATCGATATTACATTCGATATTTCCAGATATTTTACCGATATTTTGGAAAAAATTTCGTTCAAGTGAATATCCATATCGGTGACATGAAATTTCCAAAATTTCGGTGAAATTTCCCAATTTTTCAATCCTTGGTTACTATTAGGGGTGTGCATAATTAAGTTATTAACCGAAAATCGAATTGAAACTGAACCGAAATATGAATTCGGTTCGGTTACCGTAATATTCGGTTCAATTTTGGTTAACATTTTTTAGAATTTCGGTATTCAGTTCGGTTCGATTCGGTTATTAACCATAATTATTTTGGTTAAACGAAATCCAAACTGAAATAATTATATATTTAATAAATATTAATATATATATTTACTAAATGATATTTGTATTTAATAAATAAAAAATAAAAATCATAAACCTAAATCCTAATCTAAGTGTATTGTGCGTGTGTGGGTTTCAATTCTTTTCTTCCTAATTTATGCATTGCTATTTACTTATTTAGTTATTTGGACAATTTAGGTTCGGTTTATATTCGATTTTATATACATTCGGTTAGGTTTTGGTTTATTTTATCTTAATTTAGTTCGGTTTTCGGTTTTATAATTCGGTTCGGTAACCGAACCAACCGTTGCACACCCCTAGTTACTATAAGAAAAAATATTGATTTTTTCTTAAATATTATTTGTATAGAAATAATTTTTTTATATAATAACACATATAAAATAGTAAAAGAGTGTGTTAATGTATGAATCAAGATACTTAGATTCATTATGCAGAAAAGGGATACCCCTGTGGTCGCATGTGTTTTTCCACCATGGTAGATGGAGGGGTGGTTGTAGCTCCACACTTATAACCACAGAGTTTTCCACCGTGATCTTAACCACCTACGACCACAATGAAAAATCATTGAACCCGAGAGATTGATGTTCGTGGAAGAGTCGTTTGACTCAGTCCTCGGTAAGAAAAATCAAACCTATGAAAATACAACGAGACATTCCAAGACAAGGATGGAGATTCTTGGTAAACAACAATAAAAGTCGAGATGGGTTCTATGTATCAAAATTAAGGGTAGGAGCTTGTTGGACCACTAGATGGGCGAAACCAATTGGATGAAGGTGAGTCTACAAGAGAAAAAGAGGATTTGATGGGAAGGTTGAAAACCCCAACGCTAGACTTGTGGAAAAATGATTTTGCCTATAACTATCCATATTCTCTTGTGGGAAGTTGCACATCAAGATTTTGAGATCCCGCATATGGACATCAAGACAACTTTTCTTAAATGAAAGTCTTGAAGAAAAGTCCATAAGAACTAGCCCGAAGGTTTCATTGAAAAAGACCAAGAACACCTTGTATGCAAGCTTAAAAGGTAATCTATGGACTTGAGCTAGCAACGTAAGCTTGGAACTAATATTTTGACCAGTCGATAAAACCTAATAGTTTTGATCAAAATGAGATTGAGAGTTGTGTGTGTGGCGGAACTACCGTAGTATTCTTAGTACTATATGTAGATGATATTCTGCTCATAAGAATCAATGTAACGGTGTTGTTAAATGTATGGGTATGGTCATCAAATCATTTTTACATGGACTTAGGGAAATCTGATGATATCCTTAGGATCAAGATTACTCGAGATCACTGTAAAAGGATAATAGGCTTATCGCAAGCTTCATTCATAGACACTTATTTGAGACAGTTCAGCATGCGGGATTCCTAGAAAAGTTTTGTACCTTTTGGGTATGGAATTCATCTATCAAAAGAGATAAATTATATGAAGGGTGTTTCATATGCGTAGGAATGGAAATCCTTATATATGCAATGTTGTGTACGAGATCGGATATTTACTTTGCTGTTGGCATGAAAAGAAAAATATTAAAGTAACACAAGGAAAGTGCATTAGCCTGTAGTTAAAGACATTCTATAGTTTCTGAAGAGAACTCAGGATAGAATGTTGGTGTAACAGTCGAGATAGTCTAATCCTATGAGTTACACAGTCTCGTATTTCTAATCAGATATAAATTCTATAAAATCTACCCAGGGTAATGTGTTCCATTTGGGGAAGATATGGAGAAGTGTGCATCACTGATTCTACCATGGAAGCCGAGTAAGTAACTACTTATGGAGCGGTGAAGGAATCAGTTTTTCTCAAGATCTACTTAGTGGATTCGGATGTAGTTCCGAATTTATCTAGCATTTGTAATGCTAGGGCAGTTGCAAATTCAAGGGAACCAAGACTCCACAAGGCCAACAAACACATTTAAGGATATACCATCTTAGACGAGAAATCATTAAGAGAGAAGATGTATGGTTGGCAAAGATCGCATCGAAAGACGGCCTAGTAAATCTTTTCACAAAGTGTTTGCCTCTGTGTACATTCGAGAGACATGTGGGAGGAATGGTGGTCAAGTGCGTTGCAATCTGCTTTGAGTATAAGTGGGAGGAATATTAGGAACATGTGTAGACATGGACATATTGTAGTATACTTAAAAGCAGACTTTGAGTATAAGTGGAAGATTGTTAGGGTTATACTGGCAAGTATGTTTTTACTTTGTATAACTAAACTAAATCTTGAACTTCACTAAAAATAAATTTGTTACTACTGTGTTCTAAATAATATAAATGTAATTATTTATTGCAAACCGTTCAAATATAAAATACAAGTTACATTGTAGATAATTGTGGTGATCCCCGGACTTTATCCACATGAATGTCACATTATCAGTACCTTGTAACGAGTACTAACTTCACAACCTAGATGGGATTTGAACACCCCATTAGTAAGCGGTTGATGTGTAAGTCCCATATTGACTTGTCTTGACCAAGGAATTACACTAGTGCATGATAGTGCACCGAAGAGGACCTACAGAGACGTAATTTTTTTGTACTGACTTATGGGATGAAGAATTAGACCTCAGAGGTCGTTTATTTCTAAACCTCTATCCCTTAAATAGGACTGTGTGAAGTTGGTTCGTGTCGCTTTGATTTGTTATGGGTAGAGAGTCCTTTTGACTCAATACTTTGTATTTTGGGAGACACTATTGAAAACATGACAGTTCTTAAGATTTAATACAGAGGAACGTGTGCTTGATGCGTCTTGCATGATTAGTCCCCTCGGTGGGCTCAAAAGGTTTGTCATACTAATTCTTGCAAGTGAATTTGTTTCCGATATGATGATAAAATTAAGTTGTCCTTACTCCGAGGATAAGATGTTAAATTAATTAAATCATCCAGTGGCTTGATTAATTAACAAACAATAGAATCTTAAACACGAAAAATAATGGGAGCCTTATGATTGTAATATGTGTTAAGATGGATAGTGCAACATTAATCCTGTAGTGGAATGAGATTAATGTTAATGAGTTGAATGACATTAGGCTCAATGTTAAAATCCAAGACCCATTGGGGGGGGTCCAATCTTAGTTCTTCTAAAGAGTCCTCAAGTAGGCAAGTTAAATGTCCAACAATTAATAAGGTGTTTAAAATAGAAGAAATAATTTGTTGCCCAATTATTGTATTTTTTCAAAATAATAAATAAATTGAGATCATGAAAGATTTTATGAAAAATAGATATGTATTATGAATACAAGAATATCTAATAAAATCAAGAGCTCAATAATTTACTTATAAGTTAATTTTTTGAAAATAATACTCCCTCTGTCCACCAAACTATTTCCCACTTTCCTTTTTTGTTTGTCCACAAAACTTTTTCACATTTCCTTATTTGGAAACAACCCACACTTACAATAAAATTTTGGGCCCCACAATACTCATACTTTTCTCTTACTTTATCTATCATTTTAATATAATACTACTTTTCATTAAATCCCGTGCCCACAAAGAAATGGGAAAAAGTTTCATGGACGGAGGGAGTATTAATTTTTGAAATTATTAAATAAATTAAGAATATGAGAGATTTTATGAGAAATAGACATGTATCATGGATACAAGAATATCTAATAAAATCAATAGCTTATTGATTTATTTATTTATCTAATAATTTTTTTAAAATTATTAAATAAATGAGGAAATATTATGAAAAAAATTAATTTTGGTAATTGGAATATTGGATATTCAAGAATTTCCTTGTGAGAAAATAGACTTTTACCATAACTATATTTTTGGCCCATGAATAATCCTAGAACCTCATGATAAATATGAGATGAGAGAGCTCATTATTTGGTTACACAATAGGCCAAATTTTTGGCCAAGTATGTAGTGTAGGGCAACAAATTTTTTCTTTTACCTTTGTGTTGTAATTGTTGGTGTGGCCTCCCACCGGGTGTACGAGCAAGGACATGAAAATACTTGAGAAGAATTTTGGGTTAATCAAATTGGTTAAATCATGATATTAGTGATATGACTTAAATTCGTATTTAGTGTATAATCCGAATAGATCCAGGAATCCCGAAATCCGTTCCCCAACAGCTACTGCCTCAAAAGTTTCAAGAAAAGGACACCCTAAAAAGCTATTATAGATATTCGGTTGATCGACTATTACAAAGTCCATGGGCCTTATTATCCCAGTCTTCTCATCTTTGGTGCAGATCAGCTCCATTGTGAGTTTGATTCTGTCATAGGGGGTGACAGATGTGTCCCCAAATCCTTTCAGGATTGTGTCATAGGGTCTGATACCTTATCAGATTTCCCATCTAGTCCAGTGCAGCTTTGAAAATGATGTAACAATAATATCTATTGTTCACCAGGATACAGTCGACTCTCATTCTAAGGATCATCATCGGTATCACCAATTCATCATCCTTGGGGCAAAGTACCCTTTCATGGCCCTCATTTAAAAATGAAATCACAGTGTTTTTGGTGATGGTCGATTCAGGGAGGCTGATTAGGTTCACTTCACTGAGGAATTTGAGCTCCGCTTTCTTTTCTTGTTGGATGTCTTCATGATTGTTGGATGTCTCCAGGTTTGATCATGTTGACCTGCTCCCCTTGCCGAAGTGGTGGGATCTCCTCCCTAGGGTTAGCATCATCATCATCATCATCCTCCAACTGAGCGATGTTTGCCTTCTGTCTTTCTCTCCCCTGACGATTTTTTTCTTCTTGCCGAGCCTCCCCTTGGAGCGGCTTCTTGATGAACTCGTCCAGCTTTCTTCTTCGAATAATTTCTACATTTTCTTCAGGAGATCACGACATTGGCTAGTACTATGGCTATGACAGTCATGGTAGGCACATCAACGTCTATCATTTGGGCACTGAGGTACCTGGCGTATTAGCCTGAGTGGCAACAATATGGTTTGTCCCTTTATCGCGTTAAAAATGTATGCAGGAGTCTGATTCAATTTCTCCATCAGGTTGGTCTGTACCTCTGTGTCAAACCTCTTGAATGTGCTTGCGAACTTCATTGCCTTGACGCTACTATTGTTTTTTGAGGAGACATTCTTGTGTTTATTCACCCCTTTCTTGGGTTCGCCCAGCCTTTGAGCCAGCAGCTTCTGACAGTTGATGAGTTCCCTTGCGTTCCTTCTGCACTCAGCGTAGGTTCCAGGAGATCTTTTGTCAGGCTGCGGAACATGGGGGAGTCCCCCCTGAATCCTCCTAGTATTGAGTGAAGGGCTAACTCGTCACTGTATGGCTCACCTCCCAGGATGATCTAATTGATCCCGGTCAATGTATTGTTCATCACTTTTGTCAGCCAGTTGGCACACTCTCATTAATTGGTGGCAACTCTCAGGTTTGTTGATCTTAGCCACAAAATTCGATACACATTTCTCTCCAAGCTTAAAGAAACTGAGAATTGACCACGACGACAGGTTCATGTATCACTTCTGAGCCAATCCTCTCAGAGTCGGGAGGAACTTCCTACACTTAGAGGCATCAGAGGCACCTCGCCCTAACATGTATATCTTGTACTTTGAAAGGTGAGTTTCAGGATCTGTCTTTTCCTCATAGAGAGGTGCCTAGAAAAGAGAATATTTGGCTGCACGGGGGAGGCTTCGAGTTCAATGGACAAGGGTTCATTGTCAATTCTTAGGCGCTTCACGTAGCCCCCTTGACATCCACCTTTCCTTCAACCTCATCGAGTCTCTTTTGCAGGGCTAGGAGCATAGTGTTGGGGCTGTTGGGCGCAACAGAGTGCTCCATCATGTGAACTATGGGATCTTCGAAGGCATATTTGGGGGTATGCCCCGGGCCCAACCGTTAATGGGCCGATATGTGAGGTTGATCCCCTCGGAGTAGGTTGCTATGTGCGTAGCTCAGACCATACCTGACCTAGATTCCAGGCTGCACTTCAGGTGGGGAGGTCCTCATAGTAGGGTATTTAGATGACCTTGTCAGAGAGACGGGGATAGAAGATGCATCCGCAATCTCTATTTCTTCTGACCATGAGGGTGATCTCATGAGTCCTGATCTGAGACGGTAGAAGACAGAGCGAGCCTGACTTTCATTGGACTGAAATCCAGAAGGCTGTTTTCCCTGTCGGTGATTGAGCCGTTAGCGGAGGTCATATCTCCTTGGTGGGGTAGAGACTGAGGGTCCAGCACGCATCATCTCTCGCTTCGTCATCATGAGTTAGTGGATAAATGCAGCCACCTGTTCCGACGACTCAAAGTCTTGCAACGGAATGGGTCCAAGCTCTCAGGTACAACGTATAGGGGATTTTTGGGCGTGCTCCTCCGTGGGGACAACCTCAGGAGTATTAAAGTCCTCCTGTGGTGCTTCCAAGTCGGCTCCCGCATCCAGAACCTAAGCAGGAGGTGGAGCACGGGGCACGCCTTCTTGTGGAGCTGCAACTACCTTGTACTTCACCATAGTTAGGGAAAAGTTGATTGATCAGCTTGAGAATTAGTGGGTTTAGCTTGTCCTTTCCCACAGACGGTGTCAATTATTTGTTCCTAAATTTTCTAGTGGGTCTTTAGGAACTATAATAATAGTAATCCAATGAAAATAACTCGTCGATTTGCCTAGTCTCTTGTGTTTGGTCTAGGACTTTAATGCGTTTTGTCCTATATATATTATAAGCAAAAGTATGTTGTAAGTATAAGAGATTAACAATGGCGGCCCTTTCTTCTGTAGAGAGATGACCTATTTATAATGGTTAAAACTAAACCCTAAAATATACATGTGTTTGCATGTCAAGTATTTCTTCGTGTCCACATTAGGTAATGACATAAATATCATGAGTGACATGAAAACTTCTCATGTTTAACTCCTTCCTTTAAATATAGGGATAGTTGTCCTGTCCGCTATGATAACTGAATCAGAGTGGGAATATGGGATCAAGATAGGATCTTGTTTCCTTAGGACAATTTAACTGCTCAAGTCAAATCTTTTGCGCCTTTGACGATCTTGGCTCTGATCCTGAGTCTTCCTTAGGATTATTGCTCTCTTTCAGGGCCGCCTGACGTCAATTGATTCACGTTAGTCCGATACTCAATGCCCTTGAATTTACTAACTTGTCTTGCCTTGGCCGTTTGAATTAGGGTCTTGTGGAACTTTTTTGGACCAGGGCTAAACCCAATAAACTATGCAATATTTGTGCCACAACAGTTACCATAAATATTGGAAATATATATTATAATATTGAGTCAACATCAACATATGTAAACGTGTAATATATGCTATGATATTTGAGAATATTTTACATATTTTTTGGCGTTCTATAACAAATTTATAAGTTTCAACACATACCTCAAGTACTCCTATTTACAAGAGAGTTTCATCATATGAGTAGTTGCCCAATATAAATTCAGATAGTTATGACAAGGAATGTCATTCATGGAATTTCACTTCATTTCAAAAAGGCTAATTTGTAACATCTGACTATTACAATCTAGTTTGAAACATCAATGTATCTGGACATCAGAATATCCAAATTCATCATTGTAATTCAAATTTTGATTTAAACAATTCAGACTGAAGTATATATACCAAGTGAGACAACTTAGGCTGATTTGGTATAATTGTAAAAAATGAAAAGGGTGTAGGAATAAAAATGGTATGTAATGAAAGTCATAGCTCTCATATATATCTGAATTATGGTTGATTCCTTAGTTTTTGAGAATTAAAGTTATAATAGAGTCATTCCAAACACACACTATGACTTTTATTACCATGACTCACCTCCAAAAGTCACCAACCAACCATTAGCCTTCCAAGTTTTGAACCGGAAGCCATATGGACTAACCGATTTTCCGTACTCCATAAAGATAAATTGCCCAAAACCCAAGTCTAGGCGTGCAGGAACCGCGTGTCCTCGATCGGATTGCTCCTTAACCACTATAATTTGAATTACTTGAATCCTACTTTTAAGGAGTTGTTCAACTCACATTAATCAATTTGTTAAAGTTAATTTCACAATTTTCAACACTTTAATCCAAAAATATTTTATGATTGTTTCAAAGATATAATTCCTAGCTCACCCACTGAAATTTGATTTTAAAATTATGAATATACTACAGTAGTCTATTCTAAATGTACATCAATAAGTCCTCATTTAATTAGTCAAAGACGAGTGTCCCACGTTCTTATATAGGATAATTAATTAAATTATCCTCTTAACATCAAACCTTATTCACATCTATTACCAATCTGTTACAAAAAATTCTTCAACCACGTTTAAGATACTAGCTATCAGCTCAAAGGCTCTTATAAAAACAAGTTAATAAGAAAGAATACTAATAGGACTACAATATATATAATAACATTTCCTAACCGGCAAAGTATGTACATATATATCTATCAATTCTGAGTTGTGCACTAGATTAAAGAAGTAACATACATGCATGCATGCATGCAAGCAAGCTCTTTAAGATCCTTCTGATCTTGATTGATCGTCTTCCTTTGTTCCCCTTTCGAGCATTTCCTTATACGTGCAATTCATAGTAGCAGAGCTGAATGCATCTGGTGGCGAGTCAGCTGAAACCGGAGACGAATTCGCCGATTGATAGCAAGAGTACATTGGCGAATCTCCGGCATAGAGAGGCTCCTCAAGCGCTTTCATTCTGCTTTTCCAAGAATGGAATCTCTTCACCGACAAGTGCACCACTCCTTTAGGCAAACCCTTCGATGATTCGCCCCGTTTCGTCGTCCCTTCTTCCCCCTTGCAGTTCACATCCATCCTTATCTCCTTCTCCCTCGTGCTGTTCGACCCCAAGTGGGTTAGAAACGACACGAGTAGATTAAGGCACGCGATGAGGTGGAGGAGGGCCCAGTCCAGGAGGGGAAAGTGGTGCACCAATGAGGGTAGTTTTGTGAAGACATTGTCGAGGAGATGTGGGAGAGACTCCGCGCTACAAACAAGCACATCGATCCTGTCGAAAAGGTAGGAAGATCGAGGGAGGATGGCCTCGATCTTGGATTGGAGGGTGAGGATTTGATCATCTATGATGGAGAGGATTGCAAGAATGTGGTATATGATGGTGTGTATAAGGGGGAAGAAGGCATTGGAAAAGGCAACTGCCCTTTTGGTGGTTGATCCTATAGGGCCATCAACATCTTGGAGCCTCTTGCATGCTTTGTGAGCGATGCCTATGCATGACGCCGCACACGTGTGCAATGGCCGTCGTCGACTCCGCATTAATTAATATATATTTATTAATTAATTTCCTGACAAATATGTATATATATATATATACAGCAATCAAACGATATATCTATGTATTAACATGTGCACATTTCTTCATCTGCATTGATTCTGGAATGTAATTATGAATCGAATCAGAAATTTATTTGATGCATGACCTAAGGAATTTTTTTTTTGAAGAAGAATTGTTATTGAAGATTTTTTTTTTTTTAATGTTTAGAGAGGAGAGGTATGAAATTAATCGTTAATTCAGGACAATATATGGCAGTCATTCATCAAAGCCGTTGTGTTTGTGTGAGGCTTATAACTATAAAGTTTTAATTACAATCATTTTTCTTTAGCTAAATGAATTCGTACTTTTATTTATTACAATCATTTGTCTTTAGCAAAATGAATTCGTAATTACTTCTACTTTTAATTTATGCAATTAAACTCTATTAATTTTTTATTTTATTTTTTTGCTATTAAACATTTATTTTTGCTCATATTAAAATTTATAGGAATTCGTGCTATGGGGGCAATCTCAAATATATACAACATGGTAGCACGATTTCAAAACTATATATATGATAATTGTGGCTTTTTGGCCTATCATGTTCGTGTCAGACGGATTAATTAAGGATATACAAATTTGCTTAGTCTGTCTAGATAAAAGAATTTGAAATAGGTTACATCTAATTTAGTTGGCAAAATTTTTTACGAAAAAATTTGTAAGTTTATTATAAAACTGTTTAATATCAAAAATAATTTTTATTAAGAATATTAAAAATCTTATTAGATTTATTAAAAATTGGATTAATGGTATTATATTTGTTGTTGATTTATGTGACTCAAATTTTTAATACCCATAATGAATTTTTAATATTTTAAAAACAATTTTATTATAAATATATGGTGAATTATTTTTATATAGAACCCACTTAATTTAGTTCTATTGCATATTGGTTTAATATGGGAGTTGATTTGTATTCCCTTCTACTCAAATTAAATACTTTTTACATTTTTTTTAATTTTTCAAAATATACTCACATTCTTAAAATAAAAATTCTTCCATAGACTTCTACCTCACAATACCTAAATTTTATTCAAAATGACTACAGTTTTGGGTGCAGAGGTACATACAATTCAAATAATATATTTTAATTTATACATAATTGTTTATGAAATTGCCCTTTAAAAAGTTCATGCTCATTCCTTCCTTAATTTCTGTGTCCTCCCTTTTACGAAATTCTTTAGGGAAAGAAGTAAAATTTTGAAACCTTAAAAATTTTCATTCATCTATTGGGCAGAACATGTTAAACAAGCTCGTTCCTTCAAAGAAACAGCCTCCAACGTAGCATGGTATTATGACTCACACTCCTTCTGTTTCTATATTATTTCTAATTTGCCAAAAATATCCGTTATTATTTTGTTTTCCAAGTCCGAAAATGGAAATTAAGTATCATCTCCAATTTCAATTCATCCTCTATAAACATTTCTAAATTACATCTCATGTGATTATATATACACAATTATGTATTATCCTTTTCTCATTCATTTAAATTGACAAAAACACTCTCATTAAAAAATTATTTTATCCAGTGTTTCTTCTTGTGTGGGTGTGGTGTACGAATGTGAGTGAGGTTAAATTTAGTGTGTTATTTTATATTACAAGGTGGATGGAATTTAAATCAAAATTATAATTCTAATATAAGTTTGCGAGTGTTTATGTTATTTTCTCATTGTCGGTTATTTAGAATCAACAGATATTGTTATAATAAATTCACGTCCTTCATTAATATTTTCCAATAAAAATAGTAGTAATACGCATAACAGAAGCCTGTCACTTTGTGATGCCTACATCTTTGTTAGTTGAATACAGCTTCAATATGTCAATTAATACACTTGGTCATCTCTCCATATCTCCCTGAGCAGCTGAAATCGGACTACATTTCTGCCTCCCTTTGCCTTTGGCATGAGGCTCAGTGTCGCTAAAGCAGCAGAACTCTGCTGGTTTGTATCAGGAACTATCCGAGTCAAAGGCGAGTCCACCTCGTCTAGTTCGTCGTCGCTGGTGCCCGATTTTTTGAGTGTCGATAATCTGCAAGACTCCAGCACTTGGCTTCCGACTTCTCCCACACATGTAAGCAAAGCTGCCGGAGGAGGTGAGTATTTCGTGATGCTTGCACTGCACGGATACGTGTTGAGCACCCAAGCATCCGACGTCTCCTGTTTTACGACCAATCACAAGTTGTTGAAGTTATTTATGATCAAACGCTTGGTCGAAGTTTTTCAATGAGTATATACTAAGCAAGTACCAACCTCTGTAGTCAGTGCATCCATTATGTAACATGGAATTGGATTGGGGCTGAACTCATCTGGAACAAAATAGCTCAGAACCCTCCTGATTATTGCTGGGCCAAACGAGGGGCAAACCTCTTTTCTGGTGGAAGCATCGAAGAGCATTCCAAAGGGGAGCATCATGAGATCGCTCAATGCATGGAGCAGACGGAACGCCTTGAAACTATTTGGCGTCTGCGTGGCATTCACTTCAATCACATTATCCCCGTCTTCTAACCCGAAGAGATCAGCAAGCCATCTCGACCAATTCCCAATCTGCAGGATGAGACTCAAGTAAATCAAACGAACATCATAATGGAATGGGATTGGAGGTTCTTACAATGTTTTTCAACTGAGCACCAGCAGTAAAGCTGGATTTGGCAGGAGGCACTGGAAGGACATTGGCATCACCAATGGGATCTGAAACAGGATCAGTTGGCATATCTCCAGCAGAATCGCGTAGAATAGCGTTGAACATTGCCACATCGAGCCTATTAACCAACTGCTCCATTACCTGATTGACATCCCATGCACAATCAATCATCAGATGAGTTTCAAATGTTAGAATTGTGTACAATGTATATATACCAGAAGAAGCAGTGCAGACAAGCAGCCACATTCGTGTCCTCCTGCTCGTATCGGACAAAGCCTTTCGCCTGCATCTTTGAACGCTTTCTTCCATACTTCTATACAGAAACTCCCCTGCTCGTAACTAACCAAACCATTTCTTCGTCCGCTCTTCTTTTTGGTGCCGGGGCTTGACTCTCTATAACAACTTTTCCCAACACTTGGTTGCATATGAGGTGTGAAACACTACGCAAGCACAAAAAATTAGACATGATTTATCTAACGACTGTGTGATCTCAAGTACAGGAAATGGAAAAATAACAAACAACCTGCCACCATAGTGACTCAACGATCCGAGAAAACAGCCATGATTCGACTCTTTCGAGCGCGATGAGTAACGTCAGTGCATCCTCTAAGTCATCAGGCTCAGGTGAAGCTCCGCCGCTATTCGAGCGTTCTCCCATGGAATGTGGCAGTTCTGCAGCAATCTGAGTGACGATTGACCTCAACATTATAGCATTGGATAGCCAAAAGCTCAGTCTGTAAAACAGTAACACATCATTTGGTGGTGTAGGCACTTAATTTTGGGAATTTCAAAAGAAAGGCCTTATGTTTAATATTTCTTTTAATGTAAATGTTGGCCAAATCAGGCTAAAATCGTAAGCCAGAACTGAAAATAAACCTTGATCCTCATAAATTAATTAGAACATTTATTTTTTTAATTTATGTAAATGTAGTTCAAACTACATGTTATGTAAAATGGATTTTCTTGGCATACCTTGGAACATCATTTCCACATGCTTTAGAAACCAGAACTAATCCAGATACAGCAGCTTTTGCTGCACCGGCCCTTTTAGCTTGAGATCCTGATCTGCATGCACTCGTATAAAATCGGGACAATCTTCTAGCTGGAGCATGCACCTTATTTTTCGAGCTCGAATGCTCAGCAACTACGGAATACAATGCCACCTCTATCGCTGCTGCTTCCCTCAGTTCTTCCTCCAGCTTCTCAACCTTGGCTTTCCATTCATTTTTCCCATCATAAACATCGGCCTTTGCTTCTTTTCCATCAATTGATGAACCACGTTTGCCTCTCTTCTGAGAGCCATTTGGTATGTCTAAATCTGGTGGCTTCCCACCAGTGCAATTATCTCCTGGAACATAAGTGTGCATCTTAATAGACTGCATTTGCTTTAACCGAGCTCTCTTACCTTGCGTTTGCCACTCCGCGAGGGAGTTGTACTTGCCATTGCTGTCTCGGAAGCTTATGGAAGTTGGAGAAGATATGAGCAAGGGGCCACCGGAGTTCTTCATGGCATACGACATGCTACGTTCGCTAAACTTGGATGACGAAACATACTCCTTTATTTTGTCCCAAGTATCTGATGATGATGCATCACTACTCACTTTCCTGTTAACATCTGCTCCACCTCTCCCATGTCCATTCTGCAATATGCACTCAAGAAGATTGTCTTTCCACTTTTTTAAATGATGCAATTGTGTTGGAACACAGAAAGTAGCAAAAGAAGAACATCATGTTTTACTAAAATTGAAGATGTATGATATTTTTGTTTAGTTATTATGTAACAATGTAGACACTTATAGATGCCATAAACACCTAACAAAATACTTTCCTACGAACCTTTAAGTCACTTTGAGATGGGGAAGCCATTGAGGATCCAATAGTCCTGGATGAGTGGGAAGAAGCATCATCATCATCATCATCATCTGTAAATGAGGCCATTTCGGAGTCGTCTTCCTGTGAAAAAACAACGCTAGGGGATGATGAGTTAGGGTCGTCCCGTTCAACCAGTTCCAGAGTAATTCCCAGGTACGATTGCAATGGATCATTGTAAGTCTTCTTCAAATTAAGAGGAGCATTAACGTGTATGATATCCTCAATTAGGCCATATTCTGCAAGATTCAAGGACGCTTTTCCAATGAGACGGCCTTTGGCCTTGTCCTTGCGGGGCTCCACCAGGCTGAACTCCAAATAGTTCTTGCGAAACTTATCAGTGGTGCCCTTGTGGTAGAGGGTGAGTGGCAGCATGAAGGACTCGTTGAATACGATGCTGGAATCCCCTGCCACAGCAAGAAAGGAGCCAGAGTTGTCAGCAGTGTTGTCCCATTGAAGAAAGACAGTTTGAAGAGATGCTAATGACTCTGATGGAGGCCATGGCTTCATCTCCTGTACGTGGACTATGTAATCAGCTCTAATGGCCTCCCCCTTTTTGTGTTTGCTCTTCATCCCAAGAACCATACCTGTCTCTGGCTGCACAATCAACAAATACTTTGATGTACTAATACTAATACTATGCAGCAACTACTTTCATAACTCATTTTTCACTTTTGGTTGGGTTTGGCGTATCAATTAGAATTTTTCTTCGAGAATAACCAAAATTGATAAATAAAATAAAAGGGACTAAAATTGGATGGATTCGGAGAATGAGAATATTTGTGAAGTTAATAATAAAGCTAAAGATGGGTTGATCAGGAAAAATGATTCCAATACAATGAAGCAGAATCATGATATTTTTAAATGGACAGTTCTCACAATGAAATCTTTCCTTATAACACCCCATGAGCAGAGCACCATATCAACACAAAATCATCACATTCACAAAAACGCGTCAAAGAATTTTATCACTTTTAAAAATCTGAACTTGTAAAAAAACGTCAAAATTAATCCATTTATTATATTTTTCCCCGAACGTTACAGTCAGAAGAACACGAAAAAGGAAAAGAAAAACTTATAATCAAGAAAAGTAAATAAGTTGTACCTTGATTGAGAAACAATGCAAAATGATGAAAGAAACGAAGAGAAGTCTGCTCCTTGTTTGATGTGGAGGAAGTAATAATGAAAATTCAGAAGATCATGCTGTTCACGACCACTATAGTTGGCTTTTTCTGACGAATATATATATATATTTAAAGGAATTGTAATTATTATAGGTGATTGACCATAGTTTGCAGAAAACCGAAAATGGACATGGCCGTGGGTTGTGCAATTGGAAGATATAATGTGACAGGGAAAATATAAATGATATTACCTTTTATATTGAAGAGTAATGAAAAAATATATATAATATTTAATATTAAATTCTAATGGTGAAGTTTATAGAGATTTTTTTTATTTTTAAGAATACATAAATAAATACGAAACGACTTGAAAAAATAGTGTATAAATAATTATGAAATGAAGGAAATAATATATGATTTAAATGTTCTATTTTGGAAGTCAGATAACTTTTTAAGTTGGATGATATAATGCTAGACAGATTAAAAGTATATTAATTTTACTCATTAATTATAATAGAGATGATACAATTAACTTATAGGTATGGTGTTTGATTCTCATGTCTTTGTATTTATTGCATGGGATTAGTTTTGATTTCTTTTTCCTTTTATATATGTTTCTTTGATTAATTTTAATTCATTTTAAGTGGGTATTATGTGAATATTCTCGTCGTAACAATTTTGTGCACACCATATTCTATTTAATGTAGTAGCACATATTTTGGCGTGTAGTATTAATTTATATACACTGTAGCGTTAGTTTATATATAATGTGATGTTACTTTATATACAATGTGATTTTAATTTATTTACTATGACATGCTACATGTGGTACTAATTCATATATAGTGTGATATTAGCTCATATACATTGTAATGTTAGATTATATATAATATTTTATATTATTTATCTCTATAATAATCAAATCACAAAATATTTAAAATAAATTGTTGTTTAACATGAAATTTACTGTGTATATCATTCACATAATACTTTACATTCATTTTATGTGTGTAAGATCTTTTTTGTAAGACAAGTTTTTTTATCATCTATCTTACATATGGTATGAATAGGAAAATTGGTGGTCTAAGTAAAAAGTACGTGTATGGAGGGAATACATATATGTCAAATCTTATGCAAGATTTATTCCTAAAACACTAAGTCGGCTAATCTTTGATATCTAACTTTTAGTTTGATGAGACTTAGGTCTGAATCAAAAAGTCTCAATATTAGAGTGCTCATGGGAGGCTTGACTTAGATAACTCACCTACTGACTACTTTAAAACTTATCAATTAGATAGCTATATAGACTAGTTTAAGTGTGGAAGTTGTGAGCGCTAATTTTTATACTAATTTTAGTTTTTTGAAATACTTCTGAGATTACTAAAACAATTTTCTAAGGGCAGTGCATAACTTATGTAGTTATGATAATTGATTTAGTCCTACAATGAATATTGAAGATATGCAATGATATTTATACTAATAAGCAAATAATACACACAAGATTTTAACGTGATTTAGAGACTCAAACTTCTACATCCACAAATCTTGATTGAATAGGAGAATTCCTTAAAGAAGAATAGGTTTTATTTTTAATGTGTCAAAGTGCACTGCGATCAAATGTCCTCTTCAAGGAACTTGACCCAATAATTTGTGGAATTCTAGCCCTCACTTACATTGACCAACCTTCAAACTAGTGTTGTTGAACTAGCTTACTTGCTCACAGACAAACTACACCAACAAACCTAGGTTTTAGGAGTTTTTCTGGGTTCCAATTATGTGTGTTAACTTTCACTACAAGCACAAGGCAAAAGTAGGTTAACACTCTAAATTTGGATGTATATGATAATTAAGCTTGAAATACAAGTGACTCTTAGGCTAGAAATACTTGGAAATTTATTTTAGTTTCAAGTGCTTCTTGATTATTGTTTGCCAAAATCGTGTATGATTTCCACGCAAGTGAA
>JAPKLY010000419.1:154740-231336 GCA_026898435.1 Prunella vulgaris
TCTTCTTCTTCTTCTTCTTCTTCTTCTTCTTCTTCTTCTTCTTCTTCAACTTCATCTTTCACTTCTGCTTGAGGTACATCAGTTCCTTGCTCGCAGTAATCTGGGCCTGAGTTGATTCTACAACACTTGCTCCTGTAGGTTCAATCAACTCCATACTCTCAGCTAGAGTGGTTAGGCCAACAACTTCACTATCCAGACCATAAGTGCTTTCCCTCTCCCTCTGGGGATATCCTCATCATAACTACTAGAGCTAACTACCTCATAGTTTGCCTTTAGGAATTTAGCTGTAGAGTCAGCTTCATTTCCCATTGCATATCTCAAAGCTTCAGCTGCAGTTTTTGAAATTCTTATTCTCTCTGCTTCTTTCTCAGTGGCAACTCACTTGACTTTCTTTTAGCCATTTAACTTCTCTCTTTCTCTATTGCAACTTTACACTTTTCTGCAAGAATTTTATGAATGAGGTTGGGCAGAAACAATTTCCCCACATTTGAGCATCTAGTCCAATCTTCAACCCATAAGAATTTCAGTTCTTTCTCTTTTCTCAATATGTCAATGGTTCTCCTTAATTCCAACCATTCTTCAAACTTTGCCAGCTGTTCCATGATTTCTGATGGATAATTTACATTCTCCTCCACTGGAACAATGTTCTGCTCTTCTACAATTGGCATAATTGTTCGATTTTCTTCTTCTTGACCCACTCCAACAACCCCTCCATGCTTAGCTTCCATAATGGGTAAGTATATAGTTGTAGACTCATCCATCTCAACTCTCACCTCTGCAGTCTTCTTGGAGTGATATTTCTTAACTCTCCTCTCTCTGTCAACTTCATCTTCAAAATCAACATCCAAAATAAGTCTTTTCTATACATTTTTTTTTCTTTCTCTTCTTAGATTCTACATCTCTACATTTCTGGAGTGCCTCTCCTTATCAGCTTTCTTTCTCTTCTTTGTCTTGGGGCCAGAGGAGCATCCATAGCTCCTCTTTGAAAGTTGGCTCTTAGTAAACGGAAAAAAAAGGTCAAATGACTATATAAAATTAAGGGCAATTTTTTTGCCAAACAATGAAAAAAAAATACAATGCAAGCTTAGACTACTATGCAATGGAAACAATGCAGCCTTTTAATTTTAATAAAAAAAATATATTTATAATGTGGGGCCCACGACACTATCACTCTTCCTCAGGCCTTCCTCAATGCAGAGGTATATGATGAGTTGGAAGAGTGAGAAAAATCTACTTTTGGGTTTTTTTTTACCATTGTGAGGCTAAGTGGGTTTATACCCAGGTAGAGAGATTTCTACCTATATTTTTTTGCTGAAATGGAGAGGTAGATGTGGGCCATGGCACAACTTTTCTTTCTAACTTATGTTTTTTTTGTTTTTTTTTGTTAATTGAAAATGTTAAATTGCATGCATTTTTTCCTTTCCTTTTTCGCAGAAAGGTGTTGTGGTTTGTGGTTTATTTTTTTTGCTTTATTCAATATGGCCGTTAATGTATCCGTTGGAGTTTATTTTTTGTTTTATTCAATATGGCCGTTGGCCTTTTTACAAAAAATTCAAACAACTTTTATTTTTGTTTGTTTGTTTAACGGTCATATGCATATTATTATTATAAATGCCTCTTCTCATTTCACAATTTTTACTATTATCAATTATATTTTTCTTGTAATTCTCTGTACTAAAACAATGGACAAAGAGTGGATGCAATGGTACAATTCTTCAAAATCTGGAGAAAATACATCGTCTCCAACTACTAATTTTCGTCCACCGATTATCAACTTTCATCCTCAAAATCCTAATTTCCAACCCCAAAATTTTACGATTCTTCCTGATGGCACTTAAACCAACCCGATTAATTTACCTCAAATTCCCTACCTGTATCCAACTCAATTTTCTTATATACCAGTTTCTCAATATGGTTTTCATCCTCCAATTGGATCAAATTCTTCTAAAAAGGCTAGTGCAGATGGTTCTGAAATGGACGGAGACACTTCAACAGCGAACTCCCAACGTTCGTCTCCTTTCTCATCTCAATTCTCTCCAATCGAACTTGAGCACATAAATCTCACTACTGACTTTGAGGCTGTCAATGATCCACCGACGGCTCCTATTTTACAAAAGAAGACTTACTCTCATGAAAAAAATGCTTACCTTGTAAGTTGCTAGGTCGATATTAGCACAGACTCTGTGGTTGGAAATGATAAAAAATTGGAGCAAATGTGGATTTGGATTGCTGATGCATACAACAAGAACCGTCCAAGCGGCACACCATTTAGGAGTCATAATGTGTTAAAATCACATTACTATACACTATAAAAATAGGTAAAATGGTTCAATTGTTATTTTAATCAGGAGAAGAAGGCCTGGGGTAGTGGGTGCAGTGATGCTGATATAATAGAAAAGACGAGAGTTCAATATAAAGCAAAATACGGAACATAATCTCATCACATAAGTTCTTGACGTATATTGAAAGAAAATCCAAAGTTTGCAGACCCAGAAGATGATTGTCGCGGATCGAAAAAGACAAAAATCTCAGTCAGTGAAGAGTATGTGGTATCTTCCAACACTGACTTAAGCGCTGGAGAGGGAGCTAGGGCGGAACACACTCGTTCAATAGGGAGAAACGCAACAAGCGAATGGCTAAGGGAAGGGCAAAGCAGGCACATCCAATGCAAGAGAAAATATCGATGATATTAATCAGAGGCTTCAAGTCTTAGAAGAACAGAACAAGCAAAAGCTCGAGGCCATACAACACCTTAATGCTGCAAAAGAGTATAAAATACTCATGAAAGATACATCAAAGATGTCAGATGAACAACTGTGTATCCACCTTCAGTATGTGGAAACAATCAAGACCAAATAGGGATTGTAGGAGCAAATATTCGTATTTCTTTCCATTGTAATAGTAGTCGTTGTAAAACTAGTCGTCGTATTTCTTTCCATCACCGACTATAGTCGTTGTAATATTAGTCATCGTATTTCTTTCCTTTGTAACTGTAGTCGTATTTATTTCCATTGTAATTGTAGTCATTTGTATTCCTCAGTATATAACGGAGTGTATTCGTTAATGTACTTATTTGTCGTTTATATATGTTTTGTTGGTTTGTTTGCATTTCAAGGAATTACAAATTTCGAATATAAAACTAGTCGTTATAAAACTAGCAGTTGGAAACTAGTCGTTGGAAAATTAGCCGTTATAAAACTAGCCGTTGGAGAACTATACTCTATTTAAGGATCCATTCGGTTTGTTGCATAATCAAGGATACTATCTTACAGATGGAATCTATCCAGAGTGGGCTTCTTTTGTGAAAAGTTTTCCATGTCCTCAAGATCTAAAGCGGAAATATTTCAAGGAATTACAAGAGGCTGCTAGAAAGGATGTCGAACGGGCCTTTGGAGTGCTTAAAAAACGTTGGGCAATGATTAGCGGTCCAACTCGTTTCTGGTATAAAAATAACATGAAGGATATAATGTTAACTTGCATTATATTGCACAATATGATAATCAAAGATGAAGGAAATGCAGCGATCGATTGGTCCGACGACCCAAATTATGCCGTGCCTCCTCCACAAGTAAATCAAGGATCAACAGGATCATTCAATGACTATGTCAGGAGAGGTGTTCAACTACGAGATAAACAGAAACATCTCCAGCTTCGACATGATTTAATTGAACATGTTTAGGCTCGATCATCAAATAATTAGGTAGATATTAAATTGACCGAAGTGAAATTTATGTTGTTGCTGAATATTTTTGTGTACTTTGCGTGCTTTGAATTTGTATTTTATCGTTTATGTAATAAAAAATTTTAATAATAAATTTTTGGATTTCACTTTTAAATGTTCCGCATCGTAATATATAATTTTTGAGAGATGGATATAGATAAACATACATCACTAGTACTAAAAACTTACAATAACCCCATACATGTGGATGGAGTTCCACAACACACTACTAACACTTCATGTCCCAATTATTTTAAAACAAACAACACAATACTAATACACATACACTGGGACAAAGCTTGATCTCTCAGATTTCATCCTCATCATATTGGATATCAATGACTTCAGCAACTGCTGCCGGTTGTCCAGATGAAGAAGATGCAAGTTGTCCAGGGTTCGAGTGGGTAGGTACTCTCGTAGGAGGATGCTGATATGGATAGTCCTTTGCTCTTTTAAAAAGAATGCACATAGCTTCATATTCCGGTTCACCACAATAGTAATATGACCTAGATAAAAGATTTAGAACCTGAAAGAAATTTGTTGTGAATCACCATTTAACAACAAAATGAAGTAGGTATACAAATGTTTGGAATGAAGAGCGTATTCTAACAGTTATCAAGAAATTCCACGTAACTGCATCAGTGTGAATAGTGTAGAAGTCCTTATCCCAATACACTGAGGGTGTGTCTATGACATCATAAAAAACATCATACTTTCCATTAAAAACTCCACTGTAGCAACAACATCATCATGAGACAGTGTTATGAAAAATTCTTCATTCAACCTACTAATTGCAGTTGCAATTGCATTTTGGTTGTCTTCACCTCGACCAACCCATTTCCCTACCCTCTTTTGGTCGAGTAAATGTTTAAGAAGGTAATGGTCCAAAGTTTTGGACCATTTTGAGTTGCAAATTTTTTTTTTCTGATCTGAAATATTTTCCAAAGACATTTGTTATGTTGGGCAAAATATTCGAATTTTGTGATGCACATATATATAGACGATTGATGTCTTCACATGCCAAACAATAACATCAAAAAGTCTGAAACATACAACAAGTTGTGGGAAAAAATACGAATCATTTGAGTTCACATGCAATATAGTAAAAAACATATGAAATGGTACAATGCAAACAAACAAACAAAACATATATAAACGACAAATAAGTACATTAATTATATATTTTTGGATATTTTTTTAAATATAATAAAATATTAAAAATTAAAATATTTAATTATTTATTATTTATCTAAAAGTTAGATAATTAATATAGTTGATAAATTAAATTATAAAAAAAAATAAATATGATATTAATTGAAGTGAGTCTCTAAAAAATTTAGTTTTTAAATTTATGCAATGGAGATAAATTTAATTTTGGAAGTAAAAATTTTTTGCTTTAGAAGTGGTGCTGAAAAAAAAACATGCTTTTGGATTCATGCAATGTAGATAAATTTAATTTTGGAGGTAAAGATTTTTTAAAAAACCTGCTTTTGGGTAGGAAGACCTAAAGAAACCTAGGTAACCCAGGGGTATATACCTAAAACTCTCCCCCCCCCCCACCCCACCCACAATAAAAGCGCACCCACCACATTTTTTCAAATGATGACTCAGCAAAAACCTACCCATTGGTGAGGGCTTAAAATAATTTTTACCGAAGACCCTCCCCTACCTTGAAAAGTGTGCCTGCTCCTCCGGAATCTATGGAAGTGGAACAGTAGAAAGATTCTTTTGAGTCGAGATGCAAGTCAACACCAAGTCAAATAAGCATCACTACAAAAGCCACCCTTCTCTACCAACCTCAATTTTACTTTCATCATCAAATCAAACATAATCTATAACTCCTCACGAAAGTGCTTTTCAATCGGAATTACGGAAAATGAAGTTAGCGCCGAGAGAAATTGAGAAATTGATGCTCAACAATGCTGGCCTCTTAGCGCAGAAGCGTTTGGCTCGTGGTTTAAGGCTTAATTACGCTGAGGCCATTGCTCTTATTGCAATGCAGGTTTAATTGTTATATCTGATAGTTTTTGTTTGATGTGGCTATCGTTTTTTCGTGTGTGCGTTCGATTCTTTCTAATTATATATGCCTAATTGATGTACTTTTGGATTGTCCAATAGACTTTGGAATTCGTCCGCAACGGGGATAAAAGCGTGGTGGAGTTGATGGATCTTGGGAGGCAAATGTTGGGAAGGTTTTAATAATACATGATATAAATTCAACCTTTTTTAAATGTTCTGATGATACTTTAATATTTGATGATTGTGATGTTTGGTTTTGCTTGTATACCTTGTGGGTGGGTGCCTGTGGCAACAAGAATTATGTGATAGTTGATGTTAGAGTTGTCACCTCCCCAGTGATTTGGTGCATGGAAGAGTAAACTGAAGAGATTTAAAAACAATCAATATATTTGCATCATAATGTATTCAAAAATTTATATGAAGTTGGTTACATGATATATAACCATTAATTTTTTAGCATCATTTGCATTTTTGTGCCAGTGGTTGTTTAATACTAATTCATAACACAAATTTTATTGTTCGTTTTTAAGAGTAAGTCCATAAGAGGTGCCCTTGACTTGTGTAGAGTCATTTTAATTTTTGATCCCAAGAAAAACCTTCTTTAAGAAGAAGCGAAACATCTAAGCTGTCAGAAGTTTTTGCATGAGTAGTTTTTAGATTATGAAAAAACTGTCGATGAAATGCCAATTGTTAGGAACTACATTAAGTTCTAGAGGACTAAGTAATATTATGTTCTTCGTCCAATTAAATCACGGATAAGAAAAAAAAAGTATCTCATGGAACCACTATAAGTAGTGATTGACTTGCATAAATTGTTACAGTCTCACCAATACAGATGAATTTCTCCACGGCATAAATTTAAAATCTTCTAGGCCATTAGGCCCTGGTCATGATAAACTTTTTATATCTGCAGGAGACAAGTTCTTCCATCTGTCCCGTATCTTGTACATTCAGTTCAGGTATTGATTGTGATTGCACTTATGAAATTATGGTCATTTTCTTAACTAGTAGGGAGAAAATATAATTAAGATAGTTAATTTCGTCTGCTGATCACAAATAGGTTGAGGGGACCTTTCCAGATGGGACAAAGTTGATCACAATCCATGATCCTATATCATCTGAAAATGGAAATCTGGAGCTAGCCTTGGAAGGCTCTTTTCTTCCAGGTGACTGTCTTGAGAAAGAAACTTTCTTTTTGTCCTGTGTATTTAGTTCAAGCTCAATAAATAGCACAAAATCCCCAATGTGAACATGAAAGTATCAAATTTGCTTAAGTAATGGCTGTTTCCAGTTGCAAACAAAATATAGGTACATTATAGTGCAAAACCTGAGAACATCAACTACTTATTCCGTCTACAAATTTGAATATATTAGTTTACAGAATCATTTTGT
This sequence comes from Prunella vulgaris, assembly GCA_026898435.1. Taxonomy (NCBI): domain Eukaryota; kingdom Viridiplantae; phylum Streptophyta; class Magnoliopsida; order Lamiales; family Lamiaceae; genus Prunella; species Prunella vulgaris. The sequence goes on from JAPKLY010000419.1 coordinate 161,873, forward strand.
CTTGTTCCTTTTAAAGCTATATAGGTAAAATGTGTTACCATCTTACTGTTCTTCTATTTAATTCCAGTTGCAAGCATCAAACTGAGTATACATTGCAAGTAAAAATAGCTCGCTGAAGTTCATGAAGTTGAATAAACTAACATGATTACCTGAACTTGCTTTGTCGTAGCTGATAACTGGTATTTTTTAAACTTACTCAGGTCAGGCGTTAATACCTTGGAAAATCACTGATCTGAAGTTCATTAATTCAGTTAAACTAACATGTGGTTGCTTCATTGCAGCTGACAAATAAAATATACGACCATGCTACATTTGGGTTCATACCATCATTAGTTACTTGACCCTGAAATTTTAAGAGTTTATTGAATTTTGTTTACAAAGATCTATTTCATGCATCTTGGTCTGTTCTCATCCGTCGGAGACATCATCTCTTATTGCTCATAAAACAAATATGGCTTGGTGATTGCCAGTGAAGTGGTAAAGCCCAAAGTAGATAATATTCATAAATAATCAACTGCGAACCAAATCTTGTCATCAGTATATTCTATTTCCATTTACTTCTCTACCTTTTTGAATGAGTTGCTCTCTGATGTTTTTTTGTGCCTGCAGCTCCTCCACTGGACAAGTTTCCCACAGTTATCAATTGTAAAATTCCTGGTGAACTTATATGTGGACGTGGACTTATTACAATTAACACAGGAAGAAAAGGCATAGTGCTCAAAGTAACTAACACCGGAGACAGGCCAATTCAGGTAATCAAATCATGTAAATGCACTGTTTCTATTTTATGGACAATCATGTCCATACAATCTTTCTTGTAAAATTTCCTATTCTTCAGCTGGAGATGAGCTGACTGACTTTGATCTTAAACATGTTTAGGCATATTGCTTAGATCTTCAGATTTCTTTTTCTCATAAATAGAGAGGGAACTTAAATTTAATGTAGTTTAGCAATTTTGAACTGCACCATGGGGCAATTTGGCAGTAGTGACTTTTCAATAAGGACCTATTCTTGCATCATATGATATAATTCTATATTATGTTCATATTTAAAATAGAAAAATGGAGCTATATTTATTTTCTCTTCCTCATGATCAGAAGTGCTACATACCAGCTAAATTATCTGAACTGATCAAATGAATATGTTAAGAACAATTGTTTTCTCAATTTATTTCTTCTTCAGGTTGGAAGTCATTATCACTTCATTGAGGTCAACCCGTACTTGGTTTTTGATCGAATTAAGGCATATGGCATGCGGCTAAATATTCCTGCAGGAACAGCTACTCGTTTCGAGGTTTCATTTTTGACCTAGTTTTCTTGCAACTGACCATATGCTTGTTCAATGCTTTAATAATGGCAATTACTTTATTAATGCTTTTATATTCAAATATAAAGCTTAAAATTGCATCTTTCTCCAAGTTCTAGCATGACTAACCAACCAACTTAGATTGCATTATTAAACTATTAAACTTTTAAATGTTGGCGTCACTACAATTTGGACTCTTTGTTAATGATATTCTGTGCCATAAAATCTAAGGGGACTGGTTTACACAGACAACAAAAGTCGAACTCATTTAGTATGTGTTGTCTCAAGCATGAACATATTTCTAGCTCACTTTTATTCTCCACCCAGTTCCCCGTTTATTTTGTCATAAATGATTCTATGTTTGCATTTATCTGGCTCTCTCGTCTCCCAGTTTATTTTCCATATAAAATTTGGATATTATGTATATACACTTCTATTTAATCTGTCAGAACCTAAAAAGTATAACTGATAAAATCAAAATCTGGTAATATTCAATGGATCTATGAACTGCTAATGATACACATCTTAATCAATTGCTTTTATTATTATTGTTAGTCTTTTAATTAGTCTAGATTAAACAAATAGCCCATAGGCTTGTGTTTTCTTAGGTATCAGGTGTTTGAGTCTATTTAAGTATAGTTCTCTAGAATTAGGACTTATATTTTAATTTGTTGGGCTGGGCAATTTTGTTGTGATGCAGATATTATTTTCCAAGGCAGAGAGTTATTCTCTATAGCTTTGTTTCAAGGATTTATGTTATAATTTTTGTTATTTCTGTAAGCTTATCGTCTTTACTCTATCAGCTAAACTGTGTAGTAATGGGGATAGAATTATAGTAGTGTGCAGTGGTAAAGGGAAAGCTCCTTATAATCATATTGTTTGGTTGAAAATGAGTTTGACCGTCCTAGTATCATAACCATTGATTTTTCTTGGTTTGCCAATTTATTTATCCATAATGAACTTGACTTTTTTTTTTTTTTTTTAAAGAGAAGAACATTGCTTTTAATTTTTAATTAAGGAAATAGATAGGTTATACAGTTTCAATAGCAAGAAATGAAGTATTGCACCAAACATTAATTTTTTAAAATTTCCCATTTTACACTTGTAAAGTTCCTAGTCATGCAGAGATCTCTACATTGGATGTTGAGCAGAGCCATTTGGAGTTTTTAAACTGAACCATGTATTTATCTATCTCATCCAAAAACTAAGATGACAGAACAAAAGAATTTCTGTCAATTCATGACTAGAGATTTCTAATAATGCATAATCAAAAATTTAATCAACACCACGACTTCTTGTTTGTAGCTTATGTTTTATAACTGGCATTGTTTCCAAGTGTGGTTTAATGAACCTCAATTTCTTCTTTTATTAAATTTTCCTTGCTTCACAGCCAGGGGACACAAAAAGTGTTACACTTGTCAGAATTGGTGGAAACCAAATTATCAGGGGTGGAAATAATATTGCTGATGGTCCAGTGAATGATGCAAATACTGCATCAGTGATGAATGCTGTAAATGAAGGAGGCTATGGGTTTTCAGTGGAAGCAAATGCTAGGTCCTAGAAATCTTTGCTATTATATGAAATTTGGATCTATGTTTAATTTTCATAACTTTAAATTGCAAGAAGTGCTACTTAAGCATCGTTGAAATAAAATGTGTGATGTTATATTGATTTGATTATGCAGGGAGTTTGTCATCGAAGAAGGATCGTCTTTCTCCTATACGATGTCTCATGAAAGCTATGGTAATATGTATGGTCCTACCACTGGTGATAAAATTCGGCTGGGGGACACTGATTTACTAGCAGAAATTGAAAGAAATTTTGCTGTTTATGGTGATGAGTGTGTCTTTGGAGGTGGAAAAGTTCTGCGCGATGGAATGGGACAGGCTTGTGGATACCAATCACTTGATTGCTTGGACACTGTAATAACAAATGCTGTGATAATTGATTATACAGGAATTTTTAAGGCTGATATAGGCATCAAAGATGGTACTATTAAATGTCTTGGGAAAGCAGGCAACCCAGATATCATGGATGAAGTATCATGTCATATGATTATTGGAGTGAGTTTGGGAGTTTCGAATCCATAAATTTGCTTTTACTAATTTATGTTGATCAGCTTTAACGAATAATGTGTTGATTTTTGGTCAGGTAAATACTGAAGTTATCGCTGGTGAAGGGATGATTGTTACTGCTGGAGCTATAGATTGCCATGTACATTTTATATGCCCCCAGTTAGCTTATGAAGCAATTACAAGTGGTGAGATTTTCAATAAGATGCACATGCTTGTGTTATTTTACTTGATTTTCTGAGCATATATGGTTACAACTCAAGCAATGCGTAGCATGATAGCTTTATAACCTTTAGATTCTTGTCACTTTTTTTGATGTTTTAGGAAATTCATTAACAAATATTTGTGGGTCATAAAGGTCGATGAGAAATTTGTTTTGCCATTTGCCCAGGGACTTCAGATTTGCACGAAGGGATATAGAATGGCATGTAAAATTGACCATATTTGTGCTCCCTGTTACCCTTTTAAACATTTCTGAGTTGGGTCCCAGAAGTTACACATCATCTAATATCATAGATGGAATTTATTGGCATGTATAATTCAAAAGCTTGTTTCCATTAATGAATTGACCATGTTTTTAGTCTTTCACATGTCAGACTGTAGGATGTCCCTAAGGTAATATTAGTGAAGTTCCTTGTTGCTTTGCTTGATAAAATATTTGTTATAATGAGTGAAGTGTAGTATTCTTCAGAATTGTACTTAAAACTCCATTTAAGCTGATCTTATCCACTTCTTTCTTGCTTTGGTTAAAATTGGTAGAAGCATTCTATTGTTATATAATTTGGGTGTTTTATGCAGTTGCCCACCACCAACTTGATAACGAATCAAGTGCCTGGGCTTCATTCACACCATTCTGATTGTTTGGTTGAATTGAGATATGTAGAGAGCAGCTACTTTCATAAGAGGACTAGTTGAGATGTGATAACCTATATGACTATTTAGGATTGGAAGTTTATCCAACTCCTTAATATTGAGTGCTAAAAGCATCTACAATCACTGTCATTATCTTATCTACTCAGCCTTGAAGAGTTTGTTCTGCCTCTAACTTGATAAAAACCAGCCTTTTTGTTGTCGTCACTAATTACTTCTAATACTATCATAATTGTCACGTCTTATCTTTTACTTGTACTTTGCACGATCCCCCCCCCCCCCCCCCCTTTCTACAAAAATAATGTGTAGGCATCACTACGATGGTGGGAGGTGGAACAGGACCGGCTGATGGGACGCGTGCAACTACTTGTACTCCTGCACCATTTCATATGAAATTAATGTTACAATCAACAGATGACTTGCCACTCAATTTTGGTTTCACAGGAAAAGCAAGTCTTGTACTTCAATAACTTAATTTTATCATTTACATTGGGATTTCTTCATATCTGTTTGAATGCTGTTCATTAACTTAGATAAAGATAATTCATTGCTTTTACAGGGAAATTCTGCCAAAGAGGAGGGTCTGCACGAAATAATCAAAGCTGGAGCAATTGGATTGAAGCTTCATGAAGACTGGGGAACTACTCCGGCTGCAATAGATAGTTGTTTGCGTGTTGCAGATTTATATGACATTCAGGCATTTACTTCCTCTTAAACCAAATTTAGCCTCCTCGTGCTTTTCAAACCATTGTTCACTTACTATGAGAGTCTTCAGGTTAATATTCACACCGACACGTTAAATGAATCTGGATTTGTCGAGCATACAATTGCTGCATTTAAAGACCGAACCATTCATGCTTACCACAGGCATATAATTTCTGCCTTTTGCATTTCTCCATAGTAAAGGGACATTTTTCACTTTGCGCATATCTAATAATAATTTACTTTTTAACAGTGAAGGTGCAGGTGGTGGTCATGCTCCAGATATTATAAAAGTTTGTGGTGTAAAAAATGTTCTCCCATCTTCAACTAATCCGACACGTCCTTACACTGCTAATACTGTTGATGAGCACCTTGACATGCTTGTAAGATACTATAAGTGGGAATTTAATATGGTCATACTATTGTACTTGGCCCAAGTAAAGGAAGTAGTAGGTTCTCAAAATGGTTAAAATATATTCTGCAGATGGTCTGTCATCACCTTGACAAGGATATCAGAGAGGATGTTGCTTTCGCTGAGTCACGAATTCGTGCTGAAACAATAGCTGCAGAAGACATTTTGCATGATATGGGGGCCATAAGCATCATATCTTCTGATTCACAGGCCATGGGTCGCATTGGAGAGGTGGTACTACTATCTAAAGTTAAAAGTTGAATTTAATCCTGCACCTTTTCAATTCTTCTCTATTGCAAAAGACATTTTCTTATGCCAAACTTTTTTCTTTGGTTCTTAGTGGAGAAGGAATATATGAAAAGAAGATTCTTCCTTATCATGTGCATACATGAAATTAGACTGCAGAAAATGTGGCATTTTAATAACCTTCTAGATGAAAACATAGGGATTCACACAGATAATCTTGCATTTGGCAGCATTACTCACATTATGCATATGCTACTCTTGACAGGTAATTTGCAGAACTTGGCAAACTGCCCACAAGATGAAGTTATTGAGAGGTCCGCTCGAAAGCAGTGCATGTGAAAATGATAATCTGCGCATCAAGAGATACATTGCAAAGTACACAATTAATCCTGCTATAGCTTGTGGGTTTTCTGAGTATGTTGGATCGGTTGAGGTAAAACAACATGAACTTGATTAGCTATGTACCTGAAGATTTTAAATCCTTATTGAGCATAATTTCTTCGGTAATCATCTGAAGAACATTTATATGGAACAAATATCTTCGATATTCTGGAGATGATAAATATGCAAATGCAACTAACGGAACTGGAGACTTGGTGCAGGTGGGCAAGCTGGCTGATCTTGTTTTATGGAAGCGGTCCTTTTTTGGCATTAAACCAGAGATGGTGATAAAAGGTGGAACAATAGCATGGGCTGATATGGGTGATCCAAATGCTAGCATCCCAACTCCAGAACCGGTAATTCAAACTCTCCGAAATTGAAGTTTTGACTTGAAGTCGTTTGTAGATATTTCCACTTTAAGAGTCATATGCTTATGTCAGAAGAGCTTTTCTTGTTTATGTTGTTTATGTTAGAGTCAGAGAAGTAATCACAAACAAACACAAGCAACAAGATAAAATTTATTCCAATCATCCGAAGCTGCCCAAATCCTATATCAAAGTGCACAAAACCTAATCACAGAATGACTCCTAACTTAAGTAGTCTTAACGAACTAGGCAATAAGGCCTAAAACAGATGGGCCAATGTAAATGAGGAAATAACTAATAAAACATTATATGATCAAGAATCCATTAGTCAAGTAGCCTGGCCCATCATTCTTCTCTTCTTTCATCGATGCCGGTACATAACAACTCCCTCCTCCTTAAGATGAGCCTTGTCCTCAAGGTGAATTCCGGAAATTGGGCCAGAAAAACATCATCATCGACCCATGTAGCATCATTCGGTGGTAACCCAGCCCGCGCCACCAGCCACTGGTTTACCATAACATCCCCTCGCCGAACTTCCATGAAACGAAGCACTTCAGAAGATAAAAATTCAGGCGAGTCATCACAAAAATTGGGCGTCAAGTTTGGTTCGACAACATGATTGCCCACTACTGCCATCAGCTGAGAGACATGTAAATCGTGCACCTATTCATCACCTCTATTTTCCTGTCAGAGGAAGAACTCATTCTCAATTTAGTAACCAAAGCTTAAAACAACTCCACCCTAGTACCCAACACGAACTCAAGAAAACTGGATCTTGATCTGTGACAATGGTACTGGGAATGCCATGTAAACGTACAATTTCCTTAGCAAAAGCAGCTGCCACTCTCTTTGCCGAGTAAGGGTGCGTCAACACAATAAAGTGGGCAACCTTTGACAACCTGTTAAACACTACTAGAACTAAATCAAAATGCTCTGAACGAGGCAAACTGGAGATGAAATCCTTGCTGATGTCTTCCCATATCTATGTTGGAAATGGGTAGCGGTTGTAGCAAGTGCAGTACGCGTATCCGAATTAAACATTGCAAATAAGACAATCCGCTACCATATCTCTAATGACTCTCAACATTCCCGACCAATAGAAGTTAGCGGTCATAAGCCAGTACGTAAGAAATGCACCTAAATGACCCCCAGCTGGGGTTGAATGGAACTTCGCAAATAGCCGCTCCACCTATTGAGATTTCTGTGGAGGCCAAACTGTCCTGATAGTATAGGACCCCATTCACAAGAGTATAAGGTCACTTGACCATGTCACTCTAGGTAGCCCATCAAGTATGGGCCCAATAGGATCCCCACAAACTGCAACCGTAGCTTTATCCCATTCCATCCACAGTGGTACCCGAACAGCTGCATATTCAACCTTGCAATCACGATAGGACAAGGCATCCACCATGGTGTTCGTGGGCCGTTTTTTATATTCAATCCCAAATCAAAGCCCATAAGCTTAGTACGCTGTATTGTTGTGCCGGAGATGCAGTAGCTTGTTGTAAAAGATGCTTCAAACTGTAATGATTAGTTCGAATGCATGGCCACCAATGTAGCACGGCCAACATCTAGGCCATTAATTCTTTTTCTTATGTGGATTTTGCATCGTTTCATGCGGAAACGCTTGGAAAGTACCATGCTAATATAAGTGACCTGGCGCCCATGTAGCATCAATACTGCCCCAAGACCATGCCCTGAAGCATCACATTCAATAAAAACGGAACTAAAAAGTCAGGCATGAACGGGAGGTGTGTGATTGCATGTTGTAAATTCTCAAATGCAGACTGTACCTCAATTGTCCATTTGAATGTGCCGGCTTCCTTCAGAAGGAGGGTGAGGGGTTTAGCAATTTAACATAATCACTTATGAAACGTCTGTAATACCCTGTAAGGCCCAAGAAACCCCCAATTCCCTTAACTGACTTAGGGATTGGCCATTGCAAGTTGCAACACTGCCAAAGCCTCCTGGGGGACCATTGGAACTCCTTCAAATGAAATCACTTGTCCCAGATACTCGATACAGGTTTGTGTCCACATTAATTTGGATTGAGCACAAAGGAAGCCAAAGACGAATATACCTAACACCACATGCGAATTGCCCAAGTGTGTTTGGTAATCAGGGCTGTAAATTAAAATGTTGTCAAAGAAGACCAAGACTAACCTGGGGAGCCATGGACGAAAGAGATCATTCATGGCAGACTGGAAGGTGGACGGCGCATTATGCAGCCTGGATGGCATGGCAAGCCACTCGTAATGGCTTAAATGAGTTCGGAGTCCTGTTTCTTTAATGTCTCAGGTGCCAGCCAAATCTAATGATACCCCGGACAAGTCCAACTGAGTGAAACATGCTGCCCTGTGCAGTTCATCTAGCAATTCTTGGATAACTGGAATGAGGTACTTGTCCGGAACTGTTCACTTGTTTAATACCCGGTAATCCACTCAAAATGCCAACAGCCATCCTTGTGTACCAAAACCACAGGACTGGAGTACAGGCCGGAGCTCGGCGGAATAAGGCTGCAGACGAACATCTCTTGTACAAGGTGCTCAATTTCGTCTTTCTGTGCGGCGCTGTACCGATAGAAGCGGACGGGAACTGCTGATGATCCCGGCTGCAGCGGTATCCGATGATCACACTCAAATTTGGGAGGTAACCAGGCAAGGGTTTAGTTACTGCTGGGATTTCCCAACATGGACATCCGTTGGTAAGTCTGGTGGAGATGATATATGCATCAGTTCAGGTGGCCACAAAAATGTAACTTTGATCCACGCCTTTCAGCTTTAAGGAGGCTCCCAAAGATATCTGCCCGTGAGTGAGGTCCAACTCGCCATTCAAGGTTACCAATTTCCCTCAGTATCCAAACTGCATGTCAAAGTAGCAATTTGTCTTGACATATCTCAAGGTCAAAAGTGATGTGATGCCCAGAATTAAATGCACCCCGGCTAACTAGAAAAGCTTAAGCCTCAACCTGAAAAAACAGTAGCACCTGGAAGTAACTGAATGCCCGCACATACACCAACTGTCATTGTTTCTTTCCCGCCACCCAAAATCACTGGAAGAGCTGCACAATCGCCGAATGAAAGGCCTAGAGCGCACTAGAGATGAAGTAGAGTGATGCTCCGCTATCAATCATAGCAATCAAGGAGTCTCGCCCCATAATTTCATTGTTTGGGGCCCATTGGAATTGGACCCACAGGTTGCCATTGCTTTCCAACTGCTGTAACCCACTTCCTTGCAGCTATTTTCAATTGGTTTAACCACAATTGACATGGGAAGCAACTTATTCAACTCCAAGTTCTCAAAAGAATCTACTTCTCATTTAGAATTTTGTGCTTGGCGTTTAGAATATTGTTAGGTCTTTTATCATTTATTTTCCTTTTGGTTTGCTGTAATGGTGTATTTGGGTACTGAACAAAAAAAATTCAACTCCAAGTTCTCAAAAGAATCTACTCTAATCAACTTAAAAATCACATATCATTTATTTAACTTGGACAGCAGGCAGTAAAGGAGTTGTCATCCATTGCCGCTCCTCTCCTTATCCACATATCCTTCTTCACTTGACACAGCACATCTATCTGTTCATCCATCCCAGTGGTCAGGAATCAACCAGGTGTCCAGAGAAGTTGTCGGCTTCTCCACCGCGATCACCCCTCTCTCCAATGTAGCTATCTTTCCTGGAGTGACGTTATCACCTTTTCCAGTTATCAACACGTGCATTGCTTCTCGCCATCGTGCAAACTTGGCCGTATGTCGGACCAAATAGTTAAAGTCAGAGAGGTGTTCACAAAAAAAATAAAAAGTAAAGAACACAAGCAACACGATAAAGTTTATTCCAATCAGCTGAAGCTGCCCAAATCTAATATCAAAGTGCACGAAAGTTGAAACCTAGTCACAGAATCACTCCTAACTTAAATAGTCTCAACGAAATAGGAAATATGGCCTAAACAGATGGGCGAACATAAATAAGGAAATAACCATAAAAACATAATATGATCAGGACTCCATTAATCAAGCAGCCTGGCCCATTGTTCCCGTCTTCTCAATTTTGAACTTGGCTCAAATTGATTGCTTCATATCTTCATTTTTGATCGACTATAATACTCCACATTTAATGACTACATGTTGTTTCAGGTGTCAATGAGGCCAATGTTTGGAGCATTTGGCAAGGCTGCGAGTGCCAATTCAATTGCTTTTGTCAGCAAAGTATGAACCTCTTGTCTTTTCTCTATCTTCTTCCTTCTCTTGTACAGCCAAAGAAAAATAGTGTTCTTCTGCCAACCTAGTCACTAAGACTATAATCGAGCTGAATCGAGTTGAAATGTACAAAGGTCAAGCTGAACTTCGAATTATTGAGATTAATTTAAATTCAGCTTGGGCTCGACTAGACGTGGCTTCATTACGTATATGATACTCCCTCCGTCCCAGGGGTATTTGCACCCCTAGGATGGCACATGGTTTAAGAAAAATGTATTTTTTAAATAAAGTAGTGGTCTATGGGTAAATGTGTGGAAAGTTTTGTGAGTGTGCACGCAAATCGATGTTTCCCTTTTAAGTAGTGTGCAAATTGATTTGAGACAACCTCAAATAGAAAGTGTGGAAATTGGTTAGGGACGGAGGGAGTACAATTAAATTATTGTCTTATATTATTATTCTACTTAGGGTCTTTTAAATTCAAGTCTTTTATAAATAGTATGTTGGCTTTATTGCCCGTGGCTTAGTCAGGGTTTAGGTTTTGAATCTTATTTATATTGTGTTATTTTATGTCGTTAGGCAAACCAGAGAGATCATAGAATGTAAAAAAGGGCAATTGTTGCTCGGGCAGAATGTAATCCTGTAATATCTTTATGTTATATTTCTTATTATTTTTTGTTTATGGCTAGATGCTTGGACAGGCAACTCCTTGTGATTATGCGATTGAATTTTACGTTCAATTAGAATTATCTGTTCATTTGGTGTCGATTCCTTTACTGCATCAGCATATGAATTGTCTTGAACATAAAGATTTGAAAAGGCTCGCAGGCTTATCCGGTCAGATATTGTTAAGCTCGAGCTCTCAGCTCATTAATTTTGAGTAGAGTCAGAGTGCTTTTATATGAAGGTGCCTTGATTATGCATAAGTTTCTCTCATCTTCAATGTTTCCTTACTATATATCGTTCATTCTGTTTTGCAGGTTGCCCGGGATGCTGGGGTTCAGGAGCAGTATGGTCTGGGGAAGAGTGTGAAAGCTATAAGCAATGTGAGGAAGCTCACAAAACTTGACATGAAGTTGAATGACAGCCTTCCACACATCACAGTCGACCCGGAGACTTACACAGTCACAGCCGATGGTGAGGTTCTTACCTGCACGCCTGCTACCGCAGTTCCACTCTCGCGTAATTACTTCCTTTTCTAGCTCTCTTTGCTACTCTACACACAGGTATACTACAATTGATGCATTTTTCGCACTAATAATCAACTTCTGATAAGGACTCATTAGTTGTAAAGAAGTATGGTTTCATCACGCTCCTTTCTCAGGAAAAGGGATGAAAATATTGATATTTTTGAGAAATAAATCTCAAGTTATCATTTTAAAGATTTTCTTTTCTTGTTTAAGAGCATAGCTAAAAGGCTAAAGCTGCTTAGACAGTATTCCTGTAATATTTACTTTGTTATAGATATATGGAATATTTTCAAGTTTACAAATTAGACAGTGCTATACTATGAATTGTATATTAATTGCATTACATCAATCTGTATTTGAACTTCATCATTCTGTATTTGTATATTTTGTTATGTAACTTTAGTTATTTTGTATCGTATTGTTCATTTTATTGTCAAATTATTATGTGAGACTGTACATATGTAATTCATGGGAAATATATGCATAATAACAAATTGAGTTAGCTTGTATGAGAATGAAACTCATCGAGCTACCTTTATTCGCACTGTTTTGGTGGATGAATTCCAAGTCCTCCCTTCTAGGTTCTCTAGAAAGATTAAAATCATACCCGAGACCTTTAAAGGGATCCGAACTAGTTTGAGAATTCAGTATCCAATTGCTAAATACTTATAAGTCTGATGTCGATCTCTCAAAATAGCCTTTATTCTAATCATTTCTTTCGATTGCTCACACTCGAGTAAGTGGCATGTGGTCTGGCTTGGGACTACCGATAATCCACATTTGCCCCATGGGGAGTTGAACAAAGTGAAATCGAGAGCGCATTTCCAATTTATTGGATGAGTTTATCTTGTAAAGATAGAAAAGTCAATCAAAATCAGTCTAGTGAACAACTGATAAACATGGACTAATACTGGGTATAACAAGAGCAAAGAAGAATGAGTATTAGTAAGGAGAAAAGGGTTGAACGAAGAAAGATAGGAAATGAGCTACTCTGTGAACCAAAGGCGAAGGTGCCTAAAGAAGTAGTTGATTACAGGTGTCGGCGGGTCGAGGCACAGAGGCGGACAGTCTAGTGCTTTTCCATATGCTGGCGAGTTATTCATGTATGAGGTAGAGTCAGTTGGGGTGAAATATTATGATCTTACTTTTCCACTTACAAGGGCTAATGCAGGATATCAAGGGCTAATGCAGGATATCCCCTAAGCAGTTTCATTTTATATGTCCGTCCATTTCTCCTCATTCGTGCTATCTATAATGATAGATGAATCAAAAACTTTCAGTTGAGCACAATGCCACCTATATAGTAACATGTGTATATGCTTATTGAGTAACACATATTTTTTCTCAATCAGTAAATAGTAAGATTATGTAGTAGGATACACATTTTATATACGCAACACATATTTATATTAAATAGTAACATACAAAATAAAATCAGCAACATATTTATGAATTCAGTAACCAGTAACACTATGAAGCTTATATAGGAACATACATATGTTCCATGAGTAACATATATTTTCTAATGAGAGAATTATAACACTAATTAAGTTATTTTGTAACATACATATAATCAATATGTAATATATTATTTATATTCATGAATCTAATAATTATTAGTTTTTCTTATGTGTTACTATTTGTATTGTGTATGAATTTTACACGTTGTTGTAGAACCATTTGAATTCGCTCTTGTTATTATTTGGCAATCTGGAAAGTAATCGGTCATATTCCTGATGTTCTTCGACTGTATTCAACTCGTTTCTTCAGTTCAGTCTTGTTTTCTTTTGATTCCGACTACATTCAATTTGTTTCTTTCTTCTTTCGGTCGGAATCCTCTTCTCTTTCACCCTCTTTCGCCCATTTTTTGTCCCGTCACCGTCTTTCTTCTCCAATTTTTTAGGTTTGAGCTGTGATTTTTTTACGGGAAAAGTGTGAGCTGAATTTTGAAAAATATCCGCATGGATTGTTAAAGTGATCCGGATCCGCGCATTTTTGGGACAAGATCGGTGAGTTTTTAGAGAATTCAAAATTTTTAGTTGTTTTTTGAAAAATTCAACCGTAAAATATTCTATATAATAAGAGCAACACTTGTGTAGAAATTTCTACCGTAGAAATATCCATTTTTGAAAAATTCGCGGATCTAAACTGCGAGGGTCAGATTTGGACATTTTTTTTCAAAATTCGCGCAACTTGTAGTTCCAGGTTTTTTCGCTCCCAGGTATGTTACAATTTGGGCAAAGGAGTGTTACAATTAGGCAAAATCTGTGTTACAAGTTCTTAAAAAAATAATTTTTTTTACTTTTCAAGTAACTATAAAGAAAATATGTATTTCTGCAAGTATAAATATGTGTTACTTAATTTATTTTTTATTTTCTTTTTTGATTTATGTTAATAATATGTTTTTTCGCTCCTAGGTATGTTATAATTTGGACAAAGACGTGTTACAATTAGGCAAAATCTGTGTTACAAGTTCTTAAAAAATTAATTTTTTGTACTTTTCAAGTACCTATAAAGAAAATATGTATTTCTCCAAGTATAAATATGTGTTACTTAATTTATTTTTTATTCTCTTTGTTGATTTATATTAATAATATGTTATTAATGTACTTAATACATCATTTAATACCTTATATATGTTATATAAAATATAATATATATTTTTATAAGGATAAATAAATGTTTGTGCATACAGTAACACACATTTGATCTTGCAGTAACACACATTTACTCTAATTGTAACACACATTTGCAGTAACACACATTTACTCTAATTGTAACATATATTTGCAGTAACACACATTTACTCTAATTGTAACACACATTTACTCTAGATGTAACACACATTTGCAGTAACACAAATTTACTCCAATTGTAACATAAATTTACAGTAATACATATTTACTCTAATTGTAACACATATTTGTTCCTCAATTTGTGTTATTATATGAGCATATATGTGTTACTATAGGATAAAATGTATTTTTATTAAGAATAAATATGTGTTACACATACAATGTAACATATACATGTTTTACATTGCTTAAAAAATATTTACTTCTATAAAAATAAATGAATATGTGTAGAAAACAACATTTAATCTGGTTGTAACACACGTTTTGCCTTAAAGTAACATGCATTTACCCCGACTGTAACATACCTGGGAGCGAAAATCACTATCTGCGCGAATTTTGGAAAAAAAATACTCAAATTCGGCCCGACCCGATTTAGACCCGCGAATTTTTGAAAATGGATATTTCTACGGATCTTTGACCCGTAGAAATTTCTATTTGAGTGTTTGCCATATAATAAATGCTCTTTCACAATTCTAGTTTTCTCACAAAATTTTCCAACTATTTAAACACAATAAGATTACGACCTTTGCTCAATCATTAGAATTACATCCCAAACAAATTGCCACAAGTGTTGCAATCTTGATTATGCATTAGATTTGTGATCTTTTCTAAAGCAACAAAGAGAAACAAATGAGTTGGGATCTAAATAAAGAAATGTCTAGATTATATACTTATAAAAATAGAAATAAATAAATAAATGAAATCTGATGATGTGTGATGAGAGTATCTTGGTTGGTAGTGTTAAGTAGGGGTGTGCAACGGTCGGTTCGGTAACCGAACCGAACCGAAATAAAAAACCGAAACCGAACCGAAATGAAGTAAAAGTAACCGAAATCGAACCGAATTTATGTAAAACCAAACATGACCGAAATCGAAATTTTCGGTTCGGTTTCGGTTATAACCGAAATAACCGAATTAAATATAAATATTATTTATTTATTAAATATAATTATATTATTTATTTATTAAATATTCATAGTATATTTACTTAGGTTTATGTTTTTTATATTATATTATTTATTTATTAAATATAAATATTATTTATTAAATATATATATTAATGTTTATTAAATATATAATAATTTCGGTTAGGATTTCGGTTAACCGAAATTATTTCGGTTATTAACCGAACCGAACCGAATACCGAAATTATAAAAAAATAATAATCGAAACCGAACCAAATATTACGGTAACCGAACCGAATTCATATTTCGGTTCGATTTCGGTTCGGTTTTCGGTTAATAACCGAATTATGCACACCCCTAGTGTTAAGTGGAAGTGGTGGTCCATTAACTTGTCTTTGGTGCTTGTTTTCTTTGTAAGATAGCATGTGTACTTTTCAATTGCCAAAAAACATATGCTACATGAGACATCTATTCTATACTCAAACGACTATATGCCTCCAATATTTTGATGCTAAATCTTTGGGACCAGACACTGATAATTCTATTCAATTTTCTGGCCTATAATTTTCCTTTTTGATAGTTTCTAAATATATCTTTCACGCAAAAAAAAAAAAAAAATCAATTTCATCTGTGGATGTCTTTTTAAGTCCGCATCTTAGTTAAATGATGCTTTACACTAACCGGTTACGCTTCTTTTACAATGTATAATAACTTTTAGGTGATTTCTTGTATACATCAGTAATGGAACTAATGTGTATTTTTTAATAATATTAGTTGTTTTCCTGATTAATATTAATTTTACTTAAAATTATTTGTGTGTTGCACTAAATAATATTAGTTATTTAATTGAACAATATTAGTCAAATCATGTTTTACACTGGTTGCACCATATTATTAATATATCGAATGTTTTTCCTTTGAATAATATTAGTTATTTTTACTTTTAACAGTACTAGTGTGTTTTACTAAATATATAATTGTGCGCTATTTTAACAGTATTAATATAATCGTCGTTTCATTTTATAGAGTTAATTGTGCGCTATTTGCATCTAGTAACCAGTGTATACCTATGTTTTAAAAGCGGAAGCGGAAGTTGACCCGGTCACCTTAATATTTTTGGTTGGACCGGGTTCAACCAGGTCTAACCATTTTTAAAGCGGTTGAACCGGTGTAATATCATAAATGCATAATATTTAATTATATATATATATATATATTCTAATAAAATTATATATCTTTTGAATAAATTTTATTAAAAAAATAAATTAAAGTTATATATTATACCGGAGTAGGGTGGAGACTTAGGGTTGTGTTTCCAGGAAGTGAAACTATATCTATTATTTAGGGTTATGAATTAAATTAGACATTATATTATTAAATTATATTTAATATGTATTATATATATAATTAATTTAGTTAATTATGTGTAAAAAAATACCATTTAATTAAATTTTTTGTCAAAGCGCCGTTTCGGCCGGTCCAACGAGCGACCGGTCCGACCTAGTTTTTAGCGCTTTTCAGGCGCTTTTGAAAATGTCCAGTCCAACATACTAAAGTGGCCCGGAGAGGTGTCCGAGTAGCGGTACAACCGGCCGGTCCGATCCGCTTTTTAAAACACAGGTGTATACAAGCGATACTCATAATTGATTAACTCTAAATTAGAATAATTAAAGATTTAAATTCAACTATAACCCTACATGTATACCTTGATTTTTTAAGTAAGTTTCTTGTGCACCAGGTGCACCGTGCAACTCAAGTGTATTTTTAAAAAGTTACACAATTTATTACTAAAAAGCTGCATAAATTATTACTGAAAAATTACATTGTTGATGAAATAATCTAATCCAGATGTTTAAGGAAGTAATCAACGGAATAATAGATGACATGTCCCAAAACAACTAATCACACATGATGAACATGGACAAAATCAAGGAGAATCAATGGAAAAGAAGAAGAATCATTGATCAAACAAGAAATGACCGAGCAGCAGTGCCAGAGAGGAAAGGGCGAGCAACTCACCTGCTCGCCCAACCACCTGACCAACACACCTGCTCGCCTATTTGCCCATAATGGGCGAGCAGGTCTTGCAAATGTTGTGATGGGTGAGCAGCTCACCTGCTCGCCCAACAACTTGTTCGCCTGACATAATGAGCTGCTCACCTGTTTTGAAGATGATCACCAGGGCCTTGTTTTCACCATTTTTAGCCAATTTTCCATTGTAATTATCTTGTATAAACGGTGAGGGACACTTGTAAGCTTCTTGTGAAGCGTGGCAAAGCATTTGCCACCACCTGCTTGTAGAAATGCCTATAAATAGGCCTTCATTTTTAGAATAATGCAAGTTTTCTCTGCCTTAGCGAAGCCCTATCGAAATCTTTCCAGAATTATACACTTTGCAACTCTGGTAAATCGTATTTGATCGGTTGTTAATGAAATCGCACTCGTAAGCCACATAAAAGCTTCCTTTGCGGAGATTTCGTTAACAATTTGGCGCTAAAAGGAGGGCTTGAACCTCCGATTGCTGGATTTTGTTGGATACTGGAGTGGAAACTGCAAAATTTGGATTCTGGATGAAGATTTGCAACCTGCTTGCTTGAAGGAAAACAAGCTGTTCGCTTGAATGTTTGAAGGAACACAAGCTGTTCGCTTGAAGGCTTGAAGGAAACCCAGTTGATCGTTTGTTTCCTCCACCTGGTCGCTTGTTTTCACCTGGTCGCCTGTTTTTCACCTGGTCTCCTGTTTGTCCACCTGCTCAGCTCACCTGCTCACCAGCTCACCTACTCGCTTTTTTCACTTGTTCGCCACTTTTCACCTGTTCGCCGCCCCAGTTGTTTATCTAACAGCATAACAGCTTAACCTGCTTTGTGGAAAGCAGCTGACATTATGTAAAATGTCACAAGAAGTATCTCAACCAAGGATGACATCTCACGTGAGGAACAACGATCAGCCGAATCAGAGAACCCCGGCACCTGAACACTCAATGACAATTCAGGGTGTTGCAGGAAACCAACAACAAGCGGAACAAACTGGAGTTCCGGCAGCTCAAGTGGGACAGAACTATATGCAGGGATTATCTGAACTGCTCCCATTCTTGCAGAACCCTGAGGACATTTCACGTGTGACGGCCCTCTGCAAAGTGTTGAAAGAGCAACAACAAGGTGCAGCCGGTCCCTCTGGTACACGACCTGATCCGAGGCCTATTTTTCAACGGGTTGATCAGTGTCCACCAGAGACCGAGGTTGACAGCGAACAAAGAAGAAGACGTAAAGAGCGTGGAAAGTAAAAGGTGAAAGATCGTTTGGGGCCAAAGATGGCAGACCGGTTGGGCCCGCAAAGTGGAAGAGCACAGAGCATGGTGGACGAGTCAAGTCATGGAACTCCACAAAGTAGACCTGTGGAGCGACGAGAGTACAGGTCGCATGGCCAACCCCTGTCGGCCTATCGACCCCCAAGTAGAATACCAGAAGTAGACCAAATGAGAACGAATAAAGAACCAGAAGCAGAGCAAAGGAGATCGAGTAGAGTACCAGAGGCAGATCAGAGAAGGCAGTATACAATCCGAGAAAGACTATATTGGCCGGCGGTGGAGAGGCTCGACCTTAAAGGCGTACTAAAGGCCAGTATGATTCCAGTGAGGTCACACCCGAGTGACCGGGTATCCGGCTCCCCTCGCCAAGAGCGAGAGGAACGGCCGCCCCGTCCAGGTGTAGAGGCTTCGGATGAAATCCTACGATCAATGAAGAAGGTCATCGAAGACCTTCAGGCCAAAGTCTCGTTACGCCCGGAAGGCAGTTCAGCAGTACAAATCCCAGTTTCACCCCTATCAGCAGTAATACTTTTGGCACCTGTTCAGCCGAAGATTCAGTTCCCGGCTTCTAATCTGTATGAAGGAACTTCAGACCCGAAGGTGCATGTATCCAAGTTTACAGATTACATGATTTCTATGGGAGCGTCTGATGCAACCCAATGTAGAAACTTTCCCCTTACACTTGGAGATCATGCACATCGTTGGTTTACAGCAATGCCTCCTACATCGATAACTTCTTTCATGAAGTTAAGCCGAGAGTTTTTACTACATTTTTCTGGAGCAGCGTCCTGTTTTACCCAGAAGCATCGACTGACGAATCTTTAGGGGTGTGCATAATTTGGTTATTAACCGAAAACCGAACTGAAACTGAATCGAATTATGAATTTGGTTCGGTTACCAAAATATTCAGTTCGGTTCCGGTTATTATTTTATAGAATTTTGGTTTTCGATTTGGTTCGGTTAATAACCAAAATTATTTCGGTTAACTGAATCCAAATTGAAATAATATTATATTTAATAAATATTAATATATATATATATTTAATAAATTATATTTATGTTTAATAAATAAAATAAAAATCCTAACTCAGTAACTCTCTAACTTCCTAAATCCTTAACCTAATCTGCCTTTTTCCAAAGTGAAGAATTTCTAGATTGAAAGCCCGTAGCCGCACTCCTCTTCCTCCATCAACTGCCCCTGCCTCCACTAGCCACCGACACCACCCGTTGCCCGCCTGCATCTACCACGGCGACACCCGATCAGCCTCCAGGACGATGCGGCGACGCACCGCCTCCACCCCGACGCGGCGACGCTAGCAGTGCTCCACCTCCACCCCGATTCGGCGACGCTCCGCCTCCGCCTCCAACCTCTTTCAAACCACCACGCCCACGCCCTACCCCAAATCCAATGGAGACGGTAAGAAATTGTTATTAATTTTTTTATTTTTTTTAATTGAATCTTGAAGGACCTAAATGAATGAATCTTGTGCCAACTTCTAATCTCAATATAGCAATAAAATTTTAAAGAGAGACTGACTGAGAGAGAGAAAAAAGTGGGTTGCACCACCACTGGAAAAAATTGTCCCAACACCATCCCTTATAACTAAATTGAGAATTTCTTTCCTGACTTAAACACTATACTTACCTGATTGGTACTAGTTGGAAGCTGCCTCTTATTGGTTAATTGTGGCTGCTGCCTCAATTCCATTTCCTTCCTAATTAATCAAGTAACTAATTGGCAGTTGTCTTCTTATTGGTTAATTTCGGCTGCAGCCCTCAATTCCATTTCCTTCCTAATTAATTGTTGATTCCCCATTTTAATTAAGCAATTAAGGGCTGCCATTGATTCCTTTCCTAATGTATATATTGCTCTTGATGTACGTATCTTCTTATAAGGAAAAAAGCCCAGGTTATTCGCACTAAGTCTTTTTGGTAACAGGTTTCAAACATTGAAAATAATTTACTTATTTTAATAAAAGTAACTCATCCAAATGCTTGTATTTTCCAATCTGATTTCTTTACTTATTTATTGTTTTACTAGTATTTTGTGTTTATTCCAAAAGCTATAATAAGTAATGTTAAGATTACTTAATTACTTAATCTGTCTTTTTTAGGTTTCTAACTGTTTTTGCCATAAATTTATCTTAAATATGTCTTTTTAGGTTTCCAACTCAATTACACAAGATGAAGAGTACAATGGAAGCAATGTGGTTGAGTCAACTATTGACTCTCAAGCAACAAAGAGAAAAACGATGAAACCAAGATCAAAAGTGTGGCAGCATTTTGAGAGGATCAAGAGTGAGGATGGTACTACTGATAGTGCTAAGTGTATGCACTGCAAAAAGGTATTTCGTTGCAACCCCTCCAAGAATGGCACTTCATCCCTTAATAATCATATGAAATCGTGTGTTGAAAATCCTACAAATCAAGATACAAGTCAAGGGATATTAAACTTGCAGTCTAATATGCATGATTGTGGTACACTTTCTACTTGGAAATTTGATCAAGATGAGATTAGGGCAACCCTAATACGCATGGTTGTTGTTGATGAATTTCCATTTAAGGTAGTGGAGGGGGAAGGATTTAGGGAGTTTGTGAACAAAGCATGTCTAAGGTTTAAAATTCCTTCTAGATATACGGTGTCAAGGGATTGTTATCAGTTGTATCTTAATGAAATGTCAAGGTTGAAGTCTTTCATGAAAACAAACTGTGTGAGAGTATGTATTACCACTGATACTTGGACTTCATTGCGAAGGATTAACTACATGTGTGTTACTGCTCATTTCATTGATAATGATTGGAACTTGCATAAAAAGATCATAAATTTTGTGTCTGTTTCTAGTCATAAAGGTGATTATCTTGGTAAAGCATTAAAGCATTGTCTTCTTGAATGGGGATTGAAAAATGTGTTTACTGTAACTGTGGATAATGCAAGTTCAAATGATGGTGCTATAAAATTTTTGAAAAAGAAAATTGTGAATTGGGGAATTGCAATTGCTAATGGTAATTATCTTCACATGAGATGTATAGCACATGTAGTTAATTTGGTGGTTAGTGATGGTTTGAAAGATATTGATCCTTCAGTGAAGCTTGTTAGAGATGCAATTAGGTACATTAGGAATTCACCTGCTAGGCTGAAAAGATTTAAAGATTGTGTGGAGTTGGAAGGCATAGAAAGCAAGCGTTCACTATGTTTAGATGTTCCTACTAGGTGGAACTCTACCTATACAATGCTTAATACTGTTGAAAAGTTTGAAAGAGCATTTGAGAAGTATGATGATCTTGACCCGTGTTATAAGGTTGATTTGGAGGAGGCAAATATTCCATCTGTTGTTGATTGGATGTGTGTTCGTAAGTATGCTGATTTGTTGAAGCATTTTCATAAAATGACTCAACGTATTTCAGGTTCATCTTATGTCACATCTAACTCATTTTTATGTGAGATTAGTGATTTGTGTTGTATTTTGAATGATTGGAAGGCAAGTTTCGATTTTGAGACTAAAAGATTGGGTGACTCGATGAAAAAGAAATTTGATAAATATTGGGGAGATGTGGAGAAACTGAATAAAATTATATTTTGGGCTAGTGTTTTTTTATCCTTGTGATAAAGTGAGCTATTTGGAATACTCATTGTCTGAAATGTATGGGGAGGAAAAAAGTGTCACTATGTTTCATTCTTTGAAGAGTGGTCTTTTTTAGTTGTTTGATGAATATAACAACTGATATCAGCCGATAAGTGGAGGGGATAATTTTGGGAACATGTCAAGTTCTAGTGGAATGATTAGTTGTGAGGAGGATAGTGATGTGTCGGTGTCTAAAGCTAGATATAAGAAACAAAGAATGGAAAGTGGGTTGGGCATACGAAAGCAAAATGAATTAGAACTCTACTTGAGTGAAGTCGTTTTAGAAGGGAAAATAGATGTGTTGGGTTGGTGGAAGATGAACTCCAACAGATTTCCGGTTCTTTCAATAATGGCTCGTGATATTCTAGTTGTCCCAATTTCTACTGTTGCTTCGGAGGCTGCATTTAGTGCTGGTGGTAGGGCGCTAGATCCATTTAGGAGTTCTTTAACTCCTAAAATAGTTGAAGCTTTGATTTGTGGGCAAGATTGGCTCCGACACTCACAAAATCCAATATCATACGAAGAAATACTTGATGAGCTTGAGAACATTGAGAAATGTATGTATGTGCAATTGAATACTTTATTATGTTCTCTTAATATTGTTAAGTATATATTTATTAACATGTTATTCTTTAATTTTAGATTTACCAACTGTAGCTGAAAATAGTGGACCGGGTGCATCATCAAGTACCAACGGTTAACTTTTGAGAAAGGTATAAGTTAATAGTCATAAATCGGGTTTTTTAGGTTTCTAATCAATCTCATATGTGCTAAAGAAGCTCGTGCATTGTTAGAGGAGGTTGTTGTTAGCTTGATTTTTGGGATTATAACTTCCACTTTGATTGCCCATGATATTTTGTGGCTTTATACAATATTATTGATGTTGAATTTGTATTATGCTTGTAGGCACCGAAGCTACACCGAGGAAGAAAGTAGCTGCTGCTTTTGCATAAGGAAGGGGTGGATTGCTTTTTTTTTTTTTAATTGCAAGTAGTAGTTTCTCTTTTGTTGTAATTGGAGGCTTGGAGCTGATGATTTTAACTTTGCATGGATTGTTTGACACTTTATTTGTGCTAGTTTTTGTTACCCAACTATTCCAGCAAGTATTCCTCACTGTTTTTGTCGAATTTTGAAATGTGTATGCAATTTATGCATTACTATTTACTTATTTGAACAAAATTTCGGATATTTGGACAAACTAAATTTTTTTCGGTTATTTCGGTTTTAACCGAAACCGAACTGAAATATTCGGTTCGGTTTATATTCGGTTTCGTATGAATTCGGTTCGGTTTCGGTTTGTTTTACCTCAATTCGGTTTGGTTTTCGGTTATCATTATTCGGTTAGGTTCGGTCAGCAATTTCTTGAACGGTTTGATAAGATTTTGTTGGAAGGAGAGCCAGTCAGTGAAGATACCAAGGTGATTACCGCGATGGCGGGTTTGAAGAAAGGTTTAGATCTGTGGAAGAAAATGCAACTTGCGTGTCCGAAGACTTATGCGGAGTTTTGAAACAAGGCCGGAGTTTATGTGGCCATGCAAGAAGCATTGAGGAAATCAATGGGTGAAGGCAAGGAAGCACCGAAAGTGACAGTCACAGTCAAGAGAGGTGGGGGACGATATCGAACCCCCGGAAATTTGAAATCCTTTGAGGGAGCCGAATTGATAGATAGACTTAACCATGTTATGACCGTATCCATTGACCAGCTTTTCAACATGGTCAAGAGAAGTGGAGAACTACCACCAGCAAGAAAGTTCAGAGTAGATCCAAAGAGGACAAACACGAACAAATTATGCGCCTATCATCAGGCAACGGGACATTTCACAAGTGAATGTCAGGATCTATTGAGGCAGCTGTGGAAGTTTTATGAGGAAGGTAAGTCGTTGTCAGAATTTGTGAAGAGACCACCCGGGAAAAGACCACGTGTGCCCGATCAGAGGGCGAACGAAGAGAACAGCAAAAATGAGGATGAGGAAAGAGCCGGTCCGAGACACCGGCGAGAGCAGCAAGTCCCACTCCCCCCGCCAGGTCCAGTGCGGGATGTTTTTATTTTGGAACCTGAGGTTGGCCGAGCCAGCGGATGTACAGATGGAAGGCCACCTCCGTCGAAGAGGCAGAAGAAAGCCTAGCTGCGCGCTATCGACCAGATAAAAGAAACCGATGTGGGACCCTCCACCAAGCCTACTGCAGAATTGACATTTTCACAAAAAGACTTGGAAGGGATCATAACTCCACACAAGCGCGAATATCATGAATATCATGAATGCACGAGTTCACAGACTGCTGGTCGACACTGGAGCTTATACGAATATCTTGTTCAAAAGTACTTTAGACCAGATAGGGGACTACAAATCCTACATTGATAATTGTAATCACTGAATCATAGGATTCGGGGATGCAGTTACTATTCCCCTAGGCACGATTCATTTGTCTGTTGAACTTGTATCGACCAACGATCCCAATAGGAGGCTGACGAGGTAAGTAGACTTTCTCGTTGTAGACCAGCCATCCTCCAATAATGGGTTCCTCGGTCGACCTTTTTTACATGAATTTAAGGCAGCCTGTTCAACTTACTACTACTGTTTAAAATTCCCAATGCCAAACAGAGCTGGCACAATAAAGGACGATCAAAAGAAAGCCCGAGAATGTTTACTTTAGAACGCGCCATCGGTCACCTATGTACACACGATTGAAAGTCCTCCCCCACACCTTGAACTGAAACCTGAGGCATTGAGTGCTTCCCATGTTGAAGCGGAACCAATGGTGGTTAATAACCCAGTTCACTTACCAGAGAGTGTACACAATCCTGTTGTACAAGTCCTAGTGGAATCAGAGCCTGAGAGGCATCTCGGAGGCGAACGCCCAGACGAATGCCTACTCAGCCAAGATTTCGAACCTAGGCTCGATTGTGAACCGATGGAGATTGAAGATGAACTGAATGTTGACGGATCTATTCTAGATCTGAGGTGGAAAGAAAAGTGAAAGCACGCTACGCCGATGGAAGAGTTAACATCTATCCAAGCTTATCCAGACAGAGAAGATTTAGAACTCTTCATCGGGTCTGAATTGCCTGAACCATTCAGATCAAGAATGATTAATTTTTTGAAAAATAATCTAGACGTTTTCGCATGGTCTCATTCAGATATGATAGGCATTCCAACTGAACATGTCTGTCATTGACTCAATATTGATCCAGCACGCAAACTAATTCGCCAAAAAAGATGAAAGTTTGGTCCTGAGAAGTACAAAGCATTGACAACTGAGGTCAAGAAATTGCTGGACAATAGGTTGATACACGAAGCCTTGTGCCCACAATGGGTTGCGAACCCTGTCCTTGTTCATAAACCCAATGGCACATGGAGACTCTGTATCGACTTCACCGATCTGAATGACGCCTGTCCGAAGGACAACTTTCCACTCCCCCACATTGATCATCTGGTCGATAACACTGCAGGGCATGAACTCATGACCTTCATGAATGCCTTTACGAGATATCACCAGATTGCACTACATCCTGACGACCAGGAGCACACCGCATTCTATACCAACAAGAATCTCTATTGTTGGGATAGAATGCCACTTGGCTTGATCAACGCTGGAGCCACCTATCAGAGATTGGTGAACAAGATGTTTGACGAACATATCGGCCGCTCAGTTGAAGTCTACGTGGACGATATTGTTGTAAAAAGTTTGCGCAAGGAAGACCATTTTGAACACCTCTCTCAAACATTCCAGATACTCCGCGCCTACAACATGAAGCTTAACCCGAAGAAGAGCAGTTTCAGAATTCATTAGGGAAAGTTCCTGGGACATTTGGTCAGTCGGCGCAGAATTGAGGTGAATCCAACCAAAGTTAAGGCCATAATCGACATGAAGCCTCCTGATTCGGTTCGAAAGGTTCAGCGTCTTACAGGATGCTTAGCTGCACTAAATCGCTTTATCTCGCGTTCTGGAGATAAATACCGGTCATTCTTTGAGGCCATGAAAAAGAAGAAGGATAATTTCGTGTGGACGAAAGATTGCCAAAGAGCGTTCAAAGAAATCAAAGAGTATTTGGGCAATACACAGATTTTATCCAAACCGATTCCAGGTAAAAAGCTCTTTCTTTACCTCGCTGCATCCGAGGTAGCAATAAGTTTGGTGCTGGTACGTGCCGAAGGCAAATTTCATTCCCCCATCTACTACGTCAGTCAAGCTCTACATGAAGCCGAGATCTGGTATTCTCCGACGGAGAAACTTGCATATGCATTGGACATGAACACACGTAAGTTGCGGCCGTACTTCTACGATCATCAAGTGGAAGTACTCACGACCTTCCCACTACAGAAAATTCTACATCGCCCTGATACTGCGGGAAGATTGCTAAAATGGTCACTAAAAATCAGTCAATTTAGCATCACGTACGCAACGAGAACGACGATTAAGGGACAAGCTTTGACCGACTTCATTGTTGAGCTAACTTATCCATCTGAACTGACGAGGGATCATGAACACCCGTGGCACCTGTATGTAGATGGCTCGTCTACCAACTTGGCATCGGGGGCAGTAGTAGTTTTAATAAGCCCTGACCAACAGGTGTTCACATCAGCAATAAGATTTGCTTTCCTGGCAACCAACAATGAAGATGAGTACGAAGCGCTGATAGCCGGACTCAGACTTGCATTAGCAATTGGGGTTAAGAGATTACAGATTTTCAGCGATTCACAACTCATAGTGTCTCAAGTCCGGGGGGAGTTCGAGGTGAAAGATGAACACATGATTCTGTACCAGAAGATAGTGGCTCATCTGATATCAATATTTCAGCAAGCGTATATCAAGCAGATACCTCGACTTGAGAACACGCAAGCCGATGCCTTAGCCCGATTAGCACCAGCCAGGGGGCAACAGAGATAACAGAAGTCGTCATCACTCGGCTCGACAATCCTTCATCCTTTGATTACCAGATAGATCAAACGTTGAATGGGGGCAGGAGATGGACGAGGAAGATAATGATTGGAGGACAGGTCTGAAGAAATATCTGACCACCGGGGAACGGCCCGAAGATTCGTGGGCGGCGGTTCGATTGGTCAAGCAAGCAGCTCATTACGTAATGATCGACGGCTAATTATACAAAAGAGGATTTTCATCACCCCTACTCAAATGCATTTCACGGAAGCAGGGATGGGAAATTCTCAACGAAATCCACGAAGGCATATGTGGAAGTCATGTTGCAGGACGGGCACTGACGCATAAAACCATGAGGCAAGGGTATTACTGGCCTACTCTGAAAGAAGATGCTATCTCGCTTACGAAAAAATGTCGCAAATGCCAAGTGTTCGCTCCTAACATCCACGTTTCTCCACAAGAGATGAAAGAAGATTATGGACCTTGGCCATTTGCCAAGTGGGATATCGACATCATCAGACCATTCCCACCTGGGAAAGGAAGTGTGAGGTTCACAGTGGTTGCTGTGGATTACTTCACCAAATGGGCCGAAGCCGAATCGCTGGTGACAGTCACTCAGGAAAAAATGATCAACTTTATTTGGAAAATTTTGATCTGCAGATTCGACATACCTCGATCAATCGTAACTGACAATGGGCCACAATTCGAAGGAAAGAAAGTCCGAGAGTTCTGTAATACTTGGGGAATCAGAAAGTATTACTCGACCCCGTATCACCCATAGTCCAACAGTCAGGTCGAAGATATCAACAAAATTATCAAGCGGACGTTGAAACTTCACCTGACGGAGAAAAAAGGAAGCTGGTTGGAAGAACTCCCAGAGGTAATGTGGTCATACCGCACGTCATTCAGAACGAGCACAGGCGAAACTCCATTCGCAATGGCATACGGTGTTGAAGCAATGGTACCGATTGAATTGCAGAATCCAACGTGGCGAGTTTGTATGTACGATGAGAAAGAGAATGATGAAGCCATAGCGATCGAAAAAGATTTTCTCAAGGAAAAGCGGACGGCAGCAGAAGTACGTAATGCAGCATACAAAGAATATGCTACCCGGTATTACAATTCGCGAGTCAAGGCCAGAAGTTTCCAAGAAGGAGATCTAGTCTTGCGGAAAATCCTATCCACTCCACCTGGAACTTTTGGACCAGGTTGGGAAGGACCGTTTCGTGTTTTGCGAAGTTGGTCAAATGGGACTTGCGAGTTGGAAGATTTGGACGGGGTACCAGCTTCATATACATGGAATGCTGCTCATCTTAAGAAGTTTTATCAATAAAGGATGTGTAATGTACATTTTGTTTCAGAACCGATAATGAATGTTATAGATGGCCTTTTTTAAAAGGTCGCAATCTAATTGAAATCACCTAACTAATACGTGGCTGTAGAGGGTTAATGTGCTCCAAGTAGAGCCAAGACCCTTCTTGTCGAGCACGCTCCTCGTTCAGTGACAAAATGGTATTGTACAATACCAATACGTCTTGCGCCAGTTAGAGCTAAAGCATGTTGTACGCTTTCTTAGGTGGAAATATTACGGTGTTAAAAGCATAACAACCCCCGAATAAGAATCGAGCGTGATGCCCCGAAAGACCATTCATACGGGACCTGAGTGTACTTCGGACGCTCCTCCAAAGGACGTTATATACGCTCCGGAGGATAGCAGAGCGAATGTACCCCGTAATACCAGGACAACGCTTCATGCCCGCCAAAGGGACGCGGAATACGCTCCCGTGGACGAAGTGAACACTTCCTGATGCCCCACTTCTGCACGAGTGTCTTATTTGTTACAGCTAAAAAAGCTATTCGTAAATGCCAAAAAGGGGCAAAACAAAGTGAATTAAAGACCCGACGGACGCAAAAGGCGATATATAACAATTAGACATAAATGGCATTTCATTATAGTTCATTAAAACAAAACGAGTACATCAGAATAACATCCTTGATTGAAGAAACAGGAGTACATCAAAAGGTAAAAAGTTCAAATAACATTCTGGATTGGAAAAACAGAAAATGAAAGTGCAACAAAAAGCAGAAAGACAAAAGGCAAAACTGATGTCTAAAACAAAGAAGACATCAGGCAAATAAAATAAAAACCCTAGTCGGTGGTGTGAGCAGCAGTGTCGGTAGCATCGATTGGCGGGACCTCGGGAGTCATCATGTCGTCACCTGGAGGAGTCGAGAGATAAGACATTAGCAATTTCATTCTCTCTCTCTTGACGACCTTCGTCAGGAGAGGCCTCGGTGGCATCAGCAGTTTCCGAGGTGAGAATAGAGGTCTCGGTGATCACGGCGGCCGGCAAAGCATCTGGAGCATGTTGAGGTAGCAGTCGGGGCTGGATGATGGTATATCCTTCTCCAAGGAATCCCAAATCAAACCCAGACTCCACGAGGTCAGCCAAAGGAAGAGCCTGCGACCTGTTCGGTGGGTTAACCCTGATGAAGTCCAGAAACTTTTTCTTCATCTGCTCAAAGTTATCCGACCCTTCCCCCACTATAGCACGGATCACCCTGATGCTCTCAGCATATGAACAGAGAAATCCAAAGTTAGCCGCGTCACGTAGCTGCTCCAACAGGTCCTCCTTAGTATACATGCACTCCACAGTGTTTTGGAGTGCTGCTTTCTCTTTCTCCAGTTCCAAAACCCGGTCCAGGGAATCATTGTACCGTTGATTCTCATCAGCCCTCTCGACTTTGAGACGAGCAATGCCTTCATTAGCCAACTCCACTTGCTCGTTGAGATTCTAGTTGTCATATTGAAGCTTCTTGATTGTCTCAAGCAGTGTTTTCATAACCGGACCGGTGATCAAACCGGATAAGGCACCGGTTCATGGTTCAACCGGTCCAACCGGTTGGATCGGCGGTTCAACCGTTAAAATAATTTATACCTATTTTTTAATATTTTATATGTTAAATAAAATAAACATCCACTTATAAAATTAAATAAATACAATAGTGTCATAAAATAATTACACAAAATACAAAAGAGACAAAATAACTCAATCAAAATAAGTTTTCTTTAATTTCTTATAGTTCTTCAGCAGTTAAAATTTATTTTTTTGTGGAAAATAAATTTTTGGGTTTTGATTTGATTAGGATTAAGAAGACAAATAAAAAGAAGTAAAAAAAATTAAATACTAATTTTTTTTAAAAAAATAGCAGGTTTAACTGGTTCAGCCCGGTTTTGAGCGGTTCTGACTGGTTTTGAGCGGTTCTGACCGGTTTTGAGCGGTTTTGACCAATTTTGACCGGTTCAACCGTAAAAACAGTTTTTTAGGTGTAACCGGACCGGTTCCGTGACCAGTTCCCGGTTCAACCGGTTGAACAGGCCGGTTCGGTCCGGTTTTGAAAATAGTGGTCTCAAGGGCATTCTTCTCAGAATAAAAAACACTCTTAGCCTTGAGACGTTCTCGGGCCAACTCATCCTCTTTCGCCTTCAACGCTTTTTCTTTCTCTTCGCACTCCTCCTGAGTCCTGCGATTCGCTCTACCGAGTTCGAGTGCCTGGTCCAGGGCCCGTTGGGCTGTGATGGCAACAGAGCTAGCAAGCATCCCCCACATGAGCAAGTTGTCGCTAAGAGTGTGCTGATGGATTGCATGATCGTTAGTTTTGCTCCAAGACTGACCAACGAACTCGGTGGCTCTTTGGACTTCCTTGTCGGGGATGTCCCCCATGTGCCTCGGCACCCTAGAGCAAGCAGCCTGATGGAGTGCATCGCAGCGGAAAGGATAATTGCCTGGATGATAGCTGAGAAGAATAGCAACTGTGTAAGCAAAGGAATAGTATAAATACAAAGTGATTGAAAAAAGTGAAAACTCACGATTCCCGAGTCTCTCTTTCCCATCCAAGATAGGAGTCATCTCGGCGAAATCTGGGTTCGCGAGGGGAAGGCGGAGATGGTTCACGAGGATCCCCACATAGAGGGTCGGCAATTGGCGACTGAATCCGGTGGTCGCAGCGGTCTTGCTCTTCTTCTTCTTCTGCCGATTGGCATCCTCTTCATCACCAGCAGAGGTGTCGCCACCCTTCCTTGGCTACTTTGACTTCTTGGGTGGGCTCATTCGAGTTGGCGGATCGGCAACAGGAGCAGCAGGAGGTGGCGCGGCTGTTCGTTGCACCGGAGGCTTGATCCCCTTCTTTTTCCGTAACTGAATCAATGCAGCTGGGGGATCCATTTTATGCTTGTTTAGCCCGTATTGAAGATCTTGTACTCGTCAGCAGAAAGTGTGGAACTCCGGAGGAATCGTGACTATAACTTCTTAATATGCCACGAGAACTTGTTATTAAGAGATGAGCGAAATCGAAGAAGTGATAATAATCAAATAATATCAACCTTCTGGAGGTGGAGCTTGGACTGCAAGGTGATGGGGGCTAGTGATCAAGCCGGCCGCACGTCTGCAATGTTCGCTGGATAAGTATTTCACTGTCCGGAACTGCTCGCGTCGATAGGAGGCATTGGAGAGCGCGTAGATAAACAGGTCAGGAACTCCTTTTTGTCCCCACCTTGGAAGCCTTGGACCTGCAAAGAAATAAAGTTTACATTAGTGAATTCCAGAACGAAAGATGCACGGAGAACGATACTTACGTCTCAGTTCCCCATATACTTCCGGGGTCCTAATTCTCTCTCTACCGTCGGTATAAGACGTAGAGGCGCGTCAATCCCCACCGATGAAAAAGAACTGATCCTTCCATCATTTTATTTTGTTCGGAAGTAACTCCACGACCTTCATTCCCGCTCGGGCTTTTATGTAGTAATAGACATACCCTTCCTCTTTGCATACCGAGATTATCATGGCATAATGAATCTCGGGGGCCGTCAATCGGTTGGGATATCCCATCACCGTCAAATAACCTAGCAGATTATTTCATCCGTTTGGTGTAATTTGGGTGATCGCTAGATTAGTGTCCATAAAAAATTGGCCGATGACCGGATGTAGTGGAAGTGGAAGTCCGGCTTCAAGAATGTCGATATTTATTGTGGTACAACCCGGAGGTGGTCGATCGGCACGCTCACGATCGCGTGGAACGTACATATAAATATCAAGCGGGATCTTATACTCATCCTGAAGAGCAGTCAAGTCATCCTCTGTCAACAGACTTTGATGCTTAGTGTCGGTATATCTTATCTTAACATACGGAACAGGAGAGATCCGAGGCTGAATGAATTGATCCCGATACCGATCTAGATATACCACCCAGTTCATCTCCTGTGCAACTCCTTCTGGAATCGTCTGTTTAAATAATTGCTCAGGAGGTTGGTAGATTCTGGTCAGATCATCCCAAATTTCCTGTTGACTAGGCCCGGGATCTCGTTCAAAATCTTCTCCGAGTTTGGAGTCGGAATTATCCTCGTCAGGGTTAACTTCTTCTGGAGCCTCGCCAGACTGGTCTCGAGCCTCTAGAATCTCACGGACAATTTCGATATCATCAGCATTAGGTCCCGGAGATTCTGAACTGGTCCCAAAAGCATCATGAATGACCGAACGAACGTCCAAGTCAGTTTCTTCATCAGTCTCTTCATCTGCTAATAGTAATCTTCTCCTAACCGGCAGAGGGGAAGTGGAATGTCCACGTTGAGCGATCTGCTCGCAACGAGCCACTCGCAAATCTCTATCAGAAGGCTGGGGGCGACCAACTCTACCTGTTCGCCCAGAGCGAGCAACTCCTCTACCCAGGGGGCGAACAACTCTTTATTTTTTTCGGCGAGCAGCTCCACCTGCTCGCCCAGATGGGCGAACAACTCCCTCAACACTTAGGCGAGCAGCTCCTTCTCTAGGCCGGCGATCAGCTGCACCTGCTCGCCTAGACATGCGAGCAGCTCCCTCAGAAACCAGGCGAGCAGCTCCTTGAGCATCCAGGCGAGCAGCTCCTTTAGTGTCCAGGCAAGCAGCTCCTTGAACTCCCAAGTCTGGGCGAGCAGCTCCTTGAGCTTCAACATCCAGGCGAGCAGCTCGTTCACCTTCAAGCTCAGCTGCTCGCCTTCTCTCTTGCACGGCCCGATCGCGCTCCCGAGACTCCGTTCTGATTACTAGGCTCCCCGTATCCCTATTTTGTGTCAAGTTCGAGTAATCCCAGAGTTCATGGAAGGGCGATTCAACCATAGGTTGTTTCTCCGGATTCTGCGGCGGCGAACCACCGGAGGACGGCGGTGAAGCCATGTTTTTCGATGAAGAAGCTCCAAATTCGAAAAATATCAGATACCAAATCAAATACAGGGAGTCAACAACGTCGAATCTTAAATCCTAGCAAACTAAACCCAAAATCTCGATTTCCGGCAAAGAACAGTGAAGAACAATCCTCAAAGTCGACGATTTTCGGCGAAGGATGAAATTCCAAACAAGTTTCAAATTAAAACCAGAAAAATAGAGGAGAGTAATAAACGTATACACTACCTCTCTCTGGATATCGAAAACTTTGAAGACGGATGAAATTTTGAAGACGAAGTTGCCGGAAGACGTTTACAGAGATGAAGGAAATGAAAGAAGAAAATAAAGGGTTTTGGGTTTGGATATTTATAAGAAAAAGAGAAGCCCTTGTTTGCAATTACCCAGGGCCAAATCGTAAATGTTCAAAAATAAAGAAAGTGGCGCGCTAAATAAGTGGAAATGGTTCGTATTCCGCGCCCGGAATCTCGCCAGACAGGCGATCAACTCACCTATTCATCGAGTGAGTTGCTTGCCACCCACAGGCGAGCAGCTCACCTGTTCGCCCAGTAAGCTGCTCGCCACCTGCTCGCCTACATCAATTCAAGCTGCTAATCGACAATATCAACAACCCAGCCTTGCACTTACCATATTTTTAGTGTTTTACATCATTTGGAAGTGGATATGTGAGGGTACACCCTGGTATCTCTTTTTTCCTACGACCGGTTTATCCACAAGGGTGGTTTACGGCTAGGTTTTTAATGAGGCCTCGGGGGTCTTTCATTATATCCATACTCCAAATGTTTGCAGGTTACAAGGAATCCTTGATTACTTCTACACTACGAAGAAATTTCACAGATAACCCAGATAGCTCGATAATTGTTATTCTCCTAAGGGTTCAAACAAACATCAAGCTAGGGGGCAACTGTTGATAAAATAATCTAATCCAGATGTTTAAGGAAGTAATCAACAGAATAATAGATGACGTGTCCCAAAACAACTAATCACACATGATGAACATGAACAAAATCAAGGAGAATCAATGCAAAAGAAGAAGAATAATTGATCAAACAAGAAATGGTTGAGCAGAAGTGCCAGAGAGGAAAGGGCGAGCAGCTCACCTGCTCGCCCAACCACCTGACCAACACACCTGCTCGCCTATTTGCCCATAATGGGCGAGCAGGTCTTGCAAATGTTGTGATGGGCGAGCAGCTCACCTGCTCGCCCAACAACCTGTTCGCCTGACATAATGAGTTGCTCGCCTGTTTTGAAGATGATCACCAGGGCCTTGTTTTCACCATTTTTAGCCAATTTTCCATTGTAATTATCTTGTATAAACGGTGAGGGACACTTGTAAGCTTCTTGTGAAGCGTGGCAAAGCATTTGCCACCACCTGCTTGTAGAAATGCCTATAAATAGGCCTTCATTTTCAGAATAATACAAGTTTTTTCTGCCTTAGCGAAGCCCTGTCGAAATCTTTCCAGAATTATACACTTTGCAACTCCGGTAAATTGTATTTGATCGGTTGTTAATGAAATCGCACTCGTAAGCCACATAAAAGCTTCCTTTGCTGAGATTTCGTTAACATACACCATTAAAGATACACTTTTCAATAATAACATGTGTAACTTTTTAATAATATTTTGTGTAACTTTTTAAAAATGAACTTGAGTTGCACGGTGCATCTGATGCATACAAGACAAGGGCTTTTAATAATCAATTCATTGTAATTATTTTTTAAAATCTGAATATAAGTTATTTTATAATGACAAAAACTTATATTAAATATTCTATCGTAAAATTATCCATTTTTGGAAAAATTTACAGGTTTTAAATGGATCGAATTTGGGCATTTTATTTTCAAATTTTGCACAAGTTGTAATTCCAGATTTTTTTCTCTCCCAGGTTTGTTATAATTTGGGCAAATACATGTTATTTTAAGATAAAATGTGTATTACAATCAGACTAAATATTTTTTGTACACATATTCATTTATTTTGTAGAAATAATTATTTTTCATTCAATATAAGAGCAAAATGTATGTGATTATAAGAAAAAATATTAGTTTTTTCATAAATATTTATTTGTATAGAAATAATTATTTTTTCTTATAATAACACATATAAAATAGTAAAAAGTGTGTTAATACATGAATCAATACACCAAGCTTTTAAGGAATGATGATTAAATTAAGAAACATATATTTGTTTTTATCAAAAATATATTTTATTCTACATAACACATGTTTGCTCATATAGTAACACAAACTGTGGAACAAATATGTGTTGCAATTAAAATAAATGTGTGTTACTATCTTATGAAATATTATTATTTTATATATATTCATTTGCTTTTATAGAATAAATAATTTTTCACATAATATATGATCAAAATGTGTGTTACTATAATTTTTTTTTTTTTTATATATTCTTATAGAAATAATTATTTTTTATATATTAACACATATAAAACAGTAAAAAGTATGTTAATATATGAATCAATATATCTAAATTTAAAAGGATGATAATTAAATTAAAAAATACATATTTATTCTTATAGTAACACACATTTTATCCTTACGGTAACACACATTTGTCTATATTGTAACACAAACTGGGAGAGCAAAAGTGTGTTATTTCAAGATCAAATGTGTGTTACTGTATATACAAATATTTATTGTTTCTTAAAAAATATATAATGTACTTATATAAGGTATTAAAAATTTAAAAGATGTATTAGTACATTCACAACATATTATCAACATAAATCAACGAAAAGAATAAAAAAATAAATTAAGTGACAAATATTTATTCTTGCAAAAATATATATTTTTTCTTATAGTTACTTGAAAAGTACAAAATATTAATTTTTTAAGGATTATTAACACAAATTTTATCTTTTTAGTAGTACATATGTGTCTATATAGTAGTATATCTCGGAGCAAAATTTTAAGTATATATTATAATTTTACTTGAATTTTTAAATATATATTATTTAAATAACTTTTTTTTTTTTAAAGAAGAAGGCAAAGTGCCAACAGCCAATGGGTTGTTGGCTTGGTATATGGTAAGGGCGTGGAACATATATATGTGGGAGGTTGATGACCAATGAGATTTATGTTAACTACCTTTAATTTGGACAATTTAATATGGATAGAGTTGCTTTCAGGGGAATCGAACTCAGGACATTAAGGAAGCCTAAGCTCTGATACCATAAAAGAATTCCGCTTCATTTAAAAATTTGAACTTGTAGAAGAATGTGAAATCAATCTATTTATTTAATTTTCCTAATACTGACTTATAATACAAAACTAGCAAGGTATAGTGGGAGAAGAAGGGATACAATTTATGTCTTAAAAAAGTTGACTTGTAAATGCAGGTCCGTGAATAACATGTTCCAAGATTAACTTGGTTGTGAAGTTGGCGTAGGGCTTCAACTGGTAGATCCTAACAAGTTTGATGTCTCCAACAAGTTTTATTTAAAACAGATTTTGATGTCTCCAACAAGTTTCGAAGCAGTCAATTCTTTGATTGCTTGAGAATTTTTTTAACTTATGTCTTTTAATATCTGAAATTTTTTTTGCGAAGCAAATTAAAACTAAGTGTTTACACGTTGAAAATAATTGAATTCTTGATATGTTTAATTATCAAGACTAAATGAAAATAGCTTCCAACCTAATGGTTTTCTAGTTTTTTCTAAAAAAAAAATTGTGAATCAATGTCAAAAGAACTGCATGCGAGCAAGAATGACTTTGCTTCAGAAAAACAAGGGGAACTAAATTTACATATTCAATTAATTCTTATTTAACGATCTGAGGGAGATATCTCAGCTCACTTTTTATTTAAATCAAAGAAAATTATATTAACGAGCTATTCAGAATTACTTTTGAAAAAAAAATAAAAAGTTCATAAGAAAAATAATCTAGCATGAGAACATATACTTAAGTTTGTTAGAAATAATCTAGCATGAATATTTTGATACACTTGACTAGATATTTGATACTTTAAAATAATTTATGAAAAGTTTATCATGAACTATTTTCACACAATATCTACTCTTTTCCTAAGTAATACATTGTAAAGATGCATTAAATATGTTAAAACTTGTGTTAGTAGCTACTCCCTTTATTTCATAATTGTTTTTACACTTTTCTTTTTCGTTCATTCCATATTTGTTTTCACACCCTATAAATGGACACTATTATTTTAACTTTATTCTCACAATATTCACATATTTACACAAAATATCGTTACTTTTACATTCAATCAAACTAATCTCATTAATTATTTTATTAATATAATTTTACATATTATTCTATTTTTTTTTAAGTGTGCATTTCAAATGGTGAAGACAACTCTGAGACGTAAGGCGCATTTTTTAGTTGAATCTTGTGCAAGTGCACTAAATATATGATAAGATTGCGCATTTTTTAGTTGAATCTTGTGCAAGTGCACTAAATATATGATAAGATTTGCATCAGTAGCTCCTATTTAACTAATATCTTGTGAAATGTATTAAGCATGTTAAGATTTGCTTTAGTAGCTATTGTTTAATTGGGACGTCACGAAGATAAGCTAAGGACATGTTTTTTAATTTTTATTTTGTTTAAATAAGTTGAATCTTACCAACTTTAAAAATAAGTGATTTTATATTTTTAGATGAGTTTAAAAATATACCCTAAATATATCACTACTACACATTTAAACTTGTAAAGATTCATCTAGAGAGCTCTAATTAAAACAACTCTATAGCTCTCTAAGCCCAATATTTTGTAAAGTGGTTCAAAAGGAAACGCTTAGAGAGCCCCTTTGAACCGCTCTTTAAGGTCTAGAACTGTTTTGGCTATTTTTTAAAATTTTAATTAATTTAATATATATAATTATTATAATATTGATTTTAATTTATTAATAATATATATTAATAAAATTTATTTAAAACGATCAAAAAATTAAGGTGTATTATTATAACTACTCATTTTAGTAAAATAGATTATAAAGATGAATATTTTATAATTTTTTAAATTTAAACATTATTTTTAAATTAATTAAATATATATATATATTAAAAATAGTTTAATTAAAACGATCAAAAAACGTGTATATACATAATTCTGTTAATAAATAAATAAATTTACAAAGATGATTATTTTGTAATTTTACTGAAAATAGTTTAATTAAAACGATAAAAAAACATGTATATGTGTACACTCATTTTAACAAATAGTGAAAAAGATTACAAATGTGATTATTTTTTAAATTTATTAATTAAAAATAATTTAATTAAAACGATCAAATAACATGTGTATATATGTAATCATGCTAATAAATAATAAAAAAGATTATAAAGATGAGTATTTTACAATTTTATTGAAAATATTTTAATCAAACGATCGTCAAATATGTATACATGCATGCATTCGTGTTAATGATTTATAACTAGTGAAAAAATATTACAAAGATGATTAATTTATAATTTAACTAAAAATATTTTAATTAAAATGACCAACAAAATGTATATACGTACCCGTGTTAATAAAGAGTAAAAAAGATTATAAATGTGATTATTTTTAATTTATTTAAAAATATTTTAACTAAAACAAGATAATTAAAAGTAATATTTTATACTCCCCCATCCCCAAAATTTATTCTCACTTTTTATTTTCGTGCGTCCCCCAAATTTGTTCTCATTCATCTTTTAGAAAATATTATTTTGTTATCACACTCACAACTAATCAATTTATTTTCTGGTGGACCCCACAATTATTCTACAACATCCTTACTTTATCTCATTTTTCATAAAACTCGTGCCCACCCCAAATGGGAATATATTTGGGGGACGGATGGAGTATCTAATTATAATAATTAGAAAATATATACAACTAATAAATTAAAATATATGTAATAAGGAATAAAATAAACATATAAAATAAATATATACAAGATACATATATAAAATAGTTTAAAATATAATAATCAATTCATCTAGCTCAATCAGTTTAACACAACACGTAAGATCTCTCCTATACTCGGAGGTCGCGTGTTTGAACCCCCATGGGCGCGAGAGGGGGGCTGTGAAATCGTGAAAAAAAAGATATTTTATTTTGCTCTTAGTGAATAAATTAAAATTAAAAAGAATCGAAGATGCACTTAGAGAGCGGTTTTGAACCGCTCACACCGCTCTCTAAGTGAAAACATTTCAAAACCACTCTCTAAGTGTTTTTTAGGAGAGTGGTTTTTTAACAACTCTTCGAACTTAGAGAGTTGTCGCTTGGAGAGCCCTTATAATCGCTCTCTAAGTGGAAAAATAAGGGTTCTCCAAGCCCAATTATTTAGTAGTGTGTGCTGAGATTTTCAATAATTGTTATTTCTTAGGTGAAATTAGTGTTCTAAAAGTCGCTAGTCGGTCGGACCACTAGGGTCGAGCGACTAGTCGAGAATTAGTCGGAAATACCTAAAAAATAAATATAATTAATTATTTAATAAATTAATACTACATTACGCATAAAAAAAAAAGGTTAACATAACCACCTTTAAAAATTATAATTATAAATGATAACAACCATGAAACTCAAAATGAAATTGTTGATAGAATTTACTAATCGTGTTTATTTATGTGGTTTTATATCATATTAATCCTATCAAACAATAATCCAAGAATTGTGTTCTTGGATGTTCTTGAGAGGGTGAGGTAGAGAGAGAAAGTAGAGAGTTTTTAGAGAGAAAATAGAGTGTAAGAAAATGTATTAGTTTTTTGAATAGTACAAGAGATGTCTTATTTATAGGTGTGTACGAGCCTATATGGCTTCCGGTGTTGACGAGGGTTCCTTACCCTTGCCTCGGTCCCTCACACTGC
The DNA here is from genome assembly GCA_026898435.1 of Prunella vulgaris. Lineage (NCBI taxonomy): Eukaryota > Viridiplantae > Streptophyta > Magnoliopsida > Lamiales > Lamiaceae > Prunella > Prunella vulgaris. The sequence goes on from JAPKLY010000419.1 coordinate 202,224, forward strand.
TTCCCTTTGTTATGCCTCGTCCTACTACATTGCCTTAGACTAGATGGGCCTCATTAAAAACCTCGCCATAAACCACCCTTGTGGATAAACCGGACGGAGGGAAAAAGAGAGCAACCATCGGGATCTAGCAGGATATAGGGCGAGCTCGTGGGCAAGCTCGTGGGCGAGCTCAGGGGCGAGCTCCAACGCCTTGTGCGGTTTCTGGACGCCATACGATGACGGACCTCAGCGAGGTCTTCATGAGGGTGGAGGGCTCCTCGGGCGAGCTACGGGGGCGAGCTCCACCCATGTCCTAGCACTCTTCGAGTTGTGTTAAGCCTTGGAGATTATTCTTACGCCAGTTGTGTTAGCTCGCCATATCAATATTTGCCCCCCAGCTCGCGCGCACCATGACTTCGTCAGGTGTGCGGGCGAGCTGGAGAACTCGAGCTTCGGTGAGCTACCTTCAGACGAGTACCGAGCCCTCGACGAGCTCGGCCACGATCGTTACTTCGGCCGATGTGGTGCGAGAGTTGAGGCGTTGTGCAGGCCTTTTTAGGAGTGGTTTCCTGCGCTCCTAGTGGTAACTTTTCAAATTCTTTGCGAAAAGGTCCCTGGTCTTTCAGAAAATTCGAGCTCGCGCCCCACGTCTATAAATAGGCAAAACCAAGATCATTTCTCACTTTGCTTCTTCACTTCTCCGAGCGCATTTCCGACGATCGTTCATTCGCTTCCGACGCATCTCCGAGTATTCCCCAAGGTAGAAATCTGGATTTTTCTTCTTCTTTTCCTTCTTTTTTACTTTCCTTTTCGTATTTCCGGCTACGTACCCAAACACTCCGGTGACTGTTGGATCGATTTTTAGACCTTTGGAACTGAACATCCCCGATCTCTGACTTACCATGTCTGCGCACTCTTCGAGTCGTACCACCTCGAACCGTAACCTGGGAAAGAGATCGATGACTGACGAACGGTCGATCCCGCAGATGACCCCCGTGCTTATTTCATCGGGCTCCGGGGTGAGCTCTGTAGCTCGCCCGAGTGGTCATGAATTCCTGGGCGAGGTCCGTTCTGATTCTGGCGAGCGAGCCACAAACTCTGGCGAGCAATCCCCGCTTCGCGAGCTCTGGGACTACTCTGAGCGAGCTTTTGAGGGGGCCGTTGCCCCGGATGAGGAAGAGGTCGCCGAAGCCGAGGCTCAGGGGGAGGCCGAGGCTCGGGAAGAGGTCATCGAGGCTGACGACCCAGCCAGCGAGCTATCTCACGAGATCGATCAGGAGGTCAGCGATGATATGGGAACGGAGGTCACCTATGAGTACCTCCGGTTTATCAATTTTCCGTTCCCCAGACTCCCTGAGCATCAAGTCCATGCCGACATCGTCCATGATTTCGGATGGAGGGAGTACGTGGCAACCCATGCGGCGAGCTTCCCTCCGCCCCAGCGAGCTTTCCGCAAGGCTGCTGGCAAGTTCGACCTCAAGGCGACCGAGGTGGAGAGCATCGTTAGTGAGTTCGCCTTGTCTATGATCCGGAAGATGTTCCGCATTCCGTTGGACATCTTCATGTACGCTCCTGGGGATAAAGAGCGTGCCGACCTCCCTCCCGCCGGACTTACAACCATAAACTACCACACCCTGAAGGCCGGGCTCACCCTGCCCCTGCATCCCATCATCAGGCAGTTCCTGGCGGACACGAACCTCGCCATTACGCAGCTGACCCCAAATGCATTGAGCAGCCTGTTGGCAGTGCTGACCATTTTCGGCCTCGAGGGCTACGAGAACCGATTAACCACGGCGGAGATCAGCAAGCTCTTCTACGTGATCCTGCAAGTGAGGGAAGGGATAGGATACTATTCTCTTCAAGCTCGCCCGGGGGACAAGTTTTTAGGCGACCTCCCGAACAAAGTTCGGGACTGGAAAGAACAGTTCTTCTTCATCGGGGGGACTGGCGAGCTCCCAACGGACGCGGAGGGCGTATCCTTACTCCCGAAGAATACGGGGAGGCAAGCTGTAGGTGGCGTACTTCGATGTGTGTGCGTTGGATTAGATTTCTAATCTAATCTATCTTTTTTGTAGGCTTGAAACGACACAAATTGAGCCGCGGGAAGCCCGAGATCTCCGTCGGCTTCGAGTTCGTGCGGACCGTTTGTTGTTTGCGAGAGAAGAAGGATCGCGAGATCCAACATCTGTGCTAACATCACTGCCGCAGGCTCGCCGGTCTCATCACCTCACCTCACCACCTCGCTACGCAAGGTGCTTGCTTATCACAATTTTGAAGTTTTGGTAACTCGCCACTCCATAAGTGGAGCTCGCCAAATTGCTAACTTGTCTACCATACAGGTGCAGGACCAGTTGCCGAGCTCCCTCCCATTGAGGTTCCTGAAGTTTATCATTTTTTAGCTCGGCAGCTAAAGATGGGCAAACCTCGCCCAGGTAGAGAAGACATCCCGTCCGGGGCAGTGCTGGACGCGACTAAGAAGCTGGAGGTCGCCAAAGCCGCGGACAAGGCTGGGGGCTCAGGCTCGCAGAAGGTCTCGGCACCTCCCTCTACCAAAGAGAAGGTCGCCCCCGCGAAGAAAGGGTCGGGCCGAGGTTCTGGGTCTGAGAGGGGCTCTCTGCCCCCAACCCACCAGACCAAGTGGGTTCTCCAACGGGGGGATAGCTCACGGGTGAGCGAGGACGAAATTCGCTCCGACAAGCAGGCTCAAACTGAGGGGGGCTCTGTCGAGCACAGTGATCGAGGGGGCTCCGGATCGGCTCACGGGCGAGCTCTCGTGACTCAACCTACTGCTGCGCCTCCAACTCCTCAGAGCGAGCCCCCGCCGTCTCCCTACGGGGTCCATATCCGGGATGACACCCTCCTCGGGCTCAACCCCGATAGGTTTGGGTAAGAGGGCGAGCTCCATTTTGAAGTTGGAAGCATTATTTTAACAATTATTGCTAACTCTTGGGACGTGTGCAGGTATGTCCCCACCGAGCTCCCACAACGGCCTGAGTGTCTTCACACCGCGGAGAGGTGCAGGGCTCAAGGGTCGCTCGGACGCCACCATCTCTCCCGAGGAGCTGGAGCTCGCGAAGGTGATCGCCACCGACAAGGGCTACGTTCTCTGCTTTGCCGAGGTTATCCGTTCCTTCCAATGGGCGCGGATAAACGATGACAGCGAGTGAGAGGCTCTTGTGGCCGAGTTCGATGACTGCTTGGCCAAGTCCAAAATTCCCCCCGGCACGGAGCTGAACATAGGGGACCTTGCCGGCTACGGGATCAACCTCGATGCCGCTCGTGAAAAATTCAACATTATTCAAACGAAAGAGGTCCTGACTGCCGAGCTCACTGAGGGTGTTGGGGACGTCGCCGGGGGTGTTGGAGGTGAGGAGCGAACTCCGCCGACTATGGAGCAAATGCAGGAGGCCCTAGGGGATGCGATGCTCAACATCAGTGAGCTCGACACCAGCGGGCTCACTGGGAACATCACCTCCGAGACCGAGCTCGCCCTTCTGACCCCCACTCTCATTCGTCAGGTCGCCCCCGATGGAGCTGTTCAAGAGGCCGCCGACCCCGAGGTCCCTTAGACTTAGCTTTTTCTTGCTTTCTTAGATTAGTTTTCATTTTCTAAGTTGTTAGAGGTCGCCAGGCTCCATAGCTCGCCTAGAAGGAGCTCCATTTTGTAGGCTTTTGATTTGTTAAGTAGCTAGAGCTCGCTGGGCTTTGTATAGCTCGCCCAGAAGGAGCATACTTTTGTAGTTCAAAGATGGCCAGCATGTCGGCCTTTGTGGCCAACACCACTTCGAACACTTAGGAATTTTCAAGTATTTTTGCCTTGAAAATTTCCTAAGTGTCTTTTGAATAGAAACCGAGCATTTTTTTGTCCAACTCTTCGCACTTCGTTTTCGCGCTTCTACGTTATAATTTTCAAAATAGCTCATTTTTATTTATTTTATGGGTACTTGATTGTTCGTCTTATTCTACTTTGAGAAGCGAATCGTTCGTTTTACGTCACTTACGACTACGAATTGTACCTCTGTTTTGAGAGTGTGTATTCTTCGTCTTACACCACTTAGGGTCGCGAATTGCTCATCTTAGACCACTTAGGGCAGCGAGCTGCACTTCGATTGATTCACGTTGGGCCGTTGAGTTTCATGAACCTTGCCTTAGACGTTTTTCATTTTTTTCGCGAATTTTTCTAACTTGTGGCAGTAGGTGCTTAGCAACCCTTTAAGAAGGGTACCTTCGCGACCTTGGGCACTTTGGCCTTTGCCTTCGAGCTATTTAATTACAACGTTTGGGACCTTGGTCCTTGCGCATCACAGATTTTTGACTGCTCGGGCTAGCTGGGGTTGGTGAGCTCTCTTGGGCGGTGGACGACCTGAGGTAGCTCGCGTAGGGGGCGAGCTACACAGGTCGGGACACTTGGCAAATTTTGGTGCTTTCACAAATTCTCTAACTTTTATAGCGACGTAATTTACACTGGTTGCCATCAACATTTCTGATGCGAACCTTCGACTAGTCTATTGGTAAAACTTTTTCAGGTGGGCCGCACTCCAGGTGTATGATGAGGCATTGCCTTCTGTGTCTTCGAGGTTGTAGGTGGCATTTGGCCAGGCTGCGGTGACCCAGAACAGTCCTTCCCAGTTTGAACCGAATACACCTGGTGGGGCCATCAACTTCTTTTTCAACACCAGGTCTCCGACCTTGAATTTTCGGTCTCGGACCTGGGAGTTGTAGTACTTTTCTGCTCTAAGCTTATAGGTGGTGTTCTTCATTTCTGACGAAGCTCTGGTTTCTTCGATCAAGTCTTTTTCTACTGCCAAGGCCTCGTCATTCTTTTCTTCGTCATATCCCACCATTTTCCAAGTCTTGTTCTGGACTTCGACCGGGACCACGGCTTCAGTCCCGAAAGCTAGGGCAAACGGGGTCTCTCTGGTGCTGGCCCTATAGGAAGTTCTATAAGACCACAAGACCTTCGGGAGTTTGTCTGCCCAGCTCCCTTTCTTTTCTTCGAGGCGGAGCTTCAATATGTGTTTCAGGATTTTGTTCACCGCCTCGACCTGGCCGTTCGACTGTGGATGGTACGGAGTTGAGTAGTGCTTCTTGATGTTCCATGAACTGCAGAAGTCTCTCAGCTTTTGACCGTCGAACTGCCTTCCATTGTTTGTGATGATCGACTGCGGAAATCCGAACCTGCAGATCAGGTTTTTCCAAATAAAGCCGATCATCCTTTCTTGGGTTATAGTTGTGAGACCTTCGGCCTCAGCCCACTTAGTGTAGTAGTCTACTGCTACAACAGCAAACTTTACACCGCCTCTACCAGGTGGAAATGGGCCGATCAAGTCGATTCCCCATTTCGCGAAAGGTCATGGGCTGAAAACCGACTTCAGCTGGTTGGCTGGGGAGTGGATGTTAGGTGCGAAAAGTTGGCACTTTCGGCACCTTCGAGCGAAGCTGATGGCATCTTTACGAAGAGTGGGCCAGTAGTAGCCCTGCCTGATCTTCTTATATGCCAATGCTTGCCCCCCAGCGTGACTCCCACAAATTCCTTCGTGGATTTCTTCTAACACTTCGGACCCCTGCTTCTTAGTTAAGTACTTGAATAGGGGTAGAGAGAATCCACGTTTGTAGAGTTGGCCATCCAGCAGCGTATATCTGGCGGCTTGCTTTACTAGCCGGCTAGCTTCCCAGGTGTCCACGGGGGTTGTTCCGTCAGTTAAATATTTTTGGATTGGAGTGCACCAATCTTCACCATCTTCACTGTCCTCCTGCCCCCCGCTCGAGGTTTGATTTATTTTATAATCGGACGTCGAGGGGTTTTTCAGTGTGGTGATTACAACCTCCGTGAATTCAACCTCGCCGTCACTGGTAGCTAGCCGGGCTAAGGCATCTGCTTGTGTGTTTTCTAGCCGCGATATCTGATTGATGTAAACCTGCGTAAACATCGAGATCAGATGAGCGGCTATCTTTTGGTAGGTCATCATCTGCTGGTCTTTCGCCTCATATTCCCCCCGGACTTGGGATATTATTAGTTGGGAATCTCCAAAAACTTGAAGATTGGTTGCCCCACAGCTAATGATAGCCTAAGTCCCGCTATCAACGCTTCATACTCCGCCTCGTTGTTGGTTGCTCGAAAGTCAAACCGGATTGCGGAGGTGAAGACTTGTCTGTCCGGGCTGATCAGGACCACGCCGGTGCCCGCTACTACGCTGGTTGATGATCCGTCCACGTAGAGATGCCACGGAGCTATACGCCCCCTCGTCGGATCTTGTGGGAAAGTTAGCTCGACAATGAAGTCGGCAAGTGCTTGTCCCTTGATTGCTGTTCGGGGTGCGTAGGTTATACCGTATTGGCTGATCTCTAGTGACCATTTCAGCAAGCGTCCGGCGGTGTCTGGGCGCTGTAGTATTTGACGTAGTGTGAACGTTGTCAGCACCTCTACCGGGTGGTCAAAGAAGTAAGGCCTCAATTTTCTAACACTCATTACCAGTGCATAAGCCAGTTTCTCTGTTGGGGTATACCGCAACTCAGCTTCGTGTAAGACTTGGCTCACGTAGTACACTGGCAGGTGTGTTTTTGCCTCTTCTCGGACCAGGACGGAGCTGATGGCTACCTCTGATGCGGCTAGGTATAGGTACAACTTCTCTCCAGGTATCGCTTTGACAGGACCTGTGTATCTGCCAGGTATGTTTTGATGTCTTCGAAGGCTCGCTGGCATTCACAGGTCCACACGAAGTGGTTTTTGAGGTGGAGCTTGTTGGCTTTGGCCGCCTCTTTGTTCCTTCGCGTGTTTACTTTGATTGCTTTGAAGAACGGGCGGTTTCGGTCGCCAGACCTGGAGATGAATCTGTTTAGGGCTGCAATGCACCCAGTCAGTCTTTGAATTTTCTGGACGGAATCGGGTATACCCATCTCGATTATACATTGGACCTGTGTCGGGTTGACCTCAATTCCACGCTGGCTAACTAGGTGACCCAGGAACTTTCCTGAATGTACGCCGAAGCTTGTTTTCTTGGGGTTCAGTTTCATGTTGTAGTGGTGCAGTATATCGAAGGTCTGTTTGAGGTGGTCGAGGTGGTCCTCCTTCCTCAAACTCTTGACAACTATGTCATCCACGTACACCTCCATGGATTCGCCAATGTGTTGGTCGAACATTTTATTTACCAACCTTTGGTAGGTAGCCCCGGCGTTGATGTGTCCAAACGGCATCCTTTCCCAGCAATACATGTTCTTGTTGGTGTAGAACGCCGTATGTTCCTGGTCATCTGGGTGTAAGGCTATCTGGTGGTAGCCCGCAAAAGCATCCATGAACATCATCATCTCATGGCCTGCGGTGCTATCTACCAACTGATCGATGTGAGGTAATGGGAAGTTGTCTTTCGGACATGCTCTATTCAAGTCTGTGAAGTCGATGCATAGCCTCCACATCCCGTTGTGTTTTTTCACCAGGACGGGGTTTGCGACCCACTGCAGACACAAAGCTTCCTTGATGAGCTTGTTGTCTAACAACTTCTCCACCTCAACAGTTAGAGCTGCGTATTTGTCTGGTCCATACTTCCTTCGTTTTTGACGTACAAGTCTCCTCGTCGGGTCTATGTTGAGTCTGTGGCAAGCATGTTCCAACGGGATCCCCGTCATGTCTTCATGGGACCAGGCAAACACGTCCAGGTTGGACATCAAGAACAGCTCCATCCTCGACCGGTACGGTTCAGGTAACTCAGAACCAATGAAAAGTTCTAAGTCCCTTTCCGGGTCCACCGGGAGTGCCGTCAGTTCCTCCATGGGGATGGTTTTTCTCTTTTGACTTTTCCACCTTGGGTCACTGATGAACTCGTCCCACTCCTCTCGTGACATCTGCGCAGGTTCGTGACCTATGCGCGGTTCGAGGTCATCGGGTTAGCTTTTAGCTCGGGCGGGTCCATCAACTGTTAGTACCTCCGGTGTTTTGTCAACTTGGGATGGTGCGGTGACTTGGGGAGTTAGGTCAACGTCCATTGGTGTTGGTTCTTGACCTCCCGCAGGTCCCCCATCTTGGGCTTCATCGACCACCTCCATGGGAGCAAGTTGTTGTTCCTGCGCAGGTCCCGACTCTTGCGCAGGTCCCAACACTTGGGTTTCTTCCATATCCTCCATTGGTGTCGGTTGTGTGTCTTGCACAGGTCCTGTGCCTTGGTTGATTTCTGACAAATCGCCTACCTCCATCATCTCAGTTTCGACCGAGATGACGTCTAGGATGTTTGGCTAGTCTGCTGGGATCTGCACGTCCTCTTCAAGTACTTGGACCCGCGTCACCGCTTTTTTGACCTGGCCATCTTTTATTTGGAGTAAACACTCTCGGGCCTTTTTCTGGTCACCTTTAATAGTTCCGGCACCTTTTGAAGTTGGGAATTTCAAACAGTAGTAGTAGGTCGCACATGCCACCTTGAATTCATTAATAAACGGGCAGCCAAGGAACCCGTTGTAGGAGGACTGCTGGTCGATAACTAGGAAATCTATGAGCCTAGTCAGTCTCCTTTCGGTGTCCTCAGCCGATACAAGCTGGACGCTCAACCTAACATTACCTAGGGGGACGGTTACAGCTTCTCTGAACCCCACTATCCTAGCATTGCTAGGTTCCAGATACGACTTAAAATCACCTAAGACATCCAAGGTGGATTTGAAGAGAATGTTGGTGAATGCGCCGGTGTCCACAAGTAGTCTGTGAACTCAGACGTTCATGATGTTGGCGGTTATCACCAACGAGTCATTGTGGGGCGTCAGTACCCCTTCCAGGTCCGCTGGGAAAAATGTCAGCTCATTAGTAAGCTGTGAGACGGACCTGGGGCCGGAGCTGCCTTCCTGGACTTGGTTTATGGCCCAAATTTCAGCCTTTCTTTTTCTCTTGGATATGGAGGATCCCCCGTCCTGGAGACCTCCGGCAGCTCCGATCTCTCCCTCGAGAACCAAGAGTTCCCGAGTGGGCTCCATGTTTTGCTGAGGATGGGGAGGTGCCCTCCGCCTGTTCTGGGGACCAGGTTGGTCCGCTTCCTCATCCTCATCATCGGAGGTAGCCCTCCTCTCGAACCTTAGCCTCTTAGCTGGGGCCTTCTTCACGAACTCGGCTAGCTTCCCATCCTCATAAAATTTCCAGAGTTGTTTGAGGAGGTCTCGGCATTCGCTGGTAAAGTGGCCGATGGCCTGATGGTAGGCACAGAATTTATTGGGATTGAGCTTCGTGCGGTCCTGGCGGATCCGCCTCGGCTCCTCCAGCAGGGCCTTATCTTTAACAGCCGTAAAGACACGGTCGACGGAGACAGTGAGGACCTGGTTGAGCTTCTCCTTGAGCTCGTCCCCCTCGCCGAAGGTCTTCAAGTTCTGGGGGGCTTTGTATGCACCCCCGAACTTCTTCCCGTAGGGCTTCCTCTCCTCTTGGGCACCAACTTCTTTCAGTAGTTCCTCCTGCATAGCCACGAACACCCCCGCCTTATGGCAGAATTCGGTGTAAGTGTTGGGACATGCGAGGTGCATCTCCTTCCAGAGGTCAGTGCCCTTTATGAGTCCGACCATCGCTGCGACGACCTTGGTGTCCTCGCTCACCGGCTCGCCTTCTAGCAGGATTTTGTCGAACCTCTCCAGGTACTGCTGGTCGGTCTCGCTCTCACCTTGGTGGATGTTGGCGAGTCGGTGCTTCTGGGTAAGGTAGGATCCGAACCCAGAGAAGTGGGCCAAGAACTCCCGCGAGAGTTGGCCAAATGAGCAGATTGACCCCGGGGCGAGTGAAGAGAACCAGCGGTGAGCTCGGTCCCCTAGGGTCAGTGGGAAGTTCCGGCATTGAGTAGATTCGGTGGCGCCAACCAAAATCATAAAGTCTGCGTACTTGGCCAGGTGGACTTTCGGGTCGGATTCGCCCTTGTAAGCAGAAATCACCGGGAATTGAATTTTCTTTTGGACCGGTGCGCAAAAGAATGGCAGGTGCCAATGGAGATGCGGGGAGAGTGGTGGCGTCAGGTCCGCCCGACTTGGCTGCTACTTGGGCTTGCAGCATTTCAACGGCCTTTTTCAGCGAGGCCAGCTCGTCATCACGGGTCACTTCCGGCGAAGGCTGCTCAAAGGTCTTACGTCTCATGAACGCACATCCCCGAGGTACCTCACTCTGGGGTGACCTCTCAGTGACGGGCTGGAATTAGCGTCAAACATGGGGGCCCAACCGGTCGGCGGGGGGCCTTCTCAATCGTTCATGGGCGGACCTGCGTGGCTGCTGGTCCGAGTCTCCGTGGGAGGTAGCTGGGGCTGCTGTCCGCTCGTTCTCCCCATATCTCGGGCCCAGACGGCCTTGGAGGACTTCCCTCTTTGTGATTGATGCGTGGCGGAGACCTCGGTGTAGGCCGAAGCTCGCCCAGTGTACGGGGCAGGTTCCTCCTCCACCATCTTTGCCTTGCTGGCCCGTTCCCAGTGCTGGCGAGCTTGGGCGGAGCACGCCTCTTGCTCAGTGGGGAGAGCACTGTACTCCCCCCGATTTTGGGTGCCCTGAGTGGGTCTCGCCTGCTCCCGAGTTTTAGTAGCTGGAGCTCGCCTCGGCACTAGGGCTAGCTCGTCATGCTGCCGCTGCTGCAACCTTTGCAAGGTTGCGATGGTGCGCTGGAGCTCGTCGGGGTTGTTGGCCAGGTCCCTCAGGGCAGGGATCAGGTCTTCTTGTTCCACCACAACTCGAGGAGGTCGCGGGGCTGCGGTGCTCTTCTGGTGAGGTGGTTGTGAGGTCTCCACCACCTGGCGTGAGGTCTCCACCTCGGCCTGGTTTTGGTCTCCCCCTCGGGACCTTCCGGCAGCAGCGAAGGTCTGTCCTTTGGCAGCTCGAGTGGTAGCCATTTTTGGTTTTTGGAGGGGGTAACTTGCTGCAGGTCGCCGAGGCGGAGGGAGGTCGCCGGGTGTGATGATCGTCCAGCTTAGGTGGAGCTGTGTAAATTTTTGTCAAGCCTCGCGTGTGTCGAATTATTCAAAATCCGGTTTATTCGTGTACACGCGTGCGTTTGAAAACTTCTTCCGGGCAGAATTTGTAAATTCGAGAATTCGGATTTTCCCCCGAAAATCTGGGTTTTTTATTCGAAGGAATGAATATGTATGTGTATCTTCAAGTGTTCTTGAGCTTTATCAAGAACACCTTCAAATCTTCAAATCTTCAAACAAACCCTAACTTTTGTTCTTGAAAATTTTTATTTCTCAGATTCGTCACCCTCCTTCTAGCGCCAAATTGTTGATAGAATTTACTAATCGTGTTTATTTATGTGGCTTTATATCATATTAATCCTATCAAACAATAATCCAAGAATTGTGTTCTTGGATGTTCTTGAGAGGGTGAGGTAGAGAGAGAAAGTAGAGAGTTTTTAGAGAGAAAATAGAGTGTAGGAAAATATATTAGTTTTTTGAATAGTACAAGAGAGGTCTTATTTATAGGTGTGCGAGTGTGAGACGGCACCTTACGAGCCTATATGGCTTCCGGTATTGACGAGGGTTCCTTACCCTTACCTCGGTCCCTCACACTGCTTCCTTTTGTTATGCCTCGTCCTACTACATTGCCTTAGACTAGATGGGCCTCATTAAAAACCTCGCCGTAAACCACCCTTGTGGATAAACCAGACGGAGGGAAAAAGAGCGCAACCATCGGGATCTAGCAGGCTACAGGGCGAGCTCGTGGGCGAGCTCAGGGGCGAGCTCCGACGCCTTGTGCGGTTTCTGGACGCCATACGATGACGGACCTCGGCGAGGTCCTCATGAGGGTGGAGGGCTCCTCGGGCGAGCTGCGGGGGCGAGCTCCACCCATGTCCGAGCACTCTTCGAGTTGTGTTAAGCCATGGAGATTATTCTTACGCCAGTTGTGTTAGCTCGCCATATCAATAGAAATAAAGTCATAATTTAAAATCCAAAAGATGACACATATTAATTTAAATTTTAAATTTTAACATATTAAAAAAAAAGCATCATGATATGGGAAAAAAAACTATGAACTCAAAATAATAATGGAGTAAGTAGTTTCTAAAGGACAAAGAAAAAATCAAATTTTTTTTCATAAGTCGGCTGTCTAGTCGGCTTAAATTAGTCGGTGTCTAGTCGACAAATCGGCGAACTAGTCAGATCTAGATGTTGATTACTGCTCCAGATGTTTTTTTCCGCCCATTAGGGGTAAAACGGGTCAGCCGACTTGGCCGGTTTTTTAGAACAATGGGTAAAATGTTATGAAATGCAATAAGAACTGATTATAAGTTAAGATGTGCATAAGATGTCATTTCTTAATAATATGCTAATAATATTAAGAGTTGTATAATTTGAGTTTGATATGAATAGTCATCCTCTAAACTAACATGTTATATATAGAGCCAAGGGTGCAAAAATTAGCAATTGGTAATTGATCATTTTCCGGCCGCTTAATTTTTTATATACAGATTTAGGGGTTGATCGCCTAGGACCACCTAAGTGGTGCCTAAGGCTGCCTAGACCCAAAAACTCTTAGAATTATCATTTTTACAGAAATTGGGTCGGCAAGTGACCGCCTAATATTGTTAGTGAGGTTGTTTAGTGTCTCTCAAATTTATCTTCATTGTTTAACTATGCATTAACCAACATCGACTCCATTGTAGAAAATTTAATACCTTTAAAATTGTTGTATATATGTGGATAATGGAGTTAATGATAGGTTAGTCACACCGAAAAATGATGCTATCTTTAAAGATATTAATTCCTCCCACATAGGTTTAAATGATTCTCACAAGGAATTGACCTTCAAGGATACAAAACTTATCTCACAGAAATTCAATAGTTACACTTTAACGAATTTCAGAAGAAGAAATCACAAGTGTTTTTTAATAAAATAAAAGACTCAAATTAAATATATAGAGAGACTCGACTTATCAGTAGATTGAGAAACTCTAATTCTAAACTATCAATTGGATCTTCTTTTTCAATTAATTATGAACTCCACATATCTTGAGTATATATAGACATTTAAGAGTTGTATCGAAAGGTTGCAACTATTGCTCAAGAGTTATACCAAAAGGTAGCAACTCCTCTTCAAAAGTCTCAAACCGAATGATTACGACTTTTACTCAAAAGATATATTTATGCGAAGAGCTCTCTCGACTCAATTTATATTATATATACTAAAATATACAACAATTACAATCCACTTAAATTCCTATATTGTCACTCAAATATAAATAATTCACAAAATACTATGTTTATACATTATAGTTGCAATAGAATTTCTACTTACCTTGATGTTGATTGATCACACTTATTAAGGATTATAATGTGGCTAATACAATTACTCAATCAACATTTGTTAGAATCTTAATCTCATGAAATACTTAAGATAAATTGAAAATAGAAAATGAATGGTAATTTAGAGAGGGAGAGAGAAAGTAAAGCAAGGAATTTTTTATTAAAAAGAATTGGAATCCCTTTTCATTTGTAGAATGGCCTCACACTTAATTAAGCTAATATGACTTAATAAGATTACAAGTGTCCTAACAATTGTCATTTTTTGGTTTAAACACCCTTAATAGGCTTAAAATGACTAAATCATCCTTTAATAAGGTTGTCCGCACTCTTGGACGACTATGTAGTGGAGCGAGCAGCTCTGGATCCTTGGTGCTGGAGCGACCAGCCTGTACTTAAGGTCGTTGTCCATTTGGATCATTTGATATAGCGCGAGCAGCCTTTATGCGTGCTATTGGGATATGTTCTGAAGTTTTGATTCAGATCCCAAAATCCTTTGATAAATTTGCCTAAGTACAATGTATTATGATTGTATAGTTCAGGATCAGCTCAAGTTAGAGTAGACTTATTTTATTCACAGGTACTCAGTTCAGGGGGAACCTACTAAAGACTGAAGATTAGAAGGAGACATCCTAATGGTCTAAGTCATGAGGAAGATTCATCCTAAAGGACAATAATCACATTGAAGATTAACTCTAGAAGATTGTCCTGAAACTGAGAACCTGAAGAACCCGAAGATCCTGAAGGTCGACGCTGAGAAGATTGATTCTGAAGATGAAGAAGACAATCTTGAGAAAAATCACAGATAGTGCTTCTACTGAGTATTATAAGCATACTCAGGACAGAACCTATCTTGTGAAGGCGGATGTAGCCTGAGTAATTAGGTTGAGTATCCTGAAAGAAAGGGTTACTGAAGCATTGGGACTTAGCATTTATGCTAAGATTCTGAGGACAAGGGGAATATCAGATCTCCACATGAAGTCAGTATTTAAACCTGAGTTTAAATACATCATACTCAGAGTTTTAAATGGTATGATAAAGGATAATGTTACATCAACAATTAGTCGTTTGAAGAACAGCCAATGAGGTGTTGACACACATATACAGAGCTGACCCAGCATTAATGCCCACAGACTTGCAGGCGGAAGCCAGAAAACTTTTCCCGTTTTAGTATGGTAAAAAGTAAACAATTACATCCTAGGCTGTCACCTACCTAAAATAGAAGATTTGATTTGAACGGATCTATTTCAAATCTCTTATAAATACAGAAGATCTTGGACCCAAACAAGGTTACGGGAAATTTCAAAGCTTGAGATTAACCAAGATCACAAGAGCACAAAGCATACTCAAACAATACTCTGTAATTTAAATTTCTCTAGTGTTGTAGTAGGAATCTCATTATGTATTTGCTTAGAAGTGATAATCCCATTCTTAGCATTGTTTAGATTGCAAGGGTTATCAAAAAATAGTTGGAAAAATCAAAAAGCCAAATCCCCAGTTTGTGAGTTGGTTGGTGGGAAGGACTGAGACTTGTAAAACTATCCAGGTGTCGAATTTCTAAGGAGATGAAGGAGGCTATTCGTGCACCTTGGCACGTTAAAACACAAGATCCAATACTCAGGAGAGGATGACTCCTGTTTAATCATGCCGTGCACATAGGAGTTGGTTATCTCCGAACCACGTTAAAGACTCTTTGTGTGCTGATTTATTTATCACTCTGCATTGCATACAGATTCATTCTTAACTGACCAAACAACATCGTTTTACAATTAGGAGGAATCAATTCTCCTGATCATGAACTTGTGCACCAGCCTTAACCACTATTTTTAAGCAATCAGTAAACTGTTTTCAGGACACTAAAACGAGTAGAAATTAAGGGCTCACACTTCCACACGTAACTCAGGCTCGTTAGATAGCTATCCAACCGACTAGCTTCTGAGTGGTCAGTAGGTGGGTTATCTCCATTGAGCTTCCTAGAGCACAATACTCAGAACTCAGTTTTCTGTGGTTCCTGACTAACTTGTCCTTGCTGCTCATGAGACTATCAGTTCAGTGAGCATCATTCAGGATCGTCCTGACTAAGTTTTGTAAAAGTATTTTCATGAGAATTTGGAAAATCTGACATCAGTGTATTCCACCCATACACTGATTATACTCATTTCGGGACCAACACGTGTGCACCTCATGACGTGTCTTGGTGGGTGGGCATGAGCAGCCTTTAATTAGGTATTTCATCCTTAGTTGCTCGCGTCTCCCCTACTAGATGGCGAGCAGCTTTGCTCGCGCTTTCCCTAGACGCTGGCGAGCAACTTTGCTCGTGTCTCTCTTGGAAGTTGGCGAGCAGCTTAGACTTGGCCTTGTAGGCATGCTGCTTTAAATCTCTCCTGCTCGCGCTCAACTCAATTCTGTTTATGTCATTAGTTCCTTAATATGGATATGCTCGCCTCTATCTGACGGTATTGTTCATTTATCAACACTCGAGTCCGCAAAGCATTGATAATTCAAACTCTTAAATCCTTTATCGTCTTCAAGTATCGTATATAATAATAATAATAAACTATAAGTATTATTTCAACCTATTAACTAACTAATTATTCCTACTCAAAATTTCTCCTAATTAATAGTAATAATATTAAATTTTAAGCATAAAAGTTACATGCACAAATTTAAATTTTGCTTACATTGATCAGCCCTTCTTCTTTTCTCCCTCTCTTCCTCTACCACTCTCTCTATCTTTTAAATTTTGTTGATTTCAAATGAGCTAGATCAGTATATAGGGGATGGAATACACTGATGTCAAATTTTTTTCTCTAGATCCTTGAAGAAAATATAGTCAGCTTAAACTGAGAATAATCCTGAGTCTAGAGTCAACGAGACTTGTCAAGTCAGACTGGACTAAGTGCCAGGACTCAAATACGCTTTGTTCCTGAGTACTCTGTGAGGCTGAGTTGAGATAACTCACCTACTGACAGCTCAAAAGTTTATCAATTAGATAGCTATCTTTACAAGCCTGAGTGTGAAAGTGTGAGCCCCTAAATTATGTTCATTTTAGAATTTCTGGAATGTTTTGCCTTAGCTTTTCAAGTTAGTGATTAAGAGGTTTAGTGTACAAATTTTAGGTCATGATAGACTAGGTCTATCCTGATAAGACAATTCTTAATGCATGAAAGTTAAGAATGCAGAAAGCAAGTATAGCACACAAGAGATTTAACGTGGTGTAGAGACTCAAACTCCTACATCCATGATCCCAATTTAACAAGATAATTCTTCTGTAAGGAAATGTTCTTATTTTTTATGTGTCAAGGTGCACTGTGGTTCAAAATTTAAAGGAAACCGACCCAGAGAATTTTTCAAGTTCTAGTTCTCTTACAACCTCAGCAACTCCTTCACAAACCTGTTCTAGAGTGGTTTGCAATTCCAGGTTCTAACTAGGTATGATAGCCTTTACAATAAAAATCAAAATACAAATGATATAGGCTTTCAGTTCTAAACTGTTCTAAGCATTAGGGAAATTTAAACCTGCTGAGGCTTGTGTGCTTTGAGCGCGTTGAGAGTCTTGGTTAATTTCAGCTTAGAAATTTCACGTAGCCTTGTTTGAGTCAAGATATTATGTATTTATGGCCAATCTTGAAAAACTATCCGTTGGAGAGATAAGTCCAAGACTTGGAATCTTTGGGAGTGACAAACGGGCTTGGAATAAAAGACAAAAATAATCCCATGCTTGTTTGGTGAAAAGGTCTTCTGGTCCACTGTTTGCTTTTTACAGACTGTGTCAGGTGTCTGCTGGGCAATGTCAGGTCCGTACACCAGGTGTCAGATTCGCATTAGCGCCTATCCCCAGTTTGTGCTAGCACTTAGAGTCATCTTTAGGTTTCAATCTTTGTTTCTTTTAGCTACACTGTAGAGGATCTCTTTGTCGGGCCTTTTGCTTTAAACAACTCTACAAGTCTTTACTTGACTCCTACTTCAAGTAATCTCAAATGCTCTTCGTAGTATGAAATTCTCATGATCTACTGAGCTTCAGTGGACCTCAAGGTCTTCACTCTTCATCCTGACAGATGTTGGTCAACTTAGAATAATCAGTCTTTCAGGTCAGGTACGAAACATCATCCGAGTCTTCAGACTTCAGTTAGTGCTTCCCAGTCCCCTCAATAGAGTCCCTGTAAACAAAAGACTAAACCTGATTGACAATGGTCAGTAACTAAGACTCAGGCAACCATTAGGGGTTTTGAGATCTAATCAAAACAAGCATTGTCCCAATAATTTCTCCCTTTTTGATGATGTCAAAATACTTCAGAAAAAGATCCACAAAAAACTTAGTGGATTTTAAAGAGATTCAGTACAATAGAAGTGTTAGCATAAATAAGAAAGCAATAAAGACAATGAGATATTATCAGGGCAAATGAAAAAATTTCATTAATAGAGAATTACGGATCCTGAAATTATTACATCATTTTACAAAGCATAAAATTGTTATAACCGGTAAAAACCCTAGCCTTCAACGCCATCAATCTTGATATATCAGCTCTTTATCCCTCTTCGATTGCTGTTTGTACTACCTCATTCATTATTGCACTTGTATCCACTATTTGGATCATTCCAACCATCGGTGACATAAAGATAATATTGTCAAGCATTTTAGTACAACCTTAGCCTTGTCAGCCGTATCGAGAATCAGCCCATAGAGTTTATAATGGTTGTCCGCCATAAAGTTAGTGAAGTGAGACTCAATATCGTCGTCCTGACCCCATTTCTTCACTACATGCCAGAGGTGGAGAAACCCTTTTTCACTGGTTCCAAAAACTCGATCAGGTTCGGGGGTAAGAAATTGTCATTATGAGCATACTTTGTTTCAGGGACAAACACATGCTTCTTCTTACTCACCCTCGTCTTTCATTTATATTTCATGGGCTCTGGATTTTCTCTCTTTCGCTTCAAGGCTGCTAAAGTGCCTTCATCCAACAAGCTTGTACTCTCATCCACCTTCTTTTGCAAGGCAACAATCATGCGGTCCATCATCCATGAGCACAGATCGCTCCCTGGTTCTCATTTCATTGCCTGAAGAGCAGGGTCAAGACCAAAGGCTTCCTAAAAAACTTCAGCAATATCCAGCGCTGAGGAAGATTCTTCAACATCCTTCATAGGTTTAGGATTCTACACTATCAACTCTTGCACATCAGCATTAGGAATGGCAGGCTCAGGGAATACACAAGTTGGTCTCTTCTTAGTAGTGTCCACTTCCTCTTCTTCAATGGATCTTTTTCTTTTCTTCCCTTCCCCATTTTTTGGCCTCATCAGATTCGGAGATGAGCTTCAAATCCTCAGCCAACTTAGTGTCCTCTAGTGCAATTATGGAATCCTGAATTTTCGTCTGCTTGGCCCTGGCACTAATTGGCTCCATGGAAACAGTTTCACTCACAAATATGCAAGAGAGAAATTTTAATCCAGAAAGTTTCATTGTACAGGACATTTAGAAAAACATGGCCCCGTTAGTAATCACTGAGATAAAATACGTGCAGAGGAAGAAAAATAAATTGGTACATGAGATAGCAAGAAGAGCATATGACTCCGCGTTCTCGAGATTGGGTCAGAGTAAATATCCCACAATGGATAAGGAATATCCCGATGAGCTCAATGATTTATTAAGATGTATTATGTACCGTGGGAACTCGTTTAATTCAAAAAAAAATATTGCCTTTCAAATCTTTGTTTCAAAACTCTGTAATGACCCAATGAAATAGATATTCCAAATAAAATTGAATAATGATATATTTAATACTTATAAAGATTAAAGATAGATTTTGGCCTTTAAATCATATCTTGGAATTGAAAATTATCCTTTTCCAAGTTAGTACGAGTTAAAACCTCGAATTTCAAATCGATCTCATCAAAGTCCTTTCGGCTAGTAGCCCTTCAAAAACATAAAAAGTATGGTATTAATTGATTCAACATTTTTGTATCGCAAGTTCATCAAGAAACTCACTTGCTATTTTCGACAAACTTCAGCATTGTGTTATATTCAACATTTGATGGAGGCAAAAATATCTGTTATATAGTTTATGACCACTCCCTATCTCGTACTCAATCTCCCGTGTCCGTTTATGATCCTATTCCTACCCCACTCCACATGGGTTTAACGCACATTAAAAAAACGACTATGAAAACACACTTTACTTTCTCCAAAAAAAACTAAATAAATAAATAAATTGAACATGACAGTGCCAGGGCAGTGCACCAGTCTGTTCCACGAGTTCATAAATCAACTCCCCCCCCCCCCCCCTAAAGTCCCAGCTTGCACTTCTTTTGTCAACACACCTTTTGAACAGAAATGCTCACATCTCAGCCGAGGCACCCCTCTCTCCGGCGGCCGGAGGTCATCTCCTATGCCGTGAAACACAAAAATTTGGCCAGAAAGTTTTCCGGGTTCCGGCCAAGGGTGAGCGGGAGTGTGGTGAGGGCAGTGATCAGCAGTGGAGATAGCAAAGCTGGCGTGGAAACAGCAAAGAAGATTGTGGATGATAATGGAGTCCATCGTTCAAGCGGTGGAGGAGTAAATGTGAGAGCAGTGATCACAATTAGGAAGAAAATGAAGGAAAGGTTGACTGACAAGATTGAGGATCAGTGGGAGTCCATCATTAATGGGATTGGAAGAGGAATCTCGATTCAGCTCATCAGTCAAGATATTGATCCTGGTATATTCTTTATGAGTAATTAATAAATAGCCCTTCACTTTTTGGTGTTGTTGACTTCCTAATATAGCTCAAGTATGTTACTTATTACTTGGGATGTAGATTAGGTTGTTGCTTGTTTTTGGTGTTTTAGCTTCCTGTTGACTTCCTAATATAGGTCTTCTATGTTATTACTTGGGGATGAAGATTAGGTTGTTGCTTGTTTCTGTTCAATCTTTATTTTAGTTTCTGATCAGCTGATATATATATATATATGTGTGTGTGTGTGGGCGCGCGCTCTCTCTTGAAGAGGGAGAGTTTTTCATCTGAAAAAGATGAAGGTTGATTGGAATTTCAATGACAGGTACAAAGTCAGGCAAGAGTGTGGAGTCCTTTGTCCGGGGTTGGTTGCCAAAACTATCCAACGATCCTTATGTAGTCGAATACGGGGCGGACTTGGTGGTGCCACGAGACTTTGGAGAGCCCGGAGCTGTTGTGGTTACCAATTTCCACGACAAAGAGTTGTTCTTGATGGAGATTGTAGTCCACGGATTCAGCAAGGGGGCCATATTCTTTCGAGCAGATACATGGATTCATTCAAGAAAAGACAACCCCCAAAGTAGAATCATATTCAAGAACCAGGCATACCTTCCGTCCCAAACCCCAGCAGGGATTAAGGATCTTCGAGACCAGGACTTGGTGAGCCTTCGTGGGGACGGAACAGGACAGAGAGAGCTGCATGACAGAGTCTACGATTATGATATCTACAATGACTTGGGTAATCCTGATAAGAGTGAGGATCTAGTGAGGCCTATTTTGGGCACTCAAGACTGGCCTTATCCTAGGCGTTGTCGAACTGGTAGACCTCCAACTATATCAGGTATTATATTTGCCTCTTCCAATCAGAGAATCATATTATATGTTTTGTGTTGGGAACCCATTTCATACTAGTTTTTGTCTTCCAATTATGTCCAAAAAGATGTGCATACTAACTACCAAATTTCTGTCTGAATCCTTGATCAGACCCCAATACTGAAACCAGAATCGAGAAGCCCAGTCCGGTTTATGTTCCTCGGGATGAAACGTTTGAGGAGATCAAGCAGAGGACATTTTCAGCTGGAAGGTTGAAGGCTCTGTTCCACAACCTCATACCTTTGATTGTTGCCACATTGGCAAGTTCAGACGTGCCATTTACAAACTTTTCGGACATAGATAATCTGTACAGCGACGGTGTTGTGTTGAATGAGGAAGGCCAGAAAGAAACCGAGAGGCAGCAGGTGGTAGCCAAAGTCTTGAATCAAATATTTAATCTTGGTGATAAGTTGCTCAAGTATGATGTACCAGCCATTATCAGAAGTAAGCACACTTTTTTTCTCAAATATAGATAAGAATGTTCATCATCTATACTTAACTCTACATTTGCTCTCAGGTGACAGATTCGCATGGCTAAGGGATAATGAGTTTGCTCGTCAGACTTTGGCGGGGGTAAACCCTGTCAATATCGAGCTATTAAAGGTTGCATTTTGATTTTGGTTTAAAAAAGAAAGAGTGGATTACCTTTTGTTATCAGCTATTGATGGAGATCCTTTAAATAATCTCAGGAACTTCCCATTACCAGTAAACTAGATCCTGCAATCTATGGACCTCCAGAATCTGCAATCACGAGGGAATTGATAGCAAAAGAGCTCAACGGGCTCAGCGTTGAGGAGGTGAGTCAGCAACACAAATAGCACATTAATCGAATGACGCACATTCTCACCTAAACTAACTTTCTATCCTTGCGTATGTACAGGCAATCAAACAGAAGAAATTGTTTATCGTAGACTATCATGACATGCTTTTGCCTTTCATTGAGAAGATGAACGCTTTACCTGATAGAAAAGCTTATGCTTCCAGAACCATATTCTACTACGCTGATACTGGTCTTAGACCAATTGTCATTGAACTTTCACTTCCTCCGACCCCTTCGTCTCCAAGAAACAAGCGTATCTTTACTCATGGCCACGATGCTACAACTCATTGGATCTGGAAACTGGCTAAGGCTCATGTTTGCTCCAACGATGCAGGAGTCCACCAACTTGTCAACCACTGGTACGGCTGAATTTTTTCTCTCATTCTTACATGGCAAATACTTCTATGCACCAGTTGCATCGTGCAATTCAAGTGTTTTTTTTTTAAAATGGTATTAATTGTTTTACTAAAAACCATTAGTCGGTCAACATTAGTTTTTTTGCTGAACAGTGTGTAGCAGTTGCATGATAAAGCTAATGCACCCTAAAGTTACTCTTCTTACATACGGATAACTGGATAATCATAAGTAAAAGAGTTTTGAATACTGAATGTTTCTGAACAGTCGGATGCTCTACTGCTTTCTGTAATCCATCTAGTGTTCCATTTATGATTGGATATGCCACTGATAAACTCAAGACGATGTACCATGCTTTAGAAGATGATCCAACTACTTCTCTAAACTACAACATGATATTTTCAGGTTAGAGACCCATGCCAGTATGGAACCTTATATAATCGCAACTCATAGGCAGCTAAGCTCGATGCACCCAGTGTACAAGTTACTGCACCCCCACATGCGCTACACAATGGAAATCAATGCCCTTGCAAGGCAAAATCTGATAAATGCGGGTGGAGTTATTGAGGCTTGTTTCAGCCCTGGAAAATATGCCATGGAGATCAGCTCTGCTGCCTATAAGAGCTTGTGGAGGTTTGACATGGAAGCACTACCAGCAGATTTACTGCGAAGGTAAATTTTTTTCCCAGGCCCTCAAATTAGGGAATAATTTTTTTAGGACTTTAAACATGGGGTTAACAATTGAAGGACAATTAAATTACTTTTTGCACAGTTAGACCTTTAAATCTTAATTTTCACACATTTAGGCCAACTTGGGGGGCCTAAATGTAGAAACTTGTTTAAATGGCCTACATTTGTCAAACTGAAAACATATTATACCCTCATAATTATGGTCCGAGAAAATATTATTTTCCTGCCAAATTATGATACACCTATCTTAGTCACAGAATGCTACTTCATTTGGTAGTTGCATTATTTGAACAGTAAGAACACTCAACCAAAAAATTTGTGCAGGGGCATGGGTGTTGAGGATCCAACAGTACCTGGTGGTGTTAAGCTTGTGATTGAAGATTATCCATATGCAGCAGATGGACTTCTCATATGGTCTGCTATAAAGGAATTGGTAGAATCCTATGTTGAGCACTATTATTCTGAACCTGATTCCATCTCATTAGACGTGGAGCTTCAGGCTTGGTGGAACGAGATAAAAAACAAGGGACACTATGACAAAAGAAATGAGACGTGGTGGCCTAACCTCAAGACCCAAGATGACTTATCAGGCATACTTTCAACGATGATTTGGACTGCTTCTAGTCAACATGCAGCCATAAACTTTGGACAGTATCCATTTGGGGGCTACCCACCTAATCGCCCTACTCTCATGCGAAAACTAATCCCTGAAGAAGGTGACTCTGAATATGTGAAGTTCCTTCAGAACCCTGAGTACACTTTCTTGACGTCTTTGCCCACTCAACTCCAGGCAACAAAGGTAATGGCCGTCCAAGATACCTTATCAACGCACTCCGCAGATGAGGAATATCTGAATCAGTTGCAAGAGATTCAGAGACCTTACTTTAACGATCCCGAAGTTCAAAAGCTATTCGAAATATTCTCTGTTAAGCTAGAAGAGATAGAACGAATCATCAATCAAAGAAATAAAAATATACAACTGAAGAACAGAAGCGGAGCTGGTGTTCCTCCATATGAATTGCTTTTACCCTCTTCTCCTCCTGGCGTTACTGGTCGTGGTATTCCCAACAGTATTTCCATCTGACAATGTCTTGCGCCAAGGAGAGAATGTACTTCACGATAAATTAGGACTTAACATAGTGAGCCCGTCAGCTAAAATTGAGGAGATCCCTCAATCCTATTTCTATTTTCAGCCAAGCGGAATGTACAGATACTTCTTAAGGCCATTGGAGAATAACTTTTATGAATTGCAGTTATTCTTCAAGAACAACTGAGGAAACCTTTTTCCTTTTTATTGCATCATTGTGAGTATACAAGTATGAAATGCATTATTTGTATTTATGACAAACCAGCAAATGGTAAAAAAATTACAACTTGGAGGTGATGCCTAATGCTAGCTTAACTAGTTCCTGTCTAAGAACTTTACCTGGGGCATTTTTCGGTATGGAATCAATGAAGAAGACCCGTCTAATTTTCTTGTATGGAGCCACCTAGAATCAGAACATACATATTATTGTGAGGAATCACCGCATGATTATTATGCTTAAACTAAGTGTAACTGTTTCAATTACCTGTTGTGCCACAAATTCTATGATCTCCGACTCAGTTAGTGTGCTTCCTGGTTTTCTAACGACAAAGGCTGCTGGTATTTGGCCTGCACCCTCATCAGGATATCTATAAGTAATAATTAGTTTCATTATTGTATTTGGTCCTGTTTGATCTTCTTCATTAAAGTAGGAATTAGAAACATCATATATAAAACAGATGAAGTTGAGCTTACGGAATCACAGATGCATCAACAATGGCTGAATGTAATAGCAAGAGATCTTCCAGCTCCGCAGGAGCCACCTGATATGTTATATTAACATGAAGATATCGCTCTAGGGCAATATTATTGAATAAAATCATTATAAAAAAAAAACCTGGTAGCCTTTGTATTTTATCAATTCCTTCATTCTCTCAACATAGAACAAAAGCCCCTCACTGTTGAAAAAACAAATATCACCTGTTCTCAACCATCCCTCTGAATCAACCATTGCTGCTGTTGCTTCTTTATCACCTACATAACCTGCAGAAAGATTTTCATCTTATCCAATATGTCTATCTACACACAAAACTTAGTAGTTTAGAGAGAGATCGTGATCGAGAGAGAGGTGCAAGTTGCCTTTCATGACCGTTGGCCCTCTAATCCAAAGTTCTCCTGGCTTTGAAGGAGGCAAATTTTCACCAGTAATAGGATCAACAATCTTGGCTTCGCAATTAGAAACCAGACGCCCATGTTTCTCTAATTTCACCCGTTGATATTGTGCGAGTGATTCCTGCTGTTGTTTCAGTTAGCCCATATGCCTGAAATCAACATCAACTGTCATCTTAACACTACGTATTTGAGAAGTTTTAAGGTAAGGATGTCAATGAGGTAGAACAAGACTGATATCTAAATATTCATATCTGTTTTATATATGTCCCACTCTGTCCCATGCCATATTGTTGGAGAAATGTGAAATGTACTAATTATATATATATATATTACTTGGACATATAAAAAATTATACTCCCTCCGTCCCGTAGGAATTTGCACCCTACGGGACGGCACATTTTTTAAGGAAAATGTGTTTTATATATAAAGTAGTGGCATATGGGTAAATATGTGTATATGTTTGTGAGTGTGCACGTAAATCAATGTTTCCTTTTTAAGTAGTGTGCAAATTTGTGTGGGACATCCAAATAAGGAAAGTGTGCAAATTCCTGTGGGACAGAGGGAGTATAAAAAAATAAAATTAATGAACCAAATCCAATAAATCATAACCAAAAAAACACTAAACTAAATTTATTTTATTTTATTAAATAGTACTCCCTCTATCCCAAGATAAATTTCACACTTTCCTTATATGGATGTCCCAACTTTTTTTTCACACCCCAAAAAAGGAAACAATTCACACTCACAAAAGTCAATAAAGTACACTTTTTATATTTTATTATTTAACTTCACATTCACATACTTCATTTTTTCTTAATATGCGTGAAACTCCACCTATGAAGAAAATGTTGGAACGGAGGGAGTATATATTTATTGAATAAATATTATAAGTTCAGTCTACTCCATGCATAGGACTGAGCTAGTCCAAATGGCATAGGTTAAGGTGAGATAACTACGGGACAAATCATTTTTTCATCCGTAGTTTAATCTCATGTTTTATCATGAAACCAAAGCCAACAAACCAGTTTGTGAAAGTTATAAGATGTAATATTTGGTCCTCTTCAATAAATGAATCGGTGTTTGCTTTTCCTGTGTAATCATGATGGCATCTCTATTTTGCCTTGCTTTCTTACTATTCTGTTTTCCTACGGTACTTTGATGGGTCCATCAGAAAAAGCTAATGTAGCAGAGGCTTCCAAATATGTGAGGAATATACATGTTACAGACTTACAGCAAATATTATTTAATTGTCACATTTCTAATAACGAACCATGATAACGATAAATAAAAAATTCACCCCATCCACAAGAATTGATGAGCCATATAGTATTTTCTTTGCACGACATTTAAAAAAATAAATAAAAGATGATAATTTTTATAGAAAGAAAAGGCAAAAGGTGTATATATTTAATTGAGTAAGTAATATTTAATTTGCACACAGTAGTATTATTTTTTTTTAATAGTAACAGTATGAATGGCACAACACAAACCTGCAGAAGGGATATATTGGCAAACCTCTGCTTAAACCTCTGAATCACTGAACTCGCCACTGGAGCGCCGCCGCACAGCACCGCCTCCAAGGTCCTTAAATCATACTTGTCCGGTGCTGCGCTCTTCACCATCGCCACAACCAAAGGTGGCGCCGTCGCCAAATGCGTCACCTTCAACTCGTCAACAGCTCTCAAAATTGGCTCCAAACTCCCCCCAGACACCACCACCACGCTTCCTCCCAGGGCCACCTCCCTAATGGACAACACGAAACCGTACACGTGAAAAAACGGAACCGTACAGAGCGTGACAGCAGGGGACGGTCGAACTGCACGAACTGCATTGACGGCGGCGATCGCCGCGATGAAGTTTCGGTGCGTGAGCTCCACGCCCTTGAATTTCCCCGTCGTGCCGGAGGAGTAGAGGATCGCGGCGGTGTCGTTCTGGAAAACCTCCACTCGGTCAGACCCGGGGCAGGGGAGCAGAAGCGATTCGAACTCGGGCGAGTCGAGGAGGATTGTGCCCTCGCGCAGCGCCGGCAATTTGGAGGCAGCTGCGGAGGTGGCGAAAGCGATTACAGGGTTGCAGAGGCGGATTTGTCGGGAAATCTCGGAATTGGAGAGAAGAGGGTTGGAAGGAGAGACCATGGCGCCGAGAGAGAGCAAGGAGAGGTAGAGGAGGGGAGTGTGGATAGAGTTGGGGGAGATAATGAAAGCGACGTCGTTCTTTGAGATGTGAAATTTCCTACGCAAGTTCGAGGCTAGGGTTTGGACTAGGTGGGGGAGATGGGAGAGTGGAATGCGGTGGCCAGTAGCGGCGTCGATGAGGGAGGCGGTGCCGGTTAGAGAGTGGTGGCGGATGAGAGAGAAAACGTAATCCGGTAGAGAAAAGGGTGTGGTAGAAGGGGGAAAGGAAACGGCGGGGCGGAGGCTGTAGAAAATCTTGGATTGGGAAGAGAAACCGCTGTTAGGATCGACGGTAGAGTCCTCTATCGCCGCCATGGTTCGTTAAGACTTGAGAGTTGGCTTTTGTTTTGCACTTTCAGTGTCATCCACTCTTGCAGTTGCAGGCGTAACAGCCCATTTAATCATATGCTACTTTAATTCCATTTAGGGTCCATTACATAGAGGATTTTTACAAATTAAAAACTTAAATAGGTGGTAAAACTTTTAATAATTATGTAGAAGTGACAAGATATGCCAATTAAAAAGCAAATTATTGATAATTTCTAGGCCACTATATTTTTCGGTGGGATGTATTTTTAATGTATTATATTTGTTACTGTTCATATTTTTTTTTAAGTTTTTGCTTGTAATATTGTACTGGTCACTTACAATAGAGTTAAAAAAATCCATATATTTATAAATTGGTTTAAAAAAATTGCACGGTAGTACTTTTTTTTTTGCACGGAAGTTTTTTTTTTTTTTGCACGGGACCAGTTTGTAAATATAGTAACTTTCTTGAACCATATTGTACTTTTCCCATATTATACATATTGTGACTGCACTATTAAACTATGTTCACACTATTAAATTTTTGTCAAAAATTTATACAGAAATTTTTAGGGTAGAAATTATTAAAAATAAACTAAAAAAAAAGTATTCCCTCCGTCCCATAATTGTTTTCACACTTTCCTTTTTTGTCTGTCTCACAATTGTTTTCACACCCTATAAATGGAAACTATTACTTTAATTTTATCCTCACAATCCAACTAATCTTATTATTTTAATAATATAATTTTACACAATACTTTACTTTTTTTAAAAGTTGTTTCGGTGAAAACACCTGATGGAGGGAGCATAAAAGACGAAACAGTCCATTCGCTACAGTAGTATGCTGAATATTAAGTTTCCATGCATTACCGCAATTGGGCTGAATAATGCATGCATTGGGCTGAAGAATTCAATTACCACATGCTGTAATATTTTTTTTTTAAGTTTATTTGTTTAATTTTTTTATTTAAATTATAAAATTTGTTCATAATTTTTTATTATTATATAGGTACATATATGTTATTATAGGACAAAATATATATTATTATCTAAATTAAATATTGTTATTTCAAATATATTTATTTATTTTTATAAAATTATATTTTATTCTTGTAGTAATATGCATTTGTCCATATAATAACACATATTTGTTCATATAGTAACACAAAATGAGGAGCAAATGTGTGTTACAATTAGAGAAAATGTATGTTACTATCATATAAAATGTTATTCTTTTTATATATATTCATTTATTTTTATAGAATAAATATTTTTATATAATATAAAGAGTAAAATATGTATTACTACAAGAATAAATATTAGTTTTTCACAAATATATTATTTATTTTTATAACATTAATTATTTTTTTATATAATAACACATATAAAATAGTGAAAAGGTATTAATACATGTGTTGATGGGCGAGCCACTCGAGGTAATTCGAAGAATCAAAAGGTCGCCTCTGTAGTGCTGGAGCTCGCCCAGGACTCATCCCATACCATCATGGAGATCTCACCAGAGTCCATCATCACGCATCACTCACAGATCACGCAAGGCAATAGAGCTCGCCTAGAGATCGCCCGACTCGTCTGAGAGCTCGCCCTTGAGCTCGCCCTTAGTCTATAGGATCCCGGTGGTGCGCTCTTTTTCCCTCCGTCCGGTTTATCCACAAGGGTGGTTTACGGCGAGGTTTTTAATGAGGCTCATCTAGTCTAAGGCATAGTAGTAGGATGAGGCACAACATAGGCAGCAGTGTAAGGGACCAGGACGAGGGTTACG
>JAPKLY010000419.1:231346-256955 GCA_026898435.1 Prunella vulgaris
TAGGCTCGTAAGGTGCCGTCTCACACTCGCACACCTATAAATAAGACATCTCTTGTACTGTTCACGGGAGATTCACACAATTCTGAAAATAAATTCAACTCCCATTACAATATTTCTCTCTCTATTCCCCCTCCTCATATTATATCCAAGAACATAAAATCTTGGATTATTGTTTGATAGAATTAATATGTTGAAAAGCCACATAAACAAACACTGTTAACAAATTCTGTCAACAACATGATTCAATATACCTAGATTTTAAGGGGATGATGAATAAATAAGAAACACATATTTATTATTATAAAAACTCATTTTGTCCTTAAAGTAACATATGTTTGCCCATATAGTAACACAATATGAGGAGCAAATGTGTGTTACAATTAGAGCAAATGTATGTTACTGTCATATAAAATAAATATTTTTATATAATATAAAAAATAAATGTGTGTTACTATAAGAATAAATATTAGTTTATCACAAATATATTGTTTATTTTATAGAAATAAATAAATTTTCATATAATAACACATATAAAATAGTAAAAAGTGTATTACTACATGATTAAATATACCTAGATTTTAAGGGGATGATGAAGAAATAAGAAACACATATTTATTCTTACAAAAAGTCATGTTGTCTTTAAAGTAACACATATTTGCCCATATAATAACACAAATTCGGAGCAAATTTGTGTTAGAATTAGAGCAAATATGTGTTATTGTAAAATTGAATGTGTGTTACTGTAAAATCAAATTGTGTGTTACTATATTTACTTGAATTTTATCAAATTAATACACAATTTAAAAAAAAAAAATAAGTAAAGTAAAAAAAGAAAAGAAAAAAGAATGGAACTTTACTTACCCAGCGAAGGAACTATAACAATTAGCTTATGGAGTATAAGCCACCTGTTAAATGATTGCAGGGTGCGGTCGTCAATTTCAATTTTTAAATTTATTTTTAGAAAGATTTCTACGGTAGAAATTTCTACGCAAGTATTGCTCTAATTTTTTTACAATATTACACATATTGTGATTGCACTATTAAATCATATCAGCACTATAGCGGATTTTTTATGACTGCATTATAATGTTTTTTATTATATTATACTTTTTGTAGCTGCACTAGCTATATCGACTATGCCAAAAATGACTTACAACAACAGGGAAAAGACAACGGGTTTGGAGTTAGACCGTTGTCTTAAGTACAAAACCATTGTCTTAAGATTTTTCGTTAACATAAATTCAAGAAAGGTGCCTAAAGATAATGGTTTCTATCCCCGTTGTCTTTACCTGTTGCCAAAAGTTTTTTTTTTTAATTTTATTTGTATGAAAATAAAGGGTTATAAAAAGGAACCCTTGTAATTTTTTTCATCCTCTTCGCGTAAAATCTCATCAATCATTCTCCTCTCACTCGAAACCCTTTTCTTCTCACTCGTAGTCCTTCACTTCGTTGCTCATTACCAGAAACCACCACCATTGTTCTCACTCATAACCACCACCGGTCGTGACAAATCACTCACCGTCTAGTTTCTCAGTTGCGCAACCACCATGAATCGTCGACCACCACCGTGATCCGAGTGCATCGTTCACCGGTGTGAGCCCCCTGAAATCGTTTTCTCCCAAGTAAGCCCTAATTTCTTTTTCTACGCCTAAACCTTGCCCTAGTTGCTATTGTCGATTGCTACTGTCATAGATTCTTCGTAATAAAGCATTCTCCATGTGTGTTTGAGTTCGATCATTTGTTTTTGATATGTTTTTTGGTAGAAATCAGAGGTTAACTAATGGCAAGGAGAACATTAAATAATCAGTTAGTCAGACAAAATAAACTCCGTTTTCTAGTATATTCTTGAACT
Organism: Prunella vulgaris; assembly: GCA_026898435.1. Taxonomy (NCBI): domain Eukaryota; kingdom Viridiplantae; phylum Streptophyta; class Magnoliopsida; order Lamiales; family Lamiaceae; genus Prunella; species Prunella vulgaris. Next base: position 233,199 of record JAPKLY010000419.1, read on the forward strand.
GGATAAATGACATGTTGTAACACTCCAGTAGTTCTATCATTTATCTGTGAATATGGATAAACTTAGAATTTCAGATTGTTAATGGACCTGAAGTTTTCGCAAATTTGTTGGTGAAAGTGAGAAGAATGTGCAAGATCTCTTTGTTGATCCTGAAAATGATCCAAGCTAATTTTTTGGGACTTAATTACCAATGTCATCCCTAAATTCCAGGTAAACAAACATCTCTATCTAAGTGCTAATTTGACACGTGTTTTACAACACTTACTTCTCAAGTATAAGAAGTTCGTGTAGTAATAGTAAGTGCCCGGTTAAAATATCAATTCACAGGATTAGTGGCAAGTGTAGCCCTAGAACTATGTGTCGGCGCTTGATTGTAGTGTGATCAATGTGTTTCCAATTAAACTACATGCAAAAATAGCAACAACTAACTAGAACAAAGAAATTAAACTATAACTAAGAAATTCACGAAATAAGACACTAAAATAGAAAATAAGTAGACAAATCAACAATGATAACAAATACGAGAAAAGTGTGTTCAGGTGTTCTTCATTACGGGGTAATCAATTAATGGTTAGACAAGTTCATTTATCCCTTTCATCGGTCAAAGATAGAAGCAATCACGAAAAATAAACACATTAAACCGTACTGGATAAGCCTAGGATTAACGCATCAATTAAGCATGTAGATTGTTATAGGAATAGTTCACCGTTTCCCACCCGGGTAATCACACAAGGCTAAGAAAAATCCTAGCGTGTTTTTCCACTCGTATACTAAAGTGTCCAACCTTTGGTCTCCTCACTAATTACCTAAAGGTTAATTCAAGCAATTAATGTACATTAATGGATTTTCTAATGAAATTACCCAACTCTCATTGCGATAACCCAATATTAACTCAAATCACAAAATCGAACCCACACCCATATGAAGTAAACGTGCCTATTCAACTCTCGTTGCAACAAACAATCTACCCATATGAATTAAAAGAGCCCAACAAGTAATTGATCAAACAAACCTCATTAATCTAATCATATGACCTCCAATTAGAATAAACTCACAAAATCAATCCACTAACCAATTACCCACATAATTCCAAACACTAAAACACTAAAAATCTAGCCAATAACAATAATAACAAACCCCATAACAAGATAACAATAATAAATCATGACCATTGATGTTCAATACAACTCCAACTTCAATCTCCAACAAAATCTTCAACTAAAATGAAATTTAACTAAGAAAACACTAAATCCTAGCTACTATGTGTTTGAATGTGTGTAGAGGTGGTGAGGAATTCTCCCAGAAGGGAGTGAGTGTCGTGTCTGATGCGTGACTCTACCTTTCAGCTGCTTCCTTCAATTTATATCCACCACAAATGGGCTTTTCTAAAAGTATAAGAAATTCCCAGGTGTTAAATAATTCAAATGGTCCTTACTCAAAAGCCCATACAATGTTTCAGAATTTTTTTTTCGGACCTCCACCTGCACGACCTCTTCGATAAACTGACACGGCCGTGTGAATTAAATTCTTGGTCGTGTCATTCACTACTACGGGTATGACACGGCTTCTCCAACAAAATGACACGGCCGTATGAATTAATGGCTTGGCCGTGTCATTTACTTCGGCGGGTATGACACGGCCAAAGGTTAAATGGTGCACACGGCCAAAGCAAGAGAAAGGACACGGTCTGAATAATGAAAAACGCTTCTTACCTTTTGCGATTTCTCACATACTTTCAACAATTTCTTCCCTTTCTTCTTCGTACTCTGCTTCACAGACATGGACTCTCAAGGCTGTTTCCGGTGACTTGGGCGCGATTGCGAGTTCCGCGGTGGTCGTGGCAGGGCGACGGCTGTGCGTTGGCTTTCAATTTTCCGGCGACAATTTTCATTTCCGGCAATTTGGCGTGGATGCCACGGAAAGCTGTTGGTGGAGTACTGCTTGCGGATTCCGGCAGGGAGCTTTCGGTGGTTAAGTGGTATGGAGCGTCGATTGGGCTTCGTCGCGGCAGAATTGCGAAGGCGAGTGGCAGCGCGGCTGCGAGTTCCGGTGAGTTCTCCATGGATTCCGGCGAATTGGAGCTTGTGGCGGTGGACGCTGTCGTGGAGTTGGGATGGCTGCAATAGCTTCATTTCAGCGACGACGTGGTTCAAATTGCAGAAGTTGGAGATGAGAGAAATTTGGTAATGGTTGTTGTGCTTTTCTCTCTCCAGCAAGAGTATTGAGTGGTAATGGAGAAGGCACGTCATCTCTTCTCTTCATTATCTTCAAACAAATGGATGTGGGTCCCATTACCTTCACTTCTCTTGGTCAAACATTGAGCACACATGGTTTCAATTCCTTAAATTAATTTCGTGCACAAATTAATTCACTTGATAAATGGGCTTCAATATTCCTTTCTTATACCTCAATTAATTCAAAGTGTAATACTTTTCCATTTGGAATCAAATAACAATTTCACAATTTAATTCACAAATAAATGAAGAAGTATTTTTTTTCTTCCTAAATCATCATTTTCTACAAAATAGCAAAATTAACACTCTTCTCACAATTAGCCTCGAATGACCCAATTAATGTAACTAAATGCATGAAATCATATAAAATATTCAATTAAATCACACAAATTTCAAGCAAATAATCACACTAATCAACCCCAAAACTTAAAGTGTTGCTCGTCCCCGAGCAACGAAAAGAAAAATAAGAACAAGTGGGAGGATTGTGAAGAAATTTGAGTCAAGAAGAATAAACAATTAGCATGCAACAACTTGCTCTTTCATAAAAAATGACCTCAAAGATAGTGTTTCACAAATCAATCAACCAAATAGAAACTCAAAAGAATTAAGACAATCAAATCACCATGATCCTCACCGGAAGTGTATCAACTCAACTCTCAAAAGTGTATAGGAATGCAACTCTCAAATGTCAAATCATAGAAATGCACCCCATAAGCTTGGCAATCATCTAAACATTTTTCTCACACTTGCACTTAGCACCAAATAAAAAAGGATTTTCATAAGTTTGTAGCTTTAGGCTCTTTGGACATGGTGGGATACAATATGGGAAGAATGACTCAAGGTAGTGGAGAACAAAGATTTTCTACTAACAAAATATTCACAAACAATCTATAGAACCAATTGCTCTACCACATTCAAGCATTTTCTTTCAACTCTTCTCTTTTCACATCATTTTTTTCCACTTTCATGTCATTCACAATTTTTTTTTTCACAACTATTTTTCTCTTTTTACTCATTTTTTCATTTTGTCACTTTTTGCTCCATTTTTCTTGTTTCTCAACAATTTTCCACAATGTGAATTCAATCAAAGCTCACAAAAATACATCACCACAATCCAAGTTCTCCACTAATAATAGGACAATTAAGGCTCAAAGGAAAGGAAAAGTGTGATATCATGGTTACCAAAGAATCAATAGGCTTAAAAGGCTCAACATGGCTACTAATGGAGAATTTTTCAAGGTAGGGAATTTTTTGCTCAAGTGACTCAAATCAAAGATGGTCTTAGATCATTTTTAGCACCTTATGCAAGTAGAGATCAAAAGTTAGACTAGAGGCAAGTTCTAAAGCACAATAACTACAATTGACCACACAACCAATGAACAACCATTTATGAAAATATTCGATTAAGGCACAAAACTCACGGGATAAATTTGACCATGGATCATGTCATATCTCATTCTTTTTCACCCCTATTAGTCAACTAACCAGGAAGAGTATTAAGTGGTAATGGAGAAGGCACGTCATCTCTTCTCTTCATTATCTTCAAACAACAAATGGATGTGGATCCCATTACCTCCACTTCTCTTGGTCAAACATTGTGGCTCACACATGGTTTCAATTCCTTAAATTAACTTCCTGCACAAATTAATTCACTTGATAAATGGGCTTTAATATTCCTTTCTTATACCTCAATTAATTCAAAGTGTAATACTTTTTCATTTGGAATCAAATAACAATTTCACAATTTAATTCACAAATAAATGAAGAAGTATTTTTTTCTTCCTAAATCATCATTTTCTACAAAATAGTAAAATTAACACTCTTCTCACAATTAACCTCAAATGACCCAATTAATGTAATTAAATACATGAAATCATATAAAATATTCAATTAAATCACACAAATTTCAAGCAAATAATCACACTAATCATAATTCAAGAAATTAATTGTAAAGGTGTGCTTCTTATGTTGATCAACTTATGGCCTTATATTCACCAACTTGTTAATCAGGTACCCGTATATATATGTTCACACACACACAGAGAAAAAAAAACATCAAACACAAAGAATTGAGAAAAACTCATGACTTAGCAAGTTAGATAAGAAAAAATACTCAAACAAGGAGAGTGATAGAACGTGCCCTAAGCCGATTCAGGTGTATAGGCGAAGGGCGAGGATACCGACATGATCATGTCAGATTCTTTTTAATTGCTATAGCATAATTCCAGGATCATTATTTTTTGTAAGGATTTTATTTCAGTATCTTTTCTTTAATTTAGAACTCCATTTTTTGTATTTGGATTAAGGCTTTGTTCATGGGTCGTTTGGACTATATAACTGATACGTTTTTCCCTAGAAGAGTTTTTTTATGCAAATATATTATTATTAGCAGATATAAAATTGTGTGGCAGAAATCTCTCTATGGTCCTCTATTTAGAAAAAGTGTGTGTATTGTGTTTTCCCTATTTATCCAGCGTTCGTTCGTATCAATTGGTCTAACCTACTGGCCACTTTCTCAATGACGACTACATGTGCCAAGTCTGACAAAAAACATCTCAAATAAGTGGAAATGACACTGGGTGAATTCCAAGATGCCCTAGAAACTTCCATCATTGAATCAGGGGCAAAATTTGAAAGCCTTGAATCCATGATCGCCACGATGGTCAATAAACTCGAAGCTACGGGGCCTAACACATAGGTGTGTGTTTCCCCAGCCCAATCCTAGGTGGTTATTCCACCATTTCTTGTGGCAGAATCCTCCTCCACTAGATCACAACATCTCATTTCGGGAAACCCACCACCGGCCATCCCTTCAGGTTACATTCTGGTTCGACCCGGACTGTGGACCTCCCTATTTTTTACGGATTTGAACCTATTGCATGGCTCGCTCAGGAGTCAGGACGAGCAATTCTTTTTGGTCCACAAAACCCCACCTAGTGAATGAGTTCAATTCGCACTTATTGGTATGTCTGGAAGCGTGATGTTTTTGGCTCAATAGGTCCTTCATCGTGATCCCCTTATAACCCGGGAATGCTATTCAACAAATCTCATCAGCCAGAAATACCTATGAAGCAATGCAAGGTACTCGCTAGACAAGTTCCTTGGAGGGTTATCCAGCCTTGTTTGAGGAGCGGGTCGTACTTCTGCCCAATTTACCACCAGATCAATACCTGGGTATGTTCCTTGGGGGCCTCAAATCTTCACTCTGTGACTGCATCACCGAACCTGAATCCATTAATGTGCATTCAGCCATCAAAGCAGCTCGACGTCTCAAGAAGTCATCCAGGCAATCTTACTCATCAAATTGGCCATCTTATCAATAAAGGGGATAAAGTCGGTCACCACTACCCATTTTTTGGGGGAGCCATCAAGCAACAGACCCTTCCCAATCATCCACAATAGCCACCAAAATCACTCATCCCAACACTACTAACTCAGGATCCTCGGGGATTCGACCCAATAGAAACACTAAGCACTGATGGCTGAGGAGGCACGTGATTATTATGCTCATGGTAAGTGTTATCGATGCGGCCAAACCTATGGGCCATTGCATAAATGTGCTGCTAGACACCAGAGCATGTTGATTGATTCCATTGATGACGAACCCAATGATATGTTGAACATCATTGAGTCCAATGACAGTAAGGAGACTACTCTATTAGAAGAGACTGAGTGCACACATATAGAACTATCTGAATTATCTTTCAATGGTTTTGATGGCTCTAAGATGATGAAATTATTTGGGTCTGTGGGTCAGCAGCACTTACTCACAATGATTGACAGTGGGGCAAGTCATTGCTTTTTGTCAAACTGGGTTGCTCACATATTGGAACTCCAGATCGATCAGGCAACCGAGTTTTAGGTGATCTTAGGTGTCAGAACCAAGGTTAAGATGCATGGGACATGTAAAGTGTTGGAAAATACAACAATTAATGGTGTGTGTAGACGAAGATGACTTATGCAATTGACACGATAAAGTCGAGGCACGAGTTAGACTCGCTTTCCGTGAGACGTTATTGCCCCGTACACAGGTGCAATACGGATCATGGCAACCGTCCCCAAGATACAATGACTTTGGAGCCTTCCGCCCGTTGCACTACGTAGCGAAAGCTATCGGCGAATCGCAAATGAGTATCCGAAACTTTTGGACTCAACTCTAATGCAACACTACTTTTTCTAGAATGCATGCACTAAATAATCGTTGAACTAACTCAATCAATTCTAAAGTGTATTCAAGTATATTCAAGTATATCAAAGTCAATGTGGGGGACATCTATTTATAGATTTCCAAGAGTTGCGGGTAATATGTGTGACTCTTCACATTTTACTTTTCCAAAGAGTCGCAACCCTTAGGAAAAAACCATTCACCAAAGGTTACCTCTTTAATTCAAAGAGACACAACACTTCATTATTACCTCAATAAATACATTCATTAATGTATTTATCCACATATTAAATGACATTAATTTCTCATTCAGACCAATTTGGTTTTGAGAAATAAATCAACCAAATCCATTTACGCAAAATGGATAATTAAATTGTCACTTAATATTTAATTAAAAATATGGTCAAAACCAATATTTCCAACAATCCCCCACATGAATGAAATTAATGCATGTTACCTCCTAAGAAAGTTCTGACGAACTGTTACTGCATCGGGATAGGTAGCGACTGGCTTTGAACCTTTCCTAGTAATATGTCATCGGATTTACTCGCCACTCAGTGAACATGATGTCTTGAACTGGTCGGCTTTTTATGTAAACCAAGATAATGACATATACACAGCAACAACTCTGATACCCTTTGGGTCTCACGTTGTTGTCCATTTTGGCCCTGGACCGTATCTTGGATTCATAAGCGTGTACTGAATTCCTCAGTTAGAAGCGGCCCCACTTCAACACTTATATAGGTGATCTCCTATCAATGGTACCCTGCAATACCCCACCCGTAGGATATAGGAATCATTAAAAGCTATTAAGCTTAACCTTACCGCACGTCAACAGGTTTTATGCACCTAAAGAAATTAGAAGGTGCAAGGTTGCACTTGAAGGGATTCGAGAATGGGTTGTAAAAAGATTTTCAAGTGAGTATCTGAGTGCTTCATAACTTAGTTGTCTCATTGAACCAAGTTCTTGGGATCCTCCAGTCATCATGGTTGAGTTACCGCTATGAACACCCTTTTATGTGTGGGTTTTTAACCTCATTCCCCTTACCCGTAAGCTCTCTAAACATTTCATTTTTAATCGGCCGAGTTTTTCTCAAAATGCAATCATCATTGCATATTTATTTAGAGGGTTTTCATGACATTGCTCCCCCACATTTCACTGATGTGCTTGGAGTTTATGTCAAACCATCCAGTTTACTTTAGTGTATCATTTTACACTGTTGGATATTCCATTCCATTTTAGGAACATTTCTAATTTGTTCAACCAACACAGATAAGCACTACTAGTGTTTCAATCTTTACAAGTCACCCCCACACTTCGAGATAATGTTAGGATCATTCTATCCATTCTTGTAGTTTCGCAAAAATTTATCTCCTTGTGTGGTGACTTTACACGAGATTGAACAAACTCGTTTAACTTGTGGAATTTATTCCACTAGGCATCCACTGTCTTTTGATTTTCCATGTAGCTTTAAGGCCACACCTTAGCTAACCACCTCACATTCCGAATGTACATCTCTTGGAGAGACCCTTCTTCTCCCCCACATTCGAATGTATGTACAATGAGAACTTATATCTCATAGTCGAATTGTTCGTCCATTTCATTTAATATTTCATTGGACACAATCTCGAAACAAAAAATTGGAAAATCAAACTCTTCGAATTCACTCTTGAATTCACACCCATTTTGATCGAAATACCAAAATTTAAATCCAATTTTCAATATGGCCGTAAATACCACATTTGACTCTTAAATAATTATTCACTAAATTATACGAGTCAAAGTTTATAGACCAAGTCCAAAATCATAATTTGTGCATCTCATGCACAATTATTAATGAGACTCTTAGTCTCCACCTTTGACTCAAGAATAATTCTCAAATTAAACGAGTTAAAATTTCTATTGGATTTAAATCCAAAACACTACACAATTATCATCCTTGATCCATAATTAAAAGTCATCAAATAAAATTTAATGCTAGATCAAGAGGTATGATTCATGAGCCCACATTAATAGAATTAATACATAATTATTAATTCCCTTATCTCAAGAATCTCAATAATTTAGGCCCAAATGCCCAACAAATTGAATTTCCTCTAGCCTAATAACTATAAGGCCAAATAATATTAATTTGTGGTCTACTTAACTCTCAAATCAAGCTTCAGAAATTTGGGTCAATTTATTTAGATCGCACACATAACCTAAATTTAATTAGGCTCACTTGCTCTTGGCAATTAATTAGTGGCCCATGAAGCAAATGAAAACTCCCAATATGTGAGCCACAAAAATTGGTCAGCCCAAGAGTATGTGAGTATGTGACTTGCTTCACCCTGAATAGGTTTGTCGTATCACAAACAAATGACACCGTCACACCATCAATTTTCAATTCTAATTTCAAACTGAAATGGCGCGGCTGAATCAATTTATGTTGCCGTCGTCAGTTGTCACACTCGGAGGGGACATCCGACAGGCGTGACTTAGTCGGACTCATCTTCACGAGGATCATCGACACCGTCGACCAGATTGGTGCTGCCATCTGAATCGCAAACGGACAGCGAGGCTGCGCCGCCACAAGCGGTGGCTTATACCAGTGACATCTCTTGTTGCCGTCACTACGCCGGATCCTAAGCAAATTGGCTGCTACTTAGATCCGCAGCCCTCTGCCGGAGCCAGTCGCCGTCGTTCCCGCATCCGACTGGGAGCAGGAGGAGTACCTCGCCACACGCGGTGGCTTTAAATCGTATCCCAGATTGACGCCCAGCGTCTTAGGTGGTCACAATATCCGAACAGCCGCCTCCAGCCGGACAGACGATCAGTCTCTCCCAGGAGGCGCGATCTAATCGGCCCCCGAACGCCGCCTTTGATCGATGAGTCAATTGCTCAGATCCGGCTTCCAGATGAGGCTCGACCGCCTTTCACAGATCGGATTCAGCCGCAGTCACGACCAAACAATGCCGGCGAGCAAACATTCCATCAGTAGAAATCCCATGATGGCGGAGGCGATCGTCACGTCCATCATCATTACGTCTACTCGAGATGAAGAGGAAAGGTATTAGTCCCAGTTTTAGTCCTCTTTGAAATAACACATTCGGACTCAGTATTGCATCTATTTGCAGAAACGAAACGAAATTTCCTTCTGATAATGTCCACCATTTCTTTGATATCCTTTAATAAAATATGAATGGTGAAAAAAGGACAAAATTGTTACTGTCAATTATATGCAATTTATGCTAAATATCCCCTGCACATAAGATGTTCGTAGAAATTCCTAATGAAATTTTCAACCATAGCATTTCCAACAAAAAAGAAAATTTGATCAATTGAAATTTGCAGTGCCTGCAAACTGGAGACCTCAAGGAAATAAATTAATTATCCATTCGCATGTCACATTTTTTAATTTAATTAATATATATATATATATATATATATATATATATATGTGTGTGTGTGAGAATTGACACTTCCCTGCTAAATTGTGACATTCAACCCTCCTGATCCTGGGTCTGTAGCAGCAGCCTCTTTGGAATACACATTGGAACTTGAAGTCTAGAGGCATATGTGAGTGTACCCACTAGCTATGTGATGAAATAAATGAAAGACACGCTGCTTCTCAAATTATTGTGTGAAGCAGTTCTTTTCCTTTATACGATTTCATCATTTACGACAAACGATTCATGATCTTGAATCAATTTAATCACGCGAACTAGTTTGGTGAAATTGTAATATTAGTCGGTCTTTGAATACACGTAGAATAACGTCTTACGATTGTTGGAAAATACAACAATTAATGGTGTGTGTAGACGAAAATGACTTATGCAATTGACACGGTAAAGTCGAGGCACGAGTTAGACTCGCTTTCCGTGATACGTTGTTGCCCCGTACACAGGTGCAATACGGATCATGACAACCGTCCCCAAGATACAACGACTTTGGAGCCTTCCGCCAATTGCACTACGTAGCGAAAGCTATCGGCGAATCGCAAATGAGTATTCGAAACTCTCGGACTCAACTCTAATGCAACACTACTTTTTCTAGAATGCATGCATTAAATAATCGTTGAACACAACACTTCATTATTACCTCAATAAATATATTTATTAATGTACTTATCCACATATTAAATGACATTAATTTCTCATTCACACCAATTTGGTTTTGAGAAATAAATCAATCAAATCCATTTACGCAAAATGAATAATTAAATTATCACTTAATATTTAATTAAAAATATGGTCAAAACCAATATTTCCAACATAAAGCAGTACCTCTTACTCTTGCTAATAATATATTCTACATTGATTGTTACTTATTTCTCCTGAGTCGCGTGGATATAATTCTAGGAGTCTTTTGCCTTTCTATGTTGGATGATGTTACGGTTAATTGGGTCACATTAACTATGGAGTTTTCCATTGATTGTTCAACTATTAAATTGAAGGGGGATCCATCAGTCATGCGAAAAGCTTATTTACAGGCTGACCTTAAATCTTTGGAGGCTTGATTGGTATGAAAATTACTCGAAATTCTTGTGCTTCATTTACTTAATTTAATAGGATTTTATGTATTTTCCACACAAATTTAGTTACTTGAGTTTAGTTGTGGAAATATCTCGTGTTATAATTTTATTAAGAATTGAATTGAATTCATAAGTGAAATTGGTGAAATTATTATTTGAGCTCAATTTAAATATTGATGCTATTTAAATAATTAATTATGCCAAGATAGTGAGTATTATTTGATTCAATTATTTAATGAAATTTGAGATTAAGTGATACTAATTCATGTTGGGGCTGATGTTGAAGAGAGAGAAACTGCCAGGGACCACTACTTTGCCATTTCAGGTCTACTCCAAATTGAACCATTCGGATATCGCACATCAACCCCAAGCACCACCATTCTGCAGAGCACTCACAGCCACGAATCTCGCACCGTTAGAAGCTCGCCTGTAAGCCAACATATCCCTGCCTTTCTCACCCGTCATCTCGCTGATGCGTAAGCCGCCGAGTCGGAGTCGCAGTGCGCAATCCGCGACCTCCACCTCTCCTCTGCCACATGCAACAATTCCAACGCCGGAGATCATAGTCGACGATGCCAACCCCTGCTCGACATTAACCGCCACACCACAGCACAAACCTCCGTCGACTGAAGCAGTCCCTCGCCGCCGATTCATGCCTTGTTCCGCCATGGAAACCGACTTTCCGCCACCTGCAACTGCTCATCACCGAGTCTCGAGCGAGTTCCGCCAACAGCCGCGTCCGCCAGCAAACCGTCGCACTCCATCGCGACTCAGCCACTGCTCCCAGACGCTCCCGCCGTTCACATCATCCGCCATTCAATTCGAAGAAGACGTTGCCTCACAGCCGAATTCGCCGGAAACCTGCAACCGGAGTCCGCAAAAACCGCCACAGCCTACTGCATCGAAGCCCTCCATGCATTCTCGTCCGCCGCCCCAATACCATGCCATAACTGTCTCTTCCTTGTTTCTGGTAAATGAAGAACATTGGGCTTCTTATTTATTAAAGCCCACATCACTATTTAAAATTCTTTGGCCCATATTGCATATTAGGAGTAAGATTTTGAGATATCATGAGGGAGGGAGATATATTATTTTATCAGAGAAGATATATTTTTGACAATTATAAAAGAGAGGCAGAAACGAGATTATGAGAGTAGTAGATTTTAGATTAGGAGACTTTTCTTTATTTTTTCTTCGTTCATTATGTATTAACAGTAGATAGGGTTTGAGATTTTTATACTTTGTTCTTTTGATTATTCTTGATTAGAAATAGGAGTATTATTTATTTTATGTCTTCGTATTCATGTTCAATTATTTTGATTTATTAATATTTGTATTTTAGATTAGGGTCTTGTTGAGATGGTTTATTTGATTTGTGTCAGGTTTTCTTTTAGGATCATGAACTAAATTCCTATTACTTTGAATATGTGAAACTAGGAGAAATCCTATTCGTGGTAGGAAAATAGATGTGTTGTGAATTTTCTATTTCTATATTTCAAGGTTGCGTCTTGTCGAATAAAAATTGCATGCAATATTCTTTAAGCTTGATTATGTGTATTTAATTCATGCCTACGACCATTGAGTGGATTGAATACCATAAGAAAAGTATGGGTGAGTATGTTGATTTTGAATCAAATTAGTGCTTAGATGTCCGACCAAGAGTCTAGGTTCTTGGATTAACCGGCCTTGAAGACATTTGTCTATGATAGTGAGAGAAATATTAATTAGACTTAGTACCCATGTTGGAACGGAATAATTAATTCACCACCTTAAGAGATTTAATTTGTCTTGAGGGCTCTGGAGGGACTCATCCTGATGGGGAGATGATAAGCAACAACGTAGTTATTTTGTCTAGAAAATAATTGCATATAATAGTGGTGGATCTATATATGTGAATTAAAATACATAGCGTGTTTGTTGATGCCTAGTGAATCATATTCGGAGTATACATTCTAACTCTTGCACTTGCATAGTTTTAGGTTGTGTTTATTTAATTATTCATCTATTTTGTTGCATGCTTGTTAGAGTTTAGGAAACACACCCCCCCCCCCCCCCCCCTTTTGCCTTTTCAATTCATAGTTGGGATTTTTGTTTGTCTTTAATTTCAAACAATAAACAAACAATACATTCCTAGTTTTACCTCATGTGGGTTCGATACTACTTGTCTCTATACTTGCTTATACTACACGATCTTTTCCTCTTGAGGGTTTGGATTTTGTAAATTTGTAAAATATTAGTTCAAGTCAAGGTTGATGATGAGGTATTTTTATTATGTAATGTTACAGGGCCATCAGTTTCACGTTCATTGACTTTAGCCCAACAATCTGAGTTGGACCATCTCTTGGCTGAGTTTCTGGGTATAACTCAGCCGCCTACGAGGCTACCACTTAGTCACACTTGTAACCACATAATCATAATAGCTCCGGCTACTTCTCCGGTATCGGTCCTCCCTTATAGGTACAATCATTCACGGATGAGATAGAGAAAATAGTAGCAGAAATACTGGCAGCAGGGATTTTACAGCCTAGCTCTAGTCCATACTCTAGTCTGGTCCTACTTCTTCGCAAGAAAGATGAGTAGTGGAGGTTTTGTGTTGATTATAGGGCCCTTAATAAAGTTATTATGCCCGACAAATTTTCAATTCTAGTGATCCATGAGTTGTTTGATGAGTTATATGGGGCCTGTTATTTTATTAAATTGGATCTTTGTGCTGGGTACCATCAAACTCGGGTGGCACCCGAGAACGTGCCCAAGACAACGTTTAGGACACACTCAGGGCACTATGGATTTCTGGTTATGCCATTTGGGTTAAAAAATCCACCAGCTACCTTTCAGAGCCTAGTGAATGATGTCTTTCGTCTTTGGTTGCATAGATTTGTATTGGTTTTTTCAATGACACCTTAGTTTACCGTCCAATGTGGAAGAGCCATTGTTAACACCTACATCAAGTCTTCCTGACGTTGAACAATCACTCTTTGATAATCATCCCAAAGAAGTGTGTGATGGGCAACTCACATGTTGAATATCTGGATCACATGGTCTCGGTCGACGGTATTTAGATGGATCCTGGAAAAGTTTAAGTTGTGGTGAAGTGGCCAACGCCTGCTTCTCCTAAGGCCTTGTGGGGGTTTTTTGGGACATACAAGTTACTATCGCAAGTTTATTCGAGACTATGGCAAGATTGCGATCCCCTAACAGCCTTACTCAAAAAAGATAATTTGGCTTCTTGGAAGTGGACACTCAAAGCCGACATAACATCCAATTTATTGAAGGTGGCCCTTACTTCAGCCCCAGTTCTCTAAATGCCAGATTTTACACAGAAATTCATTATTAAGTGAGACGCTTCTGAGTGAGGTTTGGGGGTTATCTTGATGCAGAATAAATAGCCAATGGATTACTTCAATAAGCACCTTATGAGTCGTTACTCTCTTGTGCAGCTTACAAAATAGAGCTCATGAGCTTAGTCCTTGCAGTTCAACATTGGCGTCCATATTTGTTAGGGTGTTATTTTGTAGTTCGCATGGACCAGCGAAGTTTAGAGCATCTCCAACCGTTTGCGCCACTCTAGCGCATAGTTCGCACTAGAGTGGCGCATAATTTGAAATGCATCTCCAACGGTTCGCACTACATTCTGCGCTACATATATTTTTCTTAATTTTTAATAAGTTTAATTTATATAATTACAATTTAAACCTAAAAATATTACAATTTAAATTTAAAAGTATTACAAAATATTATATAAATAAAATTATTTTTAAAAAAATCTAGTGTGGGTGAACAGTGCGCGCTAGAATCAGTGCGACACTGTTCACAACTCTCATGTGGCGCTGAATTGTAGCGATGTGTTGGAGGTAAAATTCATCTCCACCCTGGCGCATAACGCAGGGTTGAAGTTGCTCTTAAAGTGCCTTTTAACACAACCATTGACATTACCAGCTCAACAAAATTGGGCTGCTAAACTCCTTGGCTATGATTTTCAGATTGTATACAAGGAGGGGGTTAATAACAACGCAGCAGATGCCTTATCTCGACGAGATGAGAAGGTGACCCTAGCGACTATTTCTATTCCACACTAGCTGGACAGGAAAGCTCTGCAAATGGTTGTTTGGAATGATTAAGAGTTGTCCTGCATAATTAAGGAACTAGTTGTGGTCTTCACCGCTCTAAAATACTATACATGGTCGCATGGCACGCTTTTCTATACGGGTATATTGGTTATTCCACGTACCTCCCCGTAGGTCCCTAATTTCTTGGTTGAGTCCCACTCTATCCCTAGAGGAGGACATTCTGGTGCACTAAAAACTTATAGGAGGTTGGCTGCGATTGTTTATTGGCCATAAATGATGAGGGCTGTGAAGAACTATGTTGTTGGATATGATGTGTGTCAGCACAATAAATATGAGACTAAGTCCCCAGCGGGGCTGATCAACCCGCTGCCAATTCCTACCCAAAATGGGAAGATATAAACATGAATTTCATTATGGGCTTACCTCGTTCAAGAGGACTTGATTGTATATTGGTGGTAATTGATCGGTATTCAAAATATGGTCGTTTTATGGGGCTGAAGAGACAACACACGGCCTGAACAGTAGCTGATGTTTTTATTAAAGAAGTTGTATGGTATAACATAGTGTTTCGGTTCCATCATTTTTTATAGGCGACAACATTACAAATGAGTTCTTTGTATCATCATGAGACAGATAGCTAATCTAAAGTCCTTAATCGATGTGTGGAAACTTATTTTCAATGTTTTACAACCCCATTTGAGGTCATGTATGGCCAGCCACCACCAGTCATTGCTCATTTTCTGCTTGGTGAAATTCGGGTGCATATGTTGGCAAATGATCTTTGTGATCGTGATAACATTTTGAGGACTCTTCGATTCCATTTGCAGCGAGCACAACAACACATGGTTTGAGAGCCTAACAAACATAGGCGACCTCTTGAATTTTGGGTTGGTGATTCTGTCCATTTGAAATTCCTACCATATCGCCAACAGTCTTTGTTTCCAGCAGACAATGCCAAATTAGCATCACGGTTCTTTGGGCCATTTGCAATTATTGAATGGGTTGATCCCACGTAGCATCGGCTGCAACTACCACTGGAGTCACGTATTCATCCAATGTTCCTCATTTCATTATTGAAGAAGGCAATAGGCATTTATGTCTCGTCTCCCAATCTGCTAGAAGACTTGCTGGCCATCGAACCTCCGATCTTTCCAGAGTGTGTTTAGACCGACGTTCTGTGTAGCGAGATGGGGATAACATTGATCAGGTTTTAATGCAATGGAAGGGCTTGGGTATTGATGAGGCAACTTGGATGGACATGGCAGACATGTTGGGGCAATTTATAGACTTTAGCATTGAGGTCAAGGCTACTTCGATGGGGGAGGCAATTAACAGAATGTGCCCAAAGCCGATTCAAGGGTATAGGCGAATGGTGAGGATACCGATATGATCATGTCAGACTCTTTTTAATTACTACAACATAATTTCAGGCATAATTCTAGGATCAGCATTTTTAGTAAGGATTTTATTTTAAAGTCTTTCCTTTTATTTAGATCTCTATTTTTGGTATTTTGATTAAGGCTTTTTTTTATGGGCCTTTTGGAGTATATAATTGATATGTTTTGCCCTAGGAGGGTTTTTTATGCAAAAATATTATTTTTAGCAACTGTAAAGGTTTGTGGTAGAGATCTCTCTGTGGTCCCCTATTGAGGAAGAGTGCAGGTATTGTGTTTTTCCTATTTACCTAGTGTTCGTTTGTATCAGAAAAGCAAAAAAATCCAGATATAAACCCAGATTACACATATAAACTACACAAAGATGACCACACAAGCAACAAATACTCAAGCATATAAAATTGTTAAACCAGAATGTACACTACTCAAGAAAATAAGGATATGAAAACAAAATTAAAACAAATAAGTAAACAGAAACTCGCATAAATAGTTAATGAAAACAAAATACCAAATTAAAATTGTCGAAATAGTAGCTTGACGATATCGGTCCTGACACCACTATTGATGTCGTCGGTGGTGACGGTGAATCTAAAGAAGTTATGATTTTTGTCAATTTAAACATCAACATCTAAGTGGAACGGAAGTTCCATAACCTTCATGAAGATGTGAGGCAACTGTTGTAGCTTCTTTTGACGGCAGTTGTTCGCCTGAGCTGTCATCAAAGCCAAAAATCATCGCGACACCAACCGCCAACGCAGCACCACCATTCATTGCTTGCTTCTCCGCCATCGCACCATTGACCATTTGTTGCCTACTTCTTTGCCCAAACTTAAGCAATAGATATCGTCTTCTCCAGTGGCAATCACAAAGTCAAAAAAAGAATAATAAATTCAAAAATAGTTCCCAAAAAATTGAATACATCACAAATGTTATACTTTCTGAGTTCGGCTTCTCCGCCCATCTCCGTCCATAGCCGATTAGGACGGAGCTCTTTCTCGGACTAGGGCTCCGATCTTTTCCTCTCTCTCTCTCTCTCTCTCTCTCTCTCTCTCTCTCAGATCTGTTTTGGTAATGCATTCTCCTTCACCCCATATCAAAGAACCCCACCTCCTTCTCAATCAAACATCAAAACTGGAGTCATCATCGTCGGTGCGGGGCCTCGCTGGCTTAGCTGCCGCCACCTGCCTCTAAGCTGAGAATATCTTTTTCTTCCTCATCTAAGCCTCCCACGTCGTTGGCGCCTGTGTGCACATCGATTTCATCAACGTCCCTTTATCTGAGATATGTTTCTAATTCTCTCCTGTCTTTAGAGAATCTGATTGGTTGTTGATAGGATTGACTAGAGAGAGAAAGTGAGAGGCATGAGAATGAGTATGTGTCTAATGTATTCAAATTAAAGGTCAGGTAGGTTTGTCAGAGTGACAATAAGGTAAATAGACTAAAGTTTATGTACTCAGATGTAAAGCTATTTCACTTGGATGAAACTAATTTTAATATATGTACTAGTTTGAGTTATGGGTTTTTTTATCACTCCTATACAATCAATCCTATTAAATATTATGAATTACTTTGATTTTAAATGATTAATATTTCTAGGAGATAAATTATTTTTGCATTGAGTAGGTCTCCTGTAAACTTAAGTGACTCATAAACCCTAATGATCAAACTCAAGCTTCGACCAGAACTCTTACTCTCGCACTCTCTCTGCTATTTTTTTCTCACATTCTTGCATTATATTGTCTTTCTCACAGAAAATTCTCTCTCTCATGCTTGAATCACATTGTTACGTGAATTATATTGGAAAAACACTTGTGTGAATCACATTACTATGCAAATTCGAGGATAATCTTTCATTCAAGTGGTGTGTGCTCATGCATCGAGGCTGAGTGAGGGAGAAGTCATCGACGATTATGTAGGAGATGGTCGATGAATCTAACAAGATCTTGGATTATTTGCCAATAAATCTCGACGATAGTCATAATGTAAGTACATGTAATCAATTTGATTTGAAGTAGTTGAAGTTTAATTCATGCACGAAAATGATTACATGCAATTTGTGAAAATAAATGATTTTGTTAATTTTTATGCATAAAAGTGATAGTAACAATGCATTACAATGACAGTACATGTAAATGATAGTGACAACAATCTGCATGACAATAATATTATTTGTTGCATGATAGTGATAGTCATGCTACATGATATTGATAGTTAAAGTATATGACAATGTTAGTCTTTGTACATGATAATTATAAGCTTAATTCATGGTAGAAATAGTTATAATTCGTGGCAGTGGTTGTCTTTGTGCATAATAGTGACAATCTTTGTGTATGAAAGTGATAATATGTTGGTCCCTAAAGAAGACTTTGAGTCTTCTTGTTTTGAAAACAGCTGACTTTACAATCAGCTGAGTGCGCAGTGATTTTAGTGTGCGGAAACATTTTTAGTTAAATCCTTTTAATTTGTGCAGCAATTAGGAGCAATTAAATAAAGCAAGAAAAACACAAGATTTATAGTGGTTCGGACCAACTGTCCTACATCCACTCTCCTCAATCCAAAATGGACTTGAGGGGCTATCTACTCACTTACTTCCTTCCTTACAACTTACAAGAGAAAACTCTCTTTTACAATATGTTAGTGCAGGCTTGCTACTAACTTCTAGACTTCTATAAAGTCTTTACAAATGAATAATTATGTAGGGTTGTGTGAGTACAAAGAGAATTGTGCAGCGATTATGCTAATTTGATAGTGTGTAAAAACTATATAAATCTTTTCTATGGTACTCATATTTATAGGTAACAAAAACTAGCCGTTAGAGTTGACTAGGATTTGAAATCCCTATAAATATGTAATCAATCAATCAGAGTGATTGATTGATTCTTGATTTCCAGGTTGATATCTTTCCATCTTTGGCTTGATCTTCAATCTGATTTGACTTGATTGATTGCCTATGATTCTGGAAATCTTCTAGCTGTTGTTGTGATCTTGTCCTCTTGACATGATTGACTTTCTGTAAATAGAATTTCTATGCAACAGCTTCAGACGACCTCAGCTGCTGCTGGTGTTCCTCTGCTGATTTTGTCTTCGTCTGATTTCGGTACCTCAGCTAGTCTGACATCAGCTGACCTGGACCTCAGCTGATCTAACCTCAGCTGATCTGACATCAGCTGACCTGACATGTCCTCAACTGATGTCTTGCACCTCAGCTGACTATCCTTAGCTGACCATCCTTAGCTGATCTAATCTGACACCAGCTGACTTCCCAAGGTCAGCTAGTTTTAATGTCATCAAAACATATGGGATTTCCCAACAATTTCCCCTTTTTTGATGATATTAAAACCCAAGGAAAGTTTGATCTTCCTCCAATCAGCTGGCTTGCCTAATCTCATCTGATGTTCCCCCTTGATCAAATATCGTCTGAGTTCTTCTTGAAAAACATATGTGGGACATCTTGTAGACGAATTCTTGGCTACCAGTAGAGATTGTCGGTAGGAGTCAAAATTGGCATCTCTTCCAGCACCGGGCTCAGAATCACCATTATAATACCATTCTGGAAGCGGAATAACGATTTTGATTGAACTCATTACTATGCAATGATCTATGACGTCCTGGATCAAAATTCCATCGTCTGGCAGCTCTAACCGTTGATTTTCTCTCTCTGAAAATTATCAAAAATCATCTGAAGTCATTTTTAGTGCCCTTCTGAACTGCAGACTGCATGACACTTTTTAGGAAAGTCTTCTGGTGTGCAAGGGTCGTCTGTCCATGTGAGATCAGCTGATCAGCTGCCTCTGAGGTCAGCTGAACACCTCAGCTGATGTTCCCCCTTACACAAATCTCAACTGATTTTTCCACACAAGTGTAGGCCTTCCCCCTTAATTGGGTAGATATTTGTGTTTGGATCTATTCATCACACTCAGCTTATCTGATTTGATCTTCTTCTCATCTGATATTAACTTTTTATCTAATCTTCTGAGCTGGTGTGTACCTGAAAATAAAATCAGGCAATAGGTACCCTACTGGGTCCTGGAGGGTCAGGAGGCAGTTCTTTAGGGATCCATAGGAATAGGTCATCCTTATGAGGCTAAGGAGACCTTATCCATCTCCCATATTTATCAACAAAGACAATCTCCTTCAGAGGGTTTCTCTTAGGAGGATGTCTTAGAACACCAGGTCTTGTGATCTGATTATAAAGGTAAGTCCTGCTGGAGCCTTTGAATGACTCATAGACAACAACTTTAGCTGATTTTGCAGGTTTGGGTGGTACTTTAAATGTAACCGAGGGTGGAGAAGGGTTCTGCTTGGACTTGCCCTTCTGGGATGGTCCAGGCTGATCCTTCCTCATCTGATTTTTCCCTTTTTCCTTATTATCAGCTCCCTGAACCTGTGTCTTTTTCTTCCCTTTAGAGGACTTAGGGAAGCCAACACCTCTTTTGTCATGCTCTTATTGAGAGGAAGCAGCTATAAATGACATTGCATTATGTGCATTGGTCAGCTAATCCAATTTCAACTTGTGATGATCCTCATTTTCTTTGGTCTGTGTATGTTGTTTAAAGAGTTCATCGAACTTAGCCTTTAATAGCTTGTGTACCTCTTCCAACCCAAGATTTTCAGCCAGCAGCGTAGCTACCAACTGTTCCTGTTCCTCACATTTGACTCTTAAGTCTTCTGACTCTTGAGTCTGTGAGGAAGTAGGTTCAGCTGATAGTTCAGCCAACTGACCTTTTGCGAGGGTCAGCTGAGAGACTTCAGCTTTTAGCCTTGAGTTCTCCTCTTCTAGTTTAGCACAAACACTTAGAGAGGATTGGAGATCTAAGAGCAGCTTTTGCATCTCAGACTCCATAGAATTGGTAGAAGAGCAAGATGAGCTAACATAGGGGGTTTTAGCTTCTACCTCTTCTGTGTCTGCCATGAGACAAAAATCCTCTGATGATGGTGAATCAGCAGTGGAGATGTATTCCTCAAAATCTTGAATAATCTTATTCATCTCCTCTTCAAAGTTCACACCAAAGTTGTAAGACATGATTCCTGCAAAATGTGTTAGGAGAAATAACACACAAGAATTTTTCAAAATGATTTAGATCTGCCCTGGTGACCACCTAAAGCTTCTCAGGCAGTTGGTCCCTAAAGAAGACTTTGAGTCTTCTTGTTTTGAAAATAGCTGACTTTACAATCAGCTGAGTGCGCAGTGATTTTAGTGTGCGGAAACATTTTTAGTTAAATCCTTTTAATTTGTTCAGCAATTAGGAGAAATTAAATAAAGCAAGAAAAACACAAGATTTATAGTGGTTCGGACCAACTGTCCTACATCCACTCTCCTCAATCCAAAATGGACTTGAGGGGCTATCTACTCACTTACTTCCTTCCTTACAACTTACAAGAGAAAACTCTCTTTTACAATCTGTTAATGCTGGCTTGCTACTAACTTCTAGACTTCTATAAAGTCTTTACAAATGAATAATTATGTAGGGTTGTGTGAGTACAAAGAGAATTGTACAGCGATTCTGCTAATTTGATCGTGTGTAAAAACTATATAAATCTTCTCTATGGTACTCATATTTATAGGTAACAAAAATTAGCCGATAGAGTTGACTAGGATTTAAAATCCCTATAAATATGTAATCAATCAATCAGAGTGATTGATTGATTCTTGATTTCCAGGTTGATATCTTTCCATCTTTGGCTTGATCTTCAATCTGATTTGACTTGATTGATTGCCTATGATTCTGGAAATCTTCTAGCTGTTGTTGTGATCTTGTCCTCTTGACATGATTGACTTTCTATAAATAGAACTTCTATGCAACAGCTTCAGACGACCTCAGCTGTTGCTGGTGTTCCTCTGTTGATTTTGTCCTCGTCTAATTTCGGCACCTCAGCTGGTCTGACATCAACTGACTTGGACCTCAGCTGATCTAACCTCAGCTGATCTGACATCAGCTGACCTGACATCAGCTGGCCTATCTTCAACTGATGTCTTGCACCTCAGCTGACTATCCTTAGCTGACCATCCTCAGCTGATCATCCTTAGCAGATCTGATCTGACACTAGCTGACTTCCCAAGGTCAGCTAGTTTTAATGTCATCAAAACATAAGAGATTTCCCAACATAATACATCTGTGTCTTTATTGTATAATAGAAATAGTCATGCTACATGATAGTGATAGTCATATAACATGACAGTGTTAGTCTTTGTACATGATAATGATAGGCTTAATGCATGGAAGTAATAGTTATAATTCATGACATTGATTGTCTATGAGCATAAAAGTGATAGTCACAGTGCATAACGGTGATACTATTTGCGCATGATAGTGACAATATATTTACACACAATAGTGATAATTTTTATATTTATAAGATATTATTTTTATAAGCTAATCAATTGTATTAATTTTTTATTTAATTTTACACATAAAATACTAGATTTAATACTATTTGAGCACCTTAACAAAGAAGAAGAAGAAGAAGAAGAAGAATTTAATGATTTCACGTTAACATATGGACAAAACATTGAAGATGTTATGATAGCAAATCAAGGTATAAACGATCTAAAAGTTAGCAATATTTCAACTATTATAAATATATATTGATTGTATTTATGTAAGATATTTATATTGTATACAGAAAATAATGTTCATCTTAATGGTACAAGTGGTTCTTTATTGGCACAACAAAAGAAATAGTTGGTAAGATGTACAAATTATACTGCAAGCATGCTCGTGAAGGCTACAATATAGATCTAATGGCTATAAATGCATTGATGTCTACAAAAACTGACTTGATTGTTTCTACGTCACCAAAAAGTATTTTGGATCCTGCGCGTTCAAATACAAAAGGCAGAAATAAAAAGATAAAAGGACACTTGGAGAAAAACAAGAAAAAAAAATGTGTAACGACTTCAGCTCTACCACAAGAATATGGTTCTATAACTCAAAATTCTCTTTTATTTTTGTTTGTTTCAACTTTCAAGTTGTAACTAATCAGACATAATTTTGCTAGTCAGTTAAATACATTTGATATTATCAAAATACTGTCACTATTATGTTCCAGGTCTAACAATGTTTTATTTAAAGACTAACACCATTATATTTAAGGGTTATCACTGTTATATTCATGGGCTATCACTGCTATGATCATGGACTCTCATTGTTACGTTCATGGACTATCCCTGTTATGTTGAAGGACTATCACTTACATGTACAAAGGTCTATCACTGTTATGTTCAAAATGTCTATCAATTTTATGTTTCATGGACTATCACTATTATGTTCAAGGATTATCACTATTATGTTCAAGGAATCCATTGTAATATTTAATATCTAAATATACTAAGTTTTAATCCTATATATATATATATATATATATATATATATATATATATAT
>JAPKLY010000419.1:283701-317295 GCA_026898435.1 Prunella vulgaris
ATCTCGCCCGAGCCACTGAAGTTCATCTCTGAGCTCGCCCATGAGCTCACCTGTTAGCCATTAGGACCCCGATGGCGCGCTCTTTTTCCCTCCGTCCGGTTTGTCCACAAGGGTGGTTTACAGCGAGGTTTTTAATGAGGCCCATCTAGTCTAAGGCATAGTAGTAGGACGAGGCACAACATAGGTAGCAGTGTAAGGGACCAGGACGAGGGTTACGGACCCTCGTCAACACCGGAAGCCATATAGGCTCGTAAGGTGCCGTCTCACGCCCACACACCTATAAATAAGACCTCTCTTGTACTATTCAAAGGATACTCACACAATTTTGAAAATAAATACAACTCCCATTACAATATTTCTCTCTCTACTCTCCCTCCTCATATTACATCCAAGAACATAAAATCTTGGATTATTGTTTGATAGAATTAATATGTTGAAAGGCCACATAAACAAACACCGTTAATAAATTCTGTCAACACATACAATTATTGAAATTCTTAAAGTTCTCATAGTAAAACCTTCAAATGATCTAATTTTATTCATCATGCAGAGTACATATCCATCCCATATGGATTCAGTGGACAATATAAGTTTTTTGAAGGATCATGCTATATTGGCACCACCACTTGATGTTGTAGATAGCGTGAATGAATATATGTCATTGAGTTCTGGTGATGGAAGGACACATTTAAGTTCTGACAGTGGATGTAAGTCCGATGCTAATGTCGACGTGTTGACTGATGTACACACTCCAGAATTTCTAAATAGAATAAGATGTTCAGGTGTTCCTATTATAAGTTAAAACTGGAGGTTGACACCTCTATGATGTTCTTGAGAAATATCAATCATTACTTGTGTTGGTCCCGAAACGAGTAAATCAGTGTATGGAGGGATACACTGATGTCAGATTTTTCGAATTCTTCAGAAAATGCTCTAACAAACTCAGTCAGGGAGATCCTGATAGTATTACACTGAACTGATGGCCCGCAGGGGCAGCAGGGACAAATCAATCAGGAGTTCAGATAGGCTGAGTCAGAGTAAAGTGCTCTCGGAAGCTCATTAGAGATAACGAACCTACTGACCGCTCGGAAGCTAGTCAGTTGGACAGCTATCTCAGTAAGCTAGAGTGTGTGCGGAATGTGAGCCCTTAAGTTCTACTCGTTTTAGTTTATGAAAACGTTTTCTCTGACTTGCTTAAGACTGGTGCACAAGATTAAGAGTCAGGAGAATTGGTTCCTCCTGATTTTTCAAAGTTATGCGGAATGCTCAGTTTATAATGAATGACAGTTATGATCCTGAACAATAAAGTAAATCAGCACACAAGGGGCTTTTTAACGTGGTTCAGAGATAACCAACTCCTACGTCCACGGCCTGATTTAACAGGAAGTGATCATCTTCCACTGAGGATCAGAACTTGTTTTTAACGTGCCAAGGTGCACGAATAGCTTCTTTCCTCTCTTAGGAACTTAGGCCCTGGGTGGTTTTACAAGTCTCAGTCCTTCTAACCAACTTTCCTCACAACTTGAGGGGTTTAGTATTCTGATTCCAACTAATTGATAGCTCTAACAATACAAAACAAAGCTAAGGATGAAGAGATATCGATTCTAAGCAAATACAGAGTGAATCCTACTACAATACTAGGGAAACTCAATTGCAAAGTGTTGTTCAAAGTATGCTTTGAGTGCTTAGATTCTTGAGAATGCTTTCACTTGGAAATTTCCTGTAACCTTGTATGGGTGCAAGGTCCTCTGTATTTATAGGCAGATTTAAAATAGATCCGTTGGAGGAGATCCACCAAAATCTTCCTATTTTAGGGTTGTTGCAGGCTAGTTGTACTTGTTGACCGTTTTCCAGTGCTTAATCCGGAAATTCTGAGCCCACCGCCTGCAACTCTGAGACGCATTGAATGCCGCAGTAAATGTTGCACAGACTCCGTACATGCATGTCGATTGTCGATTGGCTCTCCGTACAAATGGCTAGCTATTCGATGTGACTTTGTCCTTCCTCATACATTTAAACTCCGAGTCTCTTGTCTTTAACTTAGAATAAATGTTATCTTAAGTGGAGTCCACTGACATTCTCTTTGTCTCAGGAGTTAACATAAATGCCAACTACCCACAGCAAGTGTAACCTTTATGCTTAGGACTTACAGGTATCAGTGAATGATACAAAGCCCAAGTCAGGTCTTATGAGTATCAAAAGATGATACTCAGTCTGAATAAGGTTATGTTGCCCTCACTGACTAAGTCCTGACATGAGCATGCTTAGTGTACTCAGTAGGATCAATAATCAGTGGAATCTTCAGGATGGATCTTCAGGTCTTCGAACTTCAACTTCAGTTCAGGCAATCTTCAAGACTGACTCTGGCCTCTTCAGGATGGAATGCGCATTTGACTTCAGATAATTGGGTCGACACCAACACTCTTCAGTTTTCAACACGTTCCCCCTGAACTGAATACATAACCTGACTAATCCAGATCTAGACAATCCTAACTACTGTACTTAGGCAAATTATCAGGGATTTTGGGATCTAATCAAAATACTCATATTGTCCCAACAATTTCCCCCTTTTTGATGATGCCAAAACCCTTAAGAAAATTTCTAACCATCTAAACAATCTACTGACTAAGTCAGTGAAAAGATTCAGTACCTTCTGACCAACTAGGCACTTAGTCTATAAGATGGAAACAAGGAAAGCGTTAGTACAGTTCTTGATAAGAGTGTTGAAAGATAGATCAAGAGTCAACAAGAAGTTGTACTCAGGAATAAAAATAACTTCATTGATTTTTTCAATCATTACACATATCCTGAAGCTATTACAAAAGGTATTCCTGACAACTAACTCCTGAACTATCACTCTTCTTCATCTTCAACATCCCACTTGTCCAACGGAATGCTATACATGTCCAGCACACGGAGCAAGATCAGGTCCATCTTACTCTGATTATTCAGGGCATTCGTCACCTTCCCAATTCGGACTACCTCCTCTTGAATAGCTAGCTTGTCTAGCTGCTTGGACTTCCCTTGGAGAGGTGGTGGGTATCTGATCATGTCAGGAGGAG
The DNA here is from genome assembly GCA_026898435.1 of Prunella vulgaris. Lineage (NCBI taxonomy): Eukaryota > Viridiplantae > Streptophyta > Magnoliopsida > Lamiales > Lamiaceae > Prunella > Prunella vulgaris. The sequence continues at coordinate 286,764 of JAPKLY010000419.1, forward strand.
TGATCTCAACTAGGGGTGGCAAACCATACCATACTGTGTCGTACCGTACCGCCCATACCGTATACTGTACTGAAATTTTCGGTATACCAAATTTTGGTATACCAAAAATGCATACCGCATACCGTATCAAAAATTTCGGTATACCGTACCGTACCGATATTTTGATATATACCGATCTATACCGAAATACCGGTCCATACCGAAATACCGACTATGTCGGTATACCGCCCATACCGGTATATACCGCCATACCGGTCCATATCAAAATAATTAAAGTATAATTTTAATTAAATAAAAATAAATTTAATATTAAATTACCAAAATGATATATACTAGTATACCGGAATATTTTCGGTATACCAAAATATTTTAAGTATACCGGTTTATACCGAAAATATTTTGGTATATACCGGTATACCAAAAATTTTAAAATTCTATACCGATACCGTACCAAAAATTTTAAAATTCTCATCTCCACTGTCTCTTTCAGCCTTTGGATCTGACCGAGCTGCAAAATCTCCTTCATCTTCGCTAACATCTCCTTCTCGGTCATTTCCATCTTCTGAGTGGTTGAGCCCGGATACTCAGCTTCCTCCATCTCCTTGTAAATTGGGTCCAAGGAGTCCGAGTCCGAGGGGGTCTGCTTCAGCTTCTTCGCAGCAGACTCAGGGATATTGGCTTCAGCAGCAGCAACGGACCTCATCTGCTTCTTCTCTTTTGGCCCGGCAATGGAAGTTATCTTCAACTCAACTTGCCACTTCTTCACATTTTTTTTCTTTGCCATTTTCTCCTTTTTGGCATCATCATCATTCAGCTTTATGACAATGTCCTCAAGGGTTTGGCCACAGAGATCGGTCTGCTCAGTCAGTGCCACCTGCTTCTCCTGAACATCTCCAAGCTGTCGCCCCAACTCCCTGACCTCTGACTCCACTATCTGCACTACAGACTTAGCTTCGGCAGAGACTTCACTTCTGACCTCTGCCTTCAGTGCAGACCTAAGCTCTGTCACAGCTGTCATTCTCAGCAAAAATTTCACTCCTGACTTCTGCTTTGACTTCCCCCTTAAGCTGAGCAATCTTCGCATCGATCAATTGATTCAGTCTGTTATCAATCTTCTGATCGATCAGTTTGTTAAACTTGTCATCCTGCTCATCCAAGGCGTCAGACGTCAACTTCTTGCAGGCTTAGATTGCTTCTGACGCTTGCCCTACAAGAGTAGTGACTTCCGTCCCATGAGTGGTTCCGAGCTCCGATAACCCCTCGGTCACTTCTTTGCCTAGCTTCTCCTGGTCCTGATTCAGCTTCTTCATCCGTTGGTTAATCAGCTCAACATAGATATTGAACAGTTTAACCCTTGCCTCGTGCATGTGCAAGCGTCTGTGAAGGTTGGCATGAGTACGCAGTGTATTACGCACACATAAAGCCCGTCTCTGAATCCGACCACCAGGAACAGAAACCAGGTCAGACGGTCTGGAAGTCAGTTTCATCAGGGCCTCTCCTGAAGCCTCAGCAGTCCCGGCCCAGGGGAGTGCGTCATCGGCCGGTGCAATGACCTTGTCATCAGCACCTTGCTGACCAGCATCAGCAATCACCATCACATCATCAGACCTCCGGAACTATCACCAGTTCCCTTCCCTCACCTTCAACCTTGTCCGGCTCCTCAGAAACAACATCAGGATAAACTTTTCGAACACTTAGCACAAAATCATTCACCTTCAGGAGCTGGGTGAATGACCTGATGTCGAATGCATCAAACAATGATGACTCATCCTCCTTCAGCTTTTCCCAACTGTTGGTCCCTAAGGAAGACTTTGAGTCTTCTTGTTTTAAAAATCAAGCTGACTTTACAATCAGCTGAGTGCGCAGTGATCTTAGTGTGCGGAAACGTTTTTAGTTAAATCCTTTTAATGAAAACCTTTTATTTAGTGCAGCAAGTAAGAGCAAATAAATAAACCAGATAAAAGACAAGATTTATAGTGGTTCGGACCAACATTCCTACATCCACTCTCCTCAATCCAACTTGGAGTTGAGGGGCTCTCTTACTCACTTACTAACTCACAATCTTACAACTTGAGAGTTAACACTCTCTTTTACACACAAACGGTTAGTGCAAACAGCCTTGCAACTAATTGAACAACTTCTACAAAGTCTTACAAATGAATAATAAATGTGTATGAACGTGTTTTTGTGTACAGAGGTAAATAATGTAGCCTATCTGCTAGTGTAATCGCGCGTAGGATCGTTGTTATTTTTCTCTCTTGTACTCATATTTATAGGTAACAAAAACTAGCCGTTAGAGTTGACTAGGATTTGAAATCCCTATAAATATGTAATTAATCAATCAGAGTGATTGATTGATTCTTGACTTCCAGGTTGATATCTTTCCATCTTTGGCTTGATCTTCAATCTGATTGACTTGATTGATTGCCTATGAATCTGGAAATCTTCTAGTCGTTGATGTGATCTTGTCCTTTTGACATGGTTGACTTTCTGTAAATAGATCTTCTATGAAACAGCTTCAAACGACCTCAGCTGCTGCTGGTGGTCCTCGTCTGATATGTTCAGGGCTCAGCTGGTATGTTGAGTCATAGCTATCCTGAACGTGTCTCAGCTGATCTGGATGCTCCTCTGCTGATAAGGCCTTGTCTGATTTCTGCACCTCAGCAGATTTAACCTCAGCTGATCTGACATCAGCTGATCAGCTGACCTGACATCAACTGATGACTTTCACCTCAACTGACTTTAACCTCAGCTGACCATCCTCAGCTGATCTGATCTGACACCAGCTGACTTCCCAAGGTCAACTGGTTTTAATGTCATCAAAACATAAGGGGTTTCCCAACAATTTCCCCCTTTTTGATGATATTAAAACCCGAAGAAATTTTGATATTCCTCCAATCAGCTGACTTGCCTGAACTCATCTGATGTTCCCCCTTGATCAAATACCATCTGATTTCTTCTTGAAAAACATATGTGGGATATCTTGTAGACGAATTCTTGGCTACCAGTAGAGATTGTCGGCAGGAGTCAAAATTGGCATATATTCCAGCACTGGGCTCGGAATTGCCATTATAATACCATTCAGGAAGCGGAATGATGATTCTAATTGAACTCATTGCTATGTGATGACCTATGACGTCCTGGATCAAAATTCTATCGTCTGGCAGCTCTAACGAATGATTTTCTTTCTTTGAAAATTATCGAGAATCATCTGGAGTAATTTTTAGTGTTCTTCTGAACTGCAGACTGCAAGACACTTCTTAGGAAAGTCTTCTGATGTGCAAGGGTCGTCTGTGCATGAGAGATCAGCTGATTAGCTTCCTCTGAGGTCAGCTGGACACCTCAGCTGATGTTCTCCCTTACACAAATCTCAGCTGATGTTCTCCCTTACACAAATCTCAGCTGATTTTCCACATAAGTGTAGGTCTTCCCCCTTAATTGGGTAGATGTTTGCGTTTGGATCTATTCATCACACTCAGCTCATCTGATTTTATCATCTTCTTATCCGATATCAGCTTTTTATCCAAACTCCTGAGCTGGTGTGTACCTGAAAATAAAATCAGGCAATAGGTACCCTACTGGGTCCTGGAGGGTCAGGAGGCAGTTCTTTAGGGATCCATAGGAATAGGTCATCCTTATGAGGCTTAGGAGACCTTATCCATCTCCCATATTTATCAACAAAGACAATCTCCTTCAGAGGGTTTCTCTTAGGAGGATGTCTTAGAACATCAGGTCTTGAGATCTGATTATAAGGGTACGTCCTGCTGGAGCCTTTGAATGACTCATAGACAACAGCCTTAGCTGATTGTGCAGGTTTGGGTGGTACTTTATATGTAACCGAGGGTGGAGAAGGGTTCTTCTTGGACTTGCCCTTCTGGGATGGTCCAGACTGATCCCTCCTCATCTGATTTTTCCCTTTTTCCTTATTATCAGCTCCCTGAACCTGTACCTTTTTCTTCCCTTTAGAGGACTTAGGGAAGCCAACACCTCTTTTGCCATGCTCTTGTTGAGAGGAAGCAGCTATAGATGACATTGCATTATGCCCATTGGTCAGCTGATCCAATTTCAACTTGAGCTGATCCTCATTTTCTTTGGTCTGTGTATGCTGTTTAAAGAGTTCATCGAACTTAGCCTTTAATAGCTTGTGTTCCTCTTCCAACCCTAGATTTTCAGCTAGCAGCGTAGCTACCAACTGTTCTTGTTCCTCACATTTGACTCTTAAGTCTTCTGACTCTTGAGTCTGTGAAGTGGGTTCAGCTGATAGATCAGCAGACTGACCTTTCTTGAGGGTCAGCTGAGAGACTTCAGCTTTTAGCCTTGAGTTCTCCTCTTCTAGTTTAGCACAAACACTTAGAGAGGATTGGAGATCTGAGAGCAGCTTTCGCATCTCAGACTCCATAGAATTGGTAGAAGAGCAAGATGAGCTAACAGGGGGGGTTTCAGCTTCTACCTCTTCTGTGTCTGCCATGAGGCAAAAATCCTCTGATGATGGTGAATCTGCAGTGGAGATGTATTCCTCAAAATCTTGAATAATCTTGTTCATCTCCTCTTCAAAATTCACACCAAAGTTGTAAGACATGATTCCTGCAAAATGTGTTAGGAGAAATAACACACAAGAATTTTTCAAAAGGATTTGGATCTACCCTGGTGACCACCTAAAGCTTCTCAGGTTGTGGTCTTTAGGACACACAGCTCTGATACCACTTGTTGGTCCCTAAGGAAGACTTTGAGTCTTCTTGTTTTAAAAATCAAGCTGACTTTACAATCAGCTGAGTGCGCAGTGATCTTAGTGTGCGGAAACGTTTTTAGTTAAATCCTTTTAATGAAAACCTTTTATTTAGTGCAGCAAGTAAGAGCAAATAAATAAACCAGATAAAAGATAAGATTTATAGTGGTTCGGACCAACTGTCCTACATCCACTCTCCTCAATCCAACTTGGAGTTGAGGGGCTCTCTTACTCACTTACTAACTCACAATCTTACAACTTGAGAGTTAACACTCTCTTTTACACACAAACTGTTAGTGCAAACAGCCTTGCAACTAACTGAACGACTTCTACAAAGTCTTACAAAGGAATAATAAATGTGTATGAACGTGTTTTTGTGTTCAGAGGTAAATAATGTAGCCTATCTGCTAGTGTAATCGTGCGTAGGATCGTTGTTATTTTTCTCTCTTGTACTCATATTTATAGGTAACAAAAACTAGCCGTTAGAGTTGACTAGGATTTGAAATCCCTATAAATATGTAATCAATCAATCAGAGTGATTGATTGATTCTTGATTTCCAGGTTGATATATTTCCATCTTTGGCTTGATCTTCAATCTGATTGACTTGATTGATTGCCTATGAATCTGGAAATCTTCTAGCCGTTGATGTGATCTAGTCCTTTTGACATGGTTGACTTTCTGTAAATAGATCTTCTATGCAACAGCTTCAGACGACCTCAGCTGCTGCTGGTGGTCCTCGTCTGATATGTTCAGGGCTCAGCTGGTATGTTGAGTCATAGCTGTCCTAAACGTGTCTCAACTGATCTGGATGCTCCTCTGCTGATAAGGCCTCGTCTGATTTCTGCACCTCAGCTGATCTGACATCAGCTGACCTGGACCTCAGCTGATCAGCTGACCTGACATCAACTGATGACTTTCACCTCAGCTGACCATCCTCAGCTGATCTGATCTGACACCAACTGACTTCCCAAGGTCAGCTGGTTTTAATGTCATCAAAACATAAGGGGTTTCCCACCTCCAACCTTTCTTCTCAGCCAGAGTGGCGAGTTCAGCAAAGGTTGCCCTCCGGATCACAGCGTAAGTGCGAAGTTGCACTACCTCTTCACGCCGAGCCTCTGTCAGATCCGAGAAGTGCTTTCCCACGAACTTGAGGGCCTGATTCCTGGACGGAATCTCAAAATTAGTCAGGGTGGCCAAGTCAAGAGCTGGGAACCTCCAGAGAGCCTCAGACTGCTCCGCCTCACACTTCTTTTTCTCTTCATTCTCCTTCTTCTCCTCAGCAGTAGGTTCCCCCTGAGCGGGTTCCCCTTGTCCTCCTTCAGAATGAACCTCCTCATCCTGAAATTCAGCGACAACCGAGTGGGTCTGCACATCAGCAACATCCTGATCGTACACAAACTCCGGAGCTGAAGGGACAACCTCCGGAGCAGCAGCGATCGGATCCTCCTCTTGAATAATCTCATCACGGTGCTCTTGGACATCCTCCTGCTGAGTAACATCCTCCGTATTCTCCTCAACCACGGCAGAGGGCTTATCAGTCAGCAATGTTTTCTTCTCCGGAGCTGACTTCAAATCCTTGGCCTCAGACGCTTTTTTAAACTTCAAGACAATAGGGTTCACCTTCTTCGCCTTCTCAGAAGGTTTGCTCGTCTGAACAGCCTTTGTGGTTTTGGATCTCTTGCCCATTTCCTTCGTCAGAGAGCGGAAGAGAGTAAGCCAGGCAGGCAGAGCGATGGACTGAGCGATGTCAACATCTTCAATTGACAGCTTCTCAATCATCAGAGATATGTGGGTTCCGTAGTGAACAGGCTTCTTGAAGGTAGCAAGCCCTTCCTCTGAATACTCAATCTTCTTCTTCTCCTGAACCAGTTGCTGGAGAAAATATTCCTCCCAGTTACATCAGCTGACTCCTTCACTGCCATCATCATGTTCAGATTGGGCTTAGACACTTGCTCCAGCCCTCCAACACTTCCCATCACACTCTGACACACCAAGTCAAAGAAATGTCTGCGCGTCGTCTGAAAGACTGACTTGTTCAGTCTGGCCTTAATTGGAACCATAGCATCACACAGGGAATCCAGGAAATCCTGCTCCTTGCCAATTCCATGCTCATGGGGCTTCTTCCCTGAGTGAGGAAGACCAAAGGTTGACCGAATCAATCGTCTGACGTTGACAGTGACCTATCTCCTCTAAACAACCTTCTGCCCTTTGACGACGGTGTTGTGGGTCGTCGGAATGCAAGATTCTCATTCTCCTTCCTTGTTTTCAGCCAACTTCAAGAAGAATGCAGCAACCATACGAGGATATAGTCTATCCGGCTTCAGAGTGACCCAGTTGAGAAGACCGGCGGCCTGGAAGCAGTCACGAACAAGAACAATGTCTGCATGTTCCGAGGAGAAGTCCGCCACTGGTTCAAAAGCAATGTTTCCCTCAAGTAGTAAATGTTATCAAAGAAGGAGTTCGCAGATGGAGACGCCATTGATGAATGCTGGAGAAAGATTAGTTGTAGAAAGAGAGAGAGAGACAGTATAGATAGCAAGATATATTTGGGGTGCGTAAAGGACGCAAAGTCTATATCTCCTACTATTTATACTAAACATTCAGTTTAATCGGACGGTTAAGAAAAACCAACTCTTAAAATTCAACGATCTAGATTAAAGCGGAAAAATGCATGTTCGGAAAAAGCATCTTTTCGATTTTCGAGAGTAATAATTCAAAAACTTTATAGAAACCTGTTCCCGTCCACTTTGCATTAAATGCCCGTCAGAGTATGTCCGTATTTAATTCAAATAATTGCATTAAATAATAACTAAATATTAAATGAACGGTTGTTTGTGTAATAGCACTCAACTGATAATTATCAAGCTTGAATCACGTATTTTAGAAGCAAAAGATTATGTGTGAAATCAATGCAAACCATAAAGTTTTGATCACAAAAATATCATTACCACCATCAGATCTAAGATTACCGTTTAGATTCTAAAGAAGACAGTTGCCCTTGGTCATAACTTACACAATGACAATAAACAAAAGGCAAAGTCAATCACTTTCACATGTTGAGTTGTTATTGAAAAAATCAATTTTTATTCACACTTTGTTGTGTGTTACAATATCACGTGTGAACAATTGCTAATGACTTAAATTTTTAATTTATTGTGAAAATGGTGAATATAATCAATCAACAAAACATATTGTATAAAAGAAAGTCTTTTAAAATTGATAATATACATCTGTATTAGTAGTTCCTACATATATTTTGTATGTGCAAAATATATCTAAACCAATATTTATTCAGTTTTTTTTTTTAAATTAAGTTATTTGATTGATTTTATTGAAATCTTATATCATTCAATAACATATCGAAGCATAACAAACTACTAAATTTTGTAATTTTATCATTTTTATATAACAAATACTAAATTAATATGCTTAATAAATATGAAAAAAAATAATAAATAAGTTTAATATAATCTCATATTATTTTGTCTGCATTGCACGTGATATTACTAGTGTATCAAAAAACAAACTAACTGCGCACAGAAGTTTCTATAAACTTGGTCTACATCCACCTCACAACACAGCGAAAACTCTGGAACATATAATTTAATAACCTAATGTGTAAATAACATTGTGTAGGTTAGTCCAACGTCTCAATAAAAAAAGTATGCACTGTATTATGGAACGAAAGGAGTAATATTTAGAAATTTGTACACATGAAAATTCAATTTAACTGCGCTAAACATGAGTTGACAAATTTGATCCAAAACCATCCAGTCGATGGAAAGAAAATCAGATAACAAGCAAGGTTAGCTCAGAAAGCATTTCTCAAAACACTGTTTTCAGACTATATACAGGACTGAAATCTTAATTTTGCACCAACTCAAACAAGAAATTCAACTTCTGTTTGATACTTTTCTTACAGGGAGCGGCAGAGGGCTAAGGAACCCTCTAGCAGCAACAACAGGGGCTTAGGCTTTGAAATTAGAGTTTTGGGTCCTTAAAAGCAACTTGGAGTTCCAGCACAGAGGCCACAGCTTGATGCCTGATGCCTGAACCATCAAGCCATCCATGTATAGAGGGGCAAATGGGGCATTGACCAGCAGCTTCATTACACCGCCCACCTACATGCAAAGTGTATACTTGTACGGCTGCAAACAACTCAACATATACACAGACTCCACAGACACAACAGACGAAGAGTCAGCCAAGATCAATCTTGGTTCAAATATAACCAACCATACCTTTTTTTCCCCTAACTACAGTTCTATTACGAGATATCAGATATCCATTCTCAACTTCACCTAAGTTAACCACGGCCTCCCTAAAGATAGGTGATAACACAAACTAGTTAAAAGATCATTTCAAGTTCCTTGGGTTAGTCATGAGCAATTTCTGTCATCTACTCATCCAGGGAAGATGAAAGAAATTCATGCAAGAAAAACGCATTAAACGGATACAACAGAAAGTTGTTATAATATACTTAATTCAAGTTTGGGTGGAAAAGAGTTAACTTGTAAAAACATGAACCGTCTTATTCATTCTTCAATCATCGTACAGAATAAGTGGCAAGAACAGATACAAAATCAGTCATCAAACTGAACAGATAAAAGCAGCACAACACTTGTCACAACTATAACAAAGTTCACCACCTGAGAAGACGGAATGCAATCTAATGGAGTAATCAGAACAATTTTTTCATTACGAAACACATTAAACAAATTCACATGATAGTTATGGCCCTACACTAGCTTGTAAACAGATCCTAAATATGACAAACCCAATGCAAAAGGGTACTATGCCGATCAGAAGAGGATAGCAAATATCTTCAATAAAGATCACTCAGTCTATCCTCTTTTTTCAACACAGGTCCATTTTAAGGTTAACAAAGACATTAGCAGAAGTAATAACAGTTCAGGTGGATGAACTTTAATATTTTCAAGTACCCCCATAAAGCAGGTGAAATTCAATTCATGTTCACATAATCAATTCATCACCCAGCAGGAAAAGCACAAGAAAGCATACAAACAAGCAAGCCATAATATTTTTCTAGCAAAAAGGAGCAGAAACACTAATGTATCATGTACGAAGCATTTGACATCCACTTTTTCATTTTCTCCAAAACATGTCACTGTATACAATAACTCTAGAATCCCACATTAAACACTATAAAATTTATATGTTTCACTGGGTCCACCAGCACATTAGAACAAAAGAATTCTTCATGCAATAGCATGAGGTACAACATAAAGATATTGGAGGTAAGCTGCCAGAGAAAGTAAATAAATGATTATCATAATGATTTGGCAATGGCAACGAATACAGACTAAACAGTATATAACAAAAAATTTCTGCAAAAATATGGATTAAGGACAAAATGTAGTCAGTCCCATATATATAAGAAAAATTGCACTTGCCTCAGTCACGGCCAAACAGAAAAGAGAAGAGCAGACATAGGATAAAGAACATTATATATGCCCTTCACAAGTCAATGGTACCATGATTTTAATTTTGAAAAGAAAAAAAATAGGAAGGATAGTCTTCTGCAGAAACCAGGAGAAATCATCATACCTAAAACAGCTTTATTTTATGTAGAATTCTATGCAAAAGAAATGCATAGGGATGGATTAAAGATGAAGTCGTAAAGTGGCATGTACCTCTAGAGCCTCAGTAGACAAGTCGACGGAAAATAATTTGAATATCTAGAAGGGCCAACCTATGTGATTGAACTCCTCACCTTCTTGCTTGGATACTGCAGTGACATTTCAGATGAATGTCATGAACATCCAAAAACCATTGATGCATTCTAACAGACATGTAGTGAGGCAAGATTATTTACTGATTGAAGTAAATAATAAAAATAGTAGATGCAAAACCACTTGCTTGCCAAAAGACGATCACCAAGCAAAAGATAAAGAACAATTTCAACAAATCCAGCTTTCTTGTATGACTTACTATCTAGTACAAAAATGATAATCATATTGCATTAACCTGGAAGAAACTATATCCCAACATCAAAACAAAAGCAGTGTAAGATTATACTTGCAATTATCAAACTTTAGAACACCAAAAGATAATTGCTTACCAGAACTAAAACCACATTAGCAATGAAAAACCAAATTAACACATCCAGTGACATCAAATGTATTTGGTCCTGTGTTTATTAGCATGCGAACCAACATTAAATGGCAAGAATTAAGAAAGACCGAAAAAGAAAAAAAAAAAATCAAACAGCACATCCTGAGACTTCAACGACCAACATACATCCCAGATTAGGTGGATATACAATCATTAAAACTTCTAATCATCGAACTACTCAACAGCAGAAACTAACTTAAACCTTCGTCCTTTTCCAAGAAAAAATAGAACAAGAAACCTTACAGCAGATAACTAAAACACATAACTCAAACTCCCAGCATCTCATCTCAACAGTATGTTGTCAACAAACATATCCAGATATTACCAACGACGACTGTCAACAAAGTACCTTCACATATTACTGCTAAAGAGACAGTACATAAAGGTGACGTGTGTGTTTTCACACAGTGAAAAGCTCAACAAAGCTAAAAATTCAACATGATAGTGATCCCATACAAAAAAATACTAACAAAAAGTCAACTGAAGTGTAGGACACAGAGACGATCCTAATTGGCACAACCATTGCACATGGAATGCAAATTCCTCATCCTTCATACATCCATGTAATCAATTTCAATATTTACCTCCAGAGTGCTAAACTTTCGGTCAAATTCTTCAGCAATGAAAAGCTAAGAATGCCCCCTCCACTTTACATCACCATCTCTTGCAAACACAATATAAGAATTAAAATAATAGTCTTAAGAGTACAGAGGTAAGCCACAGATTTAGTATTGGAATCAACTTAAAAAATTGTTTACAGGGACCAATATAGAGTATGTTACATGTACGAGATTGACATGAAACTAATTCATCATAGTAAGCTCCTTATGCCACACCTTTTCAGGCAAGAAGTATCAAAAATGGATCTCAATTCTCTGCAAAGCACAAGAAGATAATCCAGCCAGCAACATATTTGATGAACAACTACAGGCCAGCTACATTTGCCCTCTAATTCATTGTAAGTGCCTGATAAAAAAACAGCACGAATGATAGTCTCACAATCAATATAACTTCCTTTCAGCCCGTCACCCTCACCTCAATCATATCCATCTTAGACATTTCAGAATCTTGAATTTATTGGTCAAATAGACCATCAAATAGACCGCCAGTAGCTATTTCGTCTGGTTGCATTTCCTTCCTCTGCTTGTCCAGTGGGTTAGGACTCTTCATTACCCTCCTCATGCGCCTGAAAATCACATTAAAAAATATATCAACAGAAGGAGTATTTCAACGAGTATGGTGCATAAAACTCCAATTAGATAGGCAAATACCTATCTTGTGCATGCTGAGCAGGAAAAGTAGGCATAAACTCCTTAGACTTGGGCAACGGTACTTCACGGAACCATTCATGGTTTAAAGCAGCCTCAGCAGTTATTCGCTGCACATTTACCATTTTCAAAATTATATACTTGAAGCAGAAAAATAACTGAATGGAGAAACAACATAGCAGATACAACTATCTAAAAGACACCTTCTCAGGGTCGTAAGTTAGAAGCTTGTTTAAAAGGTCAAATCCAGCATCAGATAGTACAGGAGACCCGGTAAAAGATGTTGCTGGAAACTTCTTCCGCAATAGGTTGTACCTGAAATAAATAAACCACTGGTTAGAAGTAACAGGCATTTAATTCAACTAAGAGTCATTGATGGAGGCGAGAGCCAGACCAGAATCACCCAAAGCTGGTCGCCTGGGAAAACAGTAACAAAAGAAGAAACCATGAATTCTGAGGTCAAGTGAATAAGAACTGAAAACACAGGATATGAAAACGTACTTGTTCTTGACAAGGTTCACCTTCGCTCCGGGGAGCTTAGAAAGCCCAGGCCAAATTGTCTCATTTGGAGTGCCAAGAATCTTAAATATCTGCAGCATAAAAAAATACAAATGTTGGATAATAACGTTAATAATTTGTAAACAACATCAAATAACAAAATAGACCATCAATTACATACTTTGCCAAGCTGTTCAACCTCAGACTTCCCATTGAACAAAGGTTCCTTCGATAATAGCTCAGCCATAATGCAACCCAATGACCACATATCTATTGCTGTAGAATATTGTTTTGCTCCCAAAAGAAGTTCTGGTGCCCTGAGAGGACAAGTATTAACTTAGCTTTACAAAATAAAGTACATAACTATTATTGTGCCTCTCTCAACCAAAAAAGAACTATAGTTTTTGCCATTAAAAATATCAACAGATAGACTACATATTATTACAACAAAAATTCAATAAACAAAGAGATTTGTGTAAAATCAGAACCATGTAAGTACAGTGGACTTGAAAGTAGAGTGATTATTAACACTTGGCTACCATTGTCACAGTGATAATGGATGAATGCAGGTTCACATACTAGCAAGGATAGAAAAATAACAACATTGAAGTCATGTAACACATGTAATAAAGAGTATGCGTGCATAAGCTTGTACAACATTGTGTTAGAAGAACTGTTAAAATAGCAGAAATCCAAAAGCATAAGCATAGCTCACCTGTACCACAAAGTAACAACCAACTGAGTATATGGCTTCAGAGGACTTCCATATTGACGAGCCAGGCCAAAATCGCAGATCTTTAACTCACCACGATTATTCAAAAGTAAATTTGAAGTTTTCAGATCACGGTGAAGGACCCAGTTATCATGAAGATACTTGATTCCCCCTAAAAGCTGAAGCATCAGGCATTTAACTTCACTTTGACTAAACGGTTGTTTCATTGTCTCAATTAATCCTTTAAGATCATGTTCCATGTACTCCATGACCATATATATGTTATCAAGATCATTTCCCACAACTACTTCCTTAACATCCACAATAGATGGGTGATGAATAGAGAGAAGAATGTTTATTTCTCTAAGAGAAGTAAGTGGAAACCCTTCTCTCTCGTTTTTCATCTTGACCTTCTTCAGAGCAACAACTTCTCCTGTCTTCTTATCCTTGGCTCTGAAAACAATTCCATATGTTCCTTCATCTATCTTATTTAGTCTCTCAAACTCATCAACACTTCTGCAACCCTGAAGCATATTGAAACGCCTATGTGGAGGATGAGACCGCTCTTGAGTACTATCATCCTCAGATTCAGATTCAGATTCAGGATAGCTAATGTTAGTACCATCATAATTTTGGTCATCATCTACCTCCACACAGTCATTCCTACCATCATCACCATGGTAACTGCCGCTGCTGGAAGACCTGCGATGTACATCAGATCCAGAGAACCTTCCCCCAGTCCCTTCATAACCTTCTTCAACACTAGGAGTAATTGATTTCCTACTCACCCTTGTGTCAGCTGACTCAGAACTAGAGTTCTTTAATTTCGGTTTTTCTTCATAATCTGAAATTTCACCTTCATCAGCTGGCGAGCCAGCATCATTCGCCCAACGAGATGACATTATGGTTCGTGGCACATAATCATCATCATCGATCACCCCTACCTGATGGTTATTTTCCCAGTCTAATTCTTGGGGCATGCAAGAAGTTTCAGCAGGCAAATCTGATAAAGCAGTTGATAAGGCGATATTACAGGATGAGCTCTTAAAAATACTGACCTCACTATCTCCAACCAGTGAAGTCCGTACTATTGCATCAGTAACAGAGTTAGGCTTAGGGAAGACAGCCAAAGGAGGAGACGTAGATACCAGTTCAGTAGTTCCCAAAAATTTCTTACTTTCAACAGTCCGAGAAATCTTCCTATCATCTCTGTCCCAAACAATTGGCGAAAACTTCCTCTTTTTGTTTAGAGAAGGAGACCGACTCCGATTCTCCAGCATTTTAACTTCACCTTCTTTATTAACCTGGGATTCAGAATTTACAGCACCATCAGACCCATCACTAGACAGCTCCCCAGGCTCTCGATCCATGGAGCAAACTGGAAACTGAGACCTCCTAGGCTCACCACAACTACTTCCTGAATCATTCCGGCTAGATGTAGAGAGATGTCCACCGTTCGTTATCTCCCGTTCTTTGATATCTCTCTGTCTGACCCTACCCCGGTGCTCGAGACTATCTCGACCCCTGGTCTCCCTAACGTACTCTCGACTCCCTTTCCTAATCCGATCATATTCTCCATTTGGATAGGCAATTTCCTTCCTAGACATCACAAAATCAGCCTCACGGTCTCTAAATTCATGGTCTCTGTAACCCCCATGCCTCCCAGCGGCCATAAATCTAATTATTATGGTCAGCTTATTTAGAGAAAATAAAACCCTAAACGAGGGAAATCGCCTAAAATTTACACTCTGAAAGAATCAAACCCTAAATTCCCAGACTCAATCGCGAAGGTAAATTTCGACAAATTACAACAAAACCCTAATTTTCACAAAGCAGAAGATTTCAATCTTTATCTTTTCTTTTGGAAATCGGAATTCAAACGCAGATCAGATTCATCGACAAAACCAGAAATGTCTGGCCAAACAACAGCATCATATTAAATTTGGCAAAGAATTATAATTTCAACAAAGTAAAACGGTATGTGACTCTTCCTTTTCTCCCACTTTTCCCGTGTTATAATTCAGAAAACGAAGGGCTTACCGGAGAGAAAAATCGCAAGGCAGAGTCGGTGCTTCTTGAGAGAGAGAAGAAGGGTGTGCCCTAGAGAGAGAGAGCCAAATTGCAATTTGAAAGTAAACCATGTCGTGGACTGTCGTGGACCATAAAAAAGGAATTTTTCCTTTTACGAATCCGCGTGAATTTTTTATTTTTTTTCCTTGTAAATAATATATTAATTATTAATAATTTTAATAAGTGGATAATAGCTAATCTTTATTTTTACTTTTATAATTATGAAATCCAATTTTAAAATTTTCTCTTTTGATGTTAGAGTAAGTCTCCCGTGCAAAATTGCACGGTGCAATATATGTCAAAAAAGGAAAATTTTGAAAACTCGCGGGTCAATAGGGTCAAAGTAACAAAATTTGCGGATCTTGAACGGGTCGGGTCGGATTTGGGCAATTTTCAAATTTCAGAATTTTCGCTTCCAGTTGATGATACTGTATGAGTAAATTTATGCTACTTAAAGTCAAATGTGTACTACTATAAGAACAAATGTTATTTTTTTTACATATATTCATTTGTTTTTTAGAAAACAAACATGTTAATACAATGTAAGATCAATGTGTGTATTATTACAAGAAAAAATATTCTTTTTTTATAAATATTTATTGATTTTTATAGAAATTATTATTTTTTAAGATGTAGTAGCACACATTTTGTCTTACAGTAGCACACATATGTTCATGTGGTATACATTCTGGGATTTCGATAAAATTAATTTTTTAAGATGTATTAGCACAAATTTTGTTTTACAGTAGCATACATTTTGTCTTACAGTAGTAGCACACATATGTTCATGTGGTATACATTCTGAAGTGGCGAGATAGTAACACATGTAAGGTATTATTACATTAGCAACATATTATCAACATAAAATTAATAATAAAATGAAAAATAAATTAAGAAACACATATTTGTTCTTGTAAAAATACATATTATTCTTATAGTTACTTTAAAAGTACAAAATATCAACTTTTTAAGATGTAGTAGCACACATTTTGTCTTACAGTAGCACAAATATGTTAATGTGGTATACATTCTGGAAGTGACGAGAATTTTCCTTAAAAATTTTATTGGATCCGCGAATTTTCATTTGGGGATATTGCACGGGTCGGGTATGGTGCAATATTGCATATGAGAATTTGTGTTGATGTTATTATTTATTGTATTCTTATATTCGAATTGTTTATTTATTTTTCTATGTTAGAATATTTAAATTTTATATTATATAAATACGAAGTTATTAAATCAATCAGAATGCTTGATTTCAAAATTTCTCTATTTTCATAAACTCTAGTATAAAGAATTAATCTCGATCTTATATTTTAAGTGTTTTAATATTGACCATACAATTTAATATTGTATAAATAAATACATATATATATTATTTATAAATCTCATAAATATATTCATAATATCAAATCCTATATCTAATTTTTTTTAATCTTTTAACTTCAATCGTTCGTCTTAATTTCTATACTTCTATAAATTTCAACTCTAGAAACATTATTATTCTCATCTTTTAACCTTATTTCTTCGTGCGTCTCTTACTTCTTCTTATTCTCTTTTGATGTTCTTATTTATCGTATTCTGATATTCGAATTGTTTATTTATCTTTCTATGTTGGAATATTTTTGTAGGTTCATATTTTACATCTAATTTGGTGAAATAATAGTTTCGTGGTTTTCTTTTGGAGGTAAAATTTAATTGCTACAATTGCAGATACATTTGATTTTAAATTTTGATTTTTAAATTATTTATTTGTCTTTTTAATGTTTTTTTTTTAAATTTTCTTAATATTCTGATATTGTTTATTTATTTTTTATTCAATTTTAATTACAGGTTCGCATTAAAATCATTGTGTCTGCGTCATACATACCGTAAGTTGTTTATAATTCTAGAAAAAGAATATGTTCTAGAACATAATATTATGTATGTGTTGTGCATGCGTATATATTATTTAATTACTTAATATATAAATTATATAAATCGTTAATACACGTATATCTAAATTCAAGAAATTGTAAGAAAATAAATCTTATAAAATAAGCTTAATTGCAAAATAAATCACCACATTTTCGCGAATTGCAATTTAATCTAAACTTTTGAATTTTGGCAAAATAAATCATCATCTTTCATATGTTTTTCAATTTAAACTTCGAGCAATTTGTCCCTAGCCTAAAAGATGATGTAGACAAATAAATGAACATTCATCATCCCAATAAGCTTCCACATCATTAAATATCTAAAAATATAAACTTTCCTTTTGGCCTTGTAAATTAACAACTTTAGAAACTTGAGAAGGCAACTATATCATAATTAAAAACTCAGCACTATAATTTCAAGATAACAAAATTAAAGTTTTATAATATAATAAAATTTAGAAATAATATACCTCATTTTCTAGAACTACACTAGGTTGGACCTTTCATTTGTTGGGACAACTTCTTTTATTGTGACCTAAGCTACCACATACACCACATGTGGTTGTAAAACCCTTTCGTGAGGCTTTTCCATGGGACATCTTGTCATTCCCATCTAATCTTCTCTTCTTCTTAGGTCTGCCTCTCTTAATTCTCACATTTGGAGGGTCAATTGGCCCCTTGCAAGAATATTCATAATCATTCATGTCTGGTACATGATTTATCATGTGTGAATACACCCTCATGTACACGTCCTTCTTGAAGAACTCATTTACAAATTATGTTACATCTAACCTATGGAGACTTATGCATGCAATTGCATGACAACATGGATAACCAAACAATTGAAACATGCCACATATGCAATGTCTTTCTTTCAAATCCACAATGTAATTATCCAAATTTTGATTCACTTCAAATTTATCTTCCCCAGCCCAACTTGCATAACATTTTTTGCTTATTGCCCTCTGAACTTCTATCTTGGATATTATGTTAGAACATACAATTTCAGTATATCTTTCCATCCCAGTTCTCTTCACTTAGAGCCTTGTCATAAAAAAAATTCTTATCCACTCAAACATGTCAATGATTGACAAGACTCTTACTGGCAAAATATAAGAGTTAAAAAGATTGTTGACAGTTACATCACACTTTGACGCTGTTGAAAAGAAACATCTGGCCCAGTGTTGTGCATAGACATTTGTCAACCACTCATAAGGTGTTTGTTCCACACCTCTTTTGGGAGATAATCTTTCAATCTCCTTCATAATCCTATTGTGCTTCTTAATAGAGTAAGTTGATGTAGCTCTCCAGAATAATTTCTTTAGCTCCAATCTACTAAATTTTGATTTGAAATTGTTGTACATATGTTTTACACAAAACCTGTGCTCAGAATTTGGGGCTAATTCATGGACAGCTTCAGTTAGGCCCTTTTGTCTATCAGAAATAAAAGTCAAATCCCTATCATTTGCTCCCTGAGGGTTTGGACCTCTTCCCTGAGCGACTCAGTTCTGGAGTTCAGAGTTTTGATTCCTGAGGCATGAGACTTCATCCTCTTGAACACTGTTTTGGCAAGAGGCCTCAGGTTTTGTCCGATCTTGAGCTGAGTAGGCTTGGGCTTACAAACTTTCGGAGCCTCTCCTGAAGCCTCAGCAACCCCGGCCTCGGGAATTGCTTCATCGGCCGGTGCACTTCCCCCTGAAGTCGCACATTCCATCACTTGTTTAGATATTGGGTGAGTTGGTTCTTGAATCTCCTGCACTGAGCGACCAATCTCAGGCAACCTAGATTGGACAACCCTAATAAAATCATCAGTTTTGAGAATATGGGCAAAACATGATATGTAGAAGGCGTCGCACATAGCTCTTTCCTCCTCCTGAAGAGCAGCCCAACCCTTCTTTTCAGCCAGTGTGGCTAACTCCTGATAGGTGCCTCTCCGGATGTAGACATACGTCCTTATCTTTACAACTTTCTCCTTGAAAGAGCCAGTCAAGTAGGGAAAATTCTTTTTCACGAACCTGACAGCCTGAGCACGAGCATTCAGCTCGAAGGGTGTGAGATCTGAAGTAATAGGAACTGACACATCCTCCTCCTCGTCGATATCAAAGATCACCATCTCTTCCCTCTCAGTAGTTGGCTCAGACGGCCCAGCTCGATTCCCTGATCTTCAAATCACACTTATATGAAAATCATCATCATCATCATCCTCCTCTACTATCTCCGGCATCTCCTGAGCTTCCACCCCAGTTGGCTCTTCATGAGCCCCCCTATGAGTCTGCTCCTTCAGAGCAACTGTAGACTCTCACCAGTCCACGTCATCCTTTGTTGACAAATCACCTCATCAGTTGGTTGGAGAACGGCTCGCCAGTAGCTCACCAATACTCGCCACCTCATATGGGTATGGACCATCCAGATGACACACCAGAGGCGAACAAGAAGACGAACTGAGTACGAACAAAGAGAAGATAGGCACAGCCAAAGCTACACGCTCACCACTCAACACGACAACAAAGCCTAAATAATACAAGGATGTAGAGTTCGCCCTACCTCCAGTAGGGAGCAACAACTAGAAGAGTCCTTAGTAAGGGCATATTAGTCAAACAACATGTAATTAGTGCATAAAAGGTGATAAAAATGACAAGTGTTAGGATACTTATAATTTAATTAAGCTATTTAAGCTAAATTAATGACACATCATCACATGCATATATATATATATATATATATATATAGGTATTTTGTACTCATTTTGGAGGATCTAAGTTCATATATACAAGAAATTCTTCTCTCTACTTTCTCTCTCTATCTTCATACCATATAAAATATTTAATCTACTTTTGATTATTGTTTGGAAGGATTCAAAGCTCAAATTAGCCACATAATTATTACAATTAGAAAATTCTTCCAACAATTGTGACATGTGTTTATTGAGAAATAATATGTGCTTTTGACCCTAAAAGGAAATGAGAAAAATATCTGTCTTTAGGACTTTCTCCTATATTTCTAAAGCTACACTTTAATGTTGCTATACTTTAGCATGTTACTAATAGCTATGAAAATAAAAGCGATGCGGTGCATGTCTAGGAAAGCAGCTACAGTGGGAGATTGTAGATACTTAGTGAGAAAGGAATAATAACTTTGTTTAATACACTCTATTGTGATTCATTGATCCTAGTCAATCAAGCAAAGAATTTGATTATGAATACATTACATTTAGCGAAAAAGGTTGAATATGCTCTGCTTTGAGGGATTCAATAGAGATATTTCAACCAGTGTTAAATGTTTAAGAGTTTTGGGGTATAACGAGCTGGCGTAGTATCCAAGTTGTTCTGATTGAGGTGCTATATACTCCTAACGGATGTATAGCATGGAAACTCATGCACTCGTGGGTCATACGGGATATTGTCTGAATAGGAATGTGATTTATGAAGGAAATGTGTTAGAGACCATTAAACTTCATATGTGAGTGGTAGATGTAAATAATATTTAATATTATTTACATTTATATATATACATATATTAATTTATATATAAATATCCACATATGAAAGTGGAAAAGAAATGAGGAGTTACTTAACTACAGGAGTTAATTATAATAAATCCTTATGTACTTGATTAGGAAAAGCAATATACGTATGTGAATATACAATAGAGAAAAAGTTCTCTGAATTCCTAAGACAAGTACACAGTAAATAAGAATCCTCTCAGAAATACTCCCGTCTTATAACAATCTCACATAGAGAATAACTATGTTCTAATTCCTCACGGTACTGATTCATGGACTTGGATACGCATACCATTCTATGTATCTGACCAAGAGTATGGAGCAACATGTGGGTACCAACAGGTTGATCTCTTCTGTTGCAATTAATTAACAGGTAAGTAATTCCTGTTTATGTGATCACAGGATTCGCTGTAATTCCAACACAGTAGAAAATATGACTCATCACAATCTAATTACTCACCCACCCAAGAGACGACAATGTTAAGCTCTCCAGGGTTGTCTGGATTTTCCTTGAATATAGATGATGATTGTCCATCGTTTTGAGGTTCCCAACGTCCAATGTGCATTAAAAAGGCAAAACACAAATTCAAAGCTGATAAAAACTCATAACATCTTTATACTATGACAAATTGCAGAGAGATGATGATGAATATGATGGAAAAGGTTGAGGCCTCTCGACAATAGCTTATTAACATTGAGAAATAGAGGAATTCCATAGCGACTCGTAGAGAGGAAAATAAAATACTAAGAATGAATCATATGTCTTTAGACAAGTCGCTCCGTCCATACTTGATTGAGGAGCAACGTATGATTTTCCAAAAACGAGCAACAAGAGATGAAGCTACTGGGAGTTCGGGTCTATTCGGCCAGTTACTCAATGAAACTTCCCCTACCAACCCCGACTTTCCTTCGTACTAAAGTATTTCCACGCCTTTTTAATTTCTATATTTTGTTTTTCTTTATTTGAGTTCATTTGTTTTAACTGTAGGATTAAGTTATTTATATTTTCATTACTTCATCTAATTCAAGTGTGTAGTATGTTTTAATATGCATTTTTAGATAATTGTTGTAATCTTTGTTAAAGTTGTGTAATATTTATTTTCTATGAGTCATTATTTTGTAATTTAATATTTTAATTTTTATTTGAGAAAAAAATAAAAAGAAAAGACATATAAAATTAAGAATGTTCCATAAAATCCCGTATCATTAGTGTTAAAATAATTAATTTTATTTTTAATGAAAATCTCATTGTGTAATACATCATTTAATAAAATAATGATCAAATAATAGAAATAAAAATAAAAGATGAAAGAAAAAAATGACAATATTATAATTAAAATCATCCTAAAAAATGAGGATGGAGTACTCTAAATATAGAGAATTTTTAATAATCATTTATCCTCTGTGTAATTTTTAAAGTATTATTGAAATGGTTAAATACTTTTAAATGCAAGATTATTCTTCATTTTAGAGTATTGTTGGAGTTGCTGTTTTGTAGGAGTGGGATGTGCACTTATAGGAAAAGCAAAACTTTCTCAAGACACCCCCAAGCTCATTTCATCAACAATCAATCAATGAAGGTTCTTGCTATTTCTTTTCTTCCTTGTTTTATACTACAAATATGGTGTTCATTTGGAAGATATTGAGGCTTTTGTTTTGAGTGGATCACTCATGGCAAATATTCGCAAATTAAATGGCCTAGCTGATGAGATTCTGAGGTATCAACGATCAGTTGATTTGTGGAGGAAGTTCATTTACTGTACTTCTCTGACTTGTCCAGTTCTTGGTTCTGTTGACCATATCCAACCTCAAGGTTCTATTCTTATGCAAATATTGAATGTGTAGAAATTTTTTAGGCAGCCTTGTTTCAAATTCTTCAATTGTAATGAGAATGAAATTTCATTTTTCTCCTTTATCCTTATATACGTTAATGAGAGTTTATGTTCATGGTGATTACATCATTAATGCTGTGCTCTAATTTTGGAATAGTTTACAAAAAAACATTATGTGGATAATAAATGCATGTTTTTAATCTTTAGTAGAATTGAAAAAGTGATATTAAGTAATTTTAGTAGTAAAATGAAAAATAAGGAGTGTTTTGATTTTAAAAAATGATTAAGAAAAATGTGTTTGCAAAAGAAGTACTTCTAAAAATGGTATTGAGTATTATTTTTTTTGGGAATGCATAGAAGTGCTTAATTAGAAGTTAAAAACTAAAAATTGTTGCTTGACCAAAAGTAGTTATAAGCACTTAAAATAGTTTCATTAAAAAATAAAACACTTTTAGTTTTTATGTTGAGTTTGAAAACAGACACTAAGTAGTTAGATAGAACTTATGATGGAGGCGTATTCTTTGAAAATTTCATACAGAATACAAGCAAGGAGTGCAATATTTTACTCCGTTGTCAAATCTGGAAATGCACTTCTGACTAACATAAATAAGGATATGCAGCATAAAACGTTGATCTTACACATAACTTGTATATCATTCTTTTCTTTTTCCTTTTTTTTTACGAGGGAGAACATATGAACACAACAATAACAATTATAAACTAAGTCCTTATCCCACTATTATACAGAAAATATGAATCATCTCTGTATGTTTACCCAATTAGTGTGCCTTTTGGGGGATTTATAGCTTAAGCAAAGCCAGAAATCCTATGGAGTAGCTATTATCAGCCTTTTGATTTTTGTTATAAACTCACGAATTCTGGTATCTGCAGATTTTTCTCTGGTTGTGAGTCCAGTTTCTGTTGCCCACTTCTCTCAGTATAAACTTATGGGGTTGCTAATTGAGCAGCTCAAGTACATTGGCTTTCATGTCAGTAGTGACGACTTAATGAATTCTGATAACAAGCTTTTAGAGGGGGAGATACTATTGAGGCATGAGTGCACATCCACCAAAAATGGTGTAACTGTGACTCCATGTTCAACAAGTAACAAAATATTTCCAATGTAGTTTTCTTGTTGGAGCAGGAAGTACAGTTAGAAAACTAATGGGAATCACGGTGAACGGGACATGCAAAAACTTATCAGCATCCATTTTCTTAGTCAGGAACTTGGGCAGTACTTGATGAATGAGAGACCAGGGATGCTGTTTTTTGTTTTTAATACCGAAGCTACTGGTGTTCTCGTTGCTCATGATTTGAAGCAGGGGGAATTTGTGGTGCAGGTGCTGTGGCTTCTAATCAGTCTTAAGGGCTTTATGTTTGTGCATATGGAGGACTTAGTTTTTTTTACATATTGATGTTATGCAGGTACCTTTTTGTCCACCACAGCAGAAGGTTAAAGATTTTAGGTCAGAGGTAGTTTCTTAACTTTTTTATCTAGTTCATTATCATATAGCTTGAAGTTTCTGATATAGTTGTAGTTATTGACTGAGCATCTTACGTGATTTGTGATCAAAATATTTTGCTTTGGAGTAGATTTCTAGTTCTTGTAGATGTGCGAGAAACTGATCATCAATCTGGTTGGACGAGAGCTTGCAGACATAATTGTCCTGGATGTAAAGCCTTGGGTGATGCATGCTGAAGTTGCTGAGACATTCTTAATACTTGCTGGTGATGCTGCTCATTGTTTCCCCCCTGATGGTGGTTTCGGTCTCACGTTACTTCTATTGATCTCCTTTTTCATTCATATAATATTCTGGTCTCTTTGAAGATTTTCCATTACATGTTCAGGTATGAATACCTGAATTTAGGATGTTCATAATCTTGCCTGGAAATTGGCTTCTATATTCAAGGGAATCACACCACCATCAGTTCTTTCCACTTACGAAATTGGCTTCTATAATATGTGTAGTTTGTGCTGATCAGCATATCACTAGAATATTAGCCTTTCAGACGTAAGACATCTATCTTGTGTGGATTTGGGAAATTTATCAGATTGCCATCTTTAACACAGCACTAATTGTACAAAACTTTAAAGCAGCAATGACAGTTCCTGCTGCACTTGGTCATGATCCAACAATTGCTAATTTGGGTAAATCGTTCGACTCTTTACAAATAAGAAAACATCACTGCTGGATGTCTGAACCTTTTGTTTTATATATGTTGCAGTACATTGCACTATAAATGATACTTTTGGTCCCATCATACCAACTGGTCTACAAAGGGTAATGTTGAATGGAATATTTAGCATAGGTGGCATGCAGCTTTCTGATTCTCTTCTGAATGAAAATAACCCTCTTGGATCTTCAAGGCTTTCAAAACTATGACAGATATTCAAAGAAGGAAAAAGTCTGCAACTCCAGTTCCCTGCTGAAGACCCGGGATTAAGGTACCGTGGACATTCATTTTAATTCTATGACTGCCCCTTCATCCCCCTCCCCCCATCACTTTTTCAATTCTATAAGTTGTGTCTTAGATTTCTTCTTTTCGCAGGGTACCATCTCTACACTAGACCTTGTATCTGGGGAAAATGTTGAATTCCTCCTCATTATAGCACCAATCAGAGAGTCCTGTCAGCTAGCTCAATCAGCTTTTAAGGTGGCTGAAGAGTTTAAACTTGTACTTAAAGTCTGTATAATGTGGCAAGAACAAACTACTGATGGAATTGGGAGCAGTGGAACAGCCTTGCTACCTTGGAAGAAATTTGTTGACGTTGTAGAAGCTAAAAGTTCTCCTTCCTCACCATCATGGTGGGAGCTCTGTCACATGACCAATAAGGAGCTATTTTAGTGAGGCCGGATGAGCACATAGCATGCCGTACGGAGTCTGAAATCAAGATTGATCATTTTTTGGTACTAAAGAGAGCCTTTTCTGCAATACTAGGATTAGATTCTAGCTCCACATAATTCTTTCTATCATAGATATTGTCATGGCAAGTGTTGGGTCTTCTCTAGTCTTCAGTACAGCAAATTTTAACATGCTAAAGGACTAATCATAGACAGATTATGAGTTTGTTGATTGAGTTTCACACAAGACTGCAAGATCCAAGAAGCTCTTACACAGATTATTTTGAGTTGCATCGTTTCTGTTTGAATAAGAGATTGATGTCTCATACTTGTTAATCATTCCATTTTAAAGTGACTTCAGTTATAACTTTTCCATGGAGCAATTCAATGTGAAGGGAAAAGATCTGAAATGCTTTCTGCACCTTTAATGCTACATGTCCTTAAATAGAAATAAATCTCATTAACTTTCACCGGCTCCCACCACTATTTCCCTTCAAAAAACAGTTTTACATAATAGACAAGACAACTCAAATAATCCAGTATTCCTTTTTAAAACCATATTATATAACATATAGTTAAAATATACTCCTCCCGTTCATTAAATTTGTGTACCATTATATTTGCTCGGTTTTTTTTTAAAAAAAAAAAAAAAAGATAAAGTAAAGTAAATGTATGGTGAGTGTACTGTGAGATCCGTTTATGAATAAAATGATTGATTGCGAGAGTGATAATAATGATGATGATTTTTATAAAGAAAAAGTGCATATTTTTTATGGATGAACAAAAAAAAAAGTGCATAAATTAGTGGTGGGAAGTAAACTTCTGTGCCGAATTGTAAATGTAGCACAAAGTGAGGGATAAAAGGAGTAATATTTATATTGACAATAATATATTGAACACATATAATATAATTCATTGTGATAAGTGATCTGGATCTTTATTCTTGTCCCATAATTTTGTTACTTTTATGTTAATCAAATAATGTATTCTTCGATACAAAAGGTTTTTTTTTTTAATATAGAAACAAAGCTAGAAAACGTAAGAAAAGCCTTCTGAATACTGGAAAAATTGATAACACATAGAGCCATTCATTGGACTTTTAAAATTGAGTTGGAAGTGTCATCACATATGTAGGAAAGTAACTAGTCTGTAGCATTTATCAACGGGCTTGATTCGAGGTCAGTCTAACTAGCAAAGACATGTAAACAAAGTAGTGACAAGAATTGGAAGTAGTATGTTAACAAGAGAAAATACAACATGGTGACGTATTATGATTCATGAACATAAGATGTTTGAAGAGAATTCTAATGTTTCAACATCAACATATGATCCACAATCTGATAATTAAATATTAAATGTGAATACAACTACCGTGCTTTCTCACTGCTACTACAACCAATAGAGCTAACCTACCTTTTTTCATTCAAAAAGAAGAATCTAGAGGACGACGTCACTTCAGCTACTCAACGCCGACGAAATGTGAATTGAACAAGTCTTCAAGATTGAACACTAGAGCCACACATCAAGTGGATAACAAAAGCTGTAACCAGCCCCAGTAAAGCACCAGCAGCAACCTGAAGTTAGACCACAAACTTCATAGTAAGTAATCCCAGTTAACAGAGAGGAGTCAAAACTTGATCTATAAGTTCAATGCTAACTGCAGTTCAGATCCAGAATATATTTCTGAAGCAGTATTTAGAGATCATCAAAAGTTGCACCTGAGTAGGAGTGTGACCGAGAAGTTCACGTAGAGGTGTGCTCTCAGCAAGAGGATGCTCAGCCGGAAGTTCATATAAAATTTGATTTAAAACCTGGAAAAAATATGCAGTCTGTTAGATGTTCCCTGAATGTAGATTAGCTGTAATGCTTGTCTGTCTCATAAATTGATTATGATGACATATGTTAACCAATTTTTTGGAGAAATAGTGAGTGGAAGTTGTTTGTGGATGTGTATATGCTCATATATATGCACTAAACAAATAGCAGCAAACAGCACCAACCTCTGCTTGCCGTCCAGCATGTAATCTTACCCCAGTTGCATCATACATCACCTATCAAACTCTGATAATGTAAGAAAACTCTGCCACAAACAACATCAATGACTAAAAAAACAATATGGTAACATTTGATGACTGATAATGGACTATAAGCGACTGACTAAGTAACTTTCTTGGGAACAGCAGGATATATTTATACATTTTTTATCTTTTACAATGGCAATGTTTTGGTGTTGTTTTTCTTTTTAATTTTTTTTTGGAAGGGGTACTGAAGAAAAGTGCACGTTTTCATTTGAGTACGAGAGAAAATAATGTTAAAGAAAGATGAAGTGCCTACTGAACCACAATACTTGTTTTCCTCTACACAGAAAAGTAGCAAGATAAAACTTGAGAATTAATATGCTAGTCAGGGGAAGAGGACTAAATTCTACACTAAAATGGCTTGTCTTTAAAATTCAGTTGACAAACAACAAGAAAAGAGGAGCATAAACATGATTTCAAGCAAAAAGACCATAGTACAGGTACAGTTTCAAACAGGATTATGGTTTGGTCAATTTATAACAGAACTAGAGACAATCATACCACACATGCCATGACTAATGCAACTGCAAACTGTGATCCACCAAAACCCTCTGCCAGACCAACAGCAACCATAAGGGCAGTCACTGTCGATGAATGGGATGATGGCATACCACCAGAACCAATAAGTTGTTTGAGATCCCATCGCTTCTCCTTATACCTACAAGGATACTTTGGTCTTAAGACATTTGAGATTATCATTCTGTATGCATGTCTTTTCTCAGCATAATATTCTGATAGAATGGATCACGAAATGTTGTAGCAAGGGAGTACACATAAAGTTTTACCATCAAAATATCACGAATAACATTTAAGTATTTTATACTTATCTTAAACATATATAAAAAGTAATTTAAAAGATCATGTACATACAGCCTTACTATCTAATTATGGCTATTATGACTCCAAATACATTTCCATAGGTGGAAGTAACATGTTAGTAACATAACCTTCTTCAAGAAGACCTAAAGGGAATGTGATTAAACCTGAACTAAAGCTGAACAGCTCTGTATCCTCTGATAAAAGGCCGGCATAGATGGTTTTATCCTCTAAAAATTGTAAAAACTAGTGCCAATATATATTAAGTATGCCTTCTTTTTGAATGTCTCTAAACACATATATGTAATAACAGATACCAAGCAACTAGTTAAAGATAATAAATCTCAATCTTGGATAGCTTTACCCTACTAACCAGCGCTTTATGATGTAAGATCTGCTACTTCACATCCACAAAGGACCACCAACACCCGAACTAGAAATGGAGTCATAAACAAGTATTATTACAAAATACACTAATTGAAAACCTAGGTTATCATAATTTTGAAGATACTTTTCACATCAGGTAGATCCTCTGCAATAGCGCTTTCAAAAATTCAGAAAATAACCAAATAAAATCATGTATTCATATAATAATCATTCCAGTTATACTCTCTCTCTCTCTCTCTCACACACACACACAGCAATTGCAGATTGCAAGTAAATTTTTAAATGAAACAATGAGATTAGTGAGTCAATGGATGAAAGAGAGAAGGGACACATACCAGTAACTGAGGAACTTAATGGACTGGGCAATAGCAAAGGCAAGAAAGGCACACATCAACGGATAATTCGTGAAAACCGTGGACGTCGAATCCGAAGTTGTCGCCGTTTCGGTCACTGTCGGCATGGTTGATCCCCTCATCGCCAATTCTTTCCTCTTTTAAGACTTTCCTCAATCAAATCTTTTCAAATGAATGATTATTTTTCTCCCCAACTATTCGCTAAATCTGAAGCAAAGAATCTTGCTTCGCAAGCAACTGGATGAAGATTGGAAAGGTTTCGAAGCAAAGAGTTGGAGGGATTACCATGTGCTCTGCTCTGTATTTATGTTAATCATGTGAACGGGTTTAAAAACTTCATTAAAAAGGAATATTCTGTGTGAATAATGGAAAAACTATTATACTCTTCCTCAAATAAGGTAAGAATATTTTGGAATTCATAAAAACAAAGTGATTATTTATCAATGTAAAATAATAAAAGTAAGATGATACATTTTTTAAGAAAAAATAGTTTTATATATAAAGTAGTGGTATATGAGTAAATATGTGTAAAAGTTTGTGAGTGTGCATGTAAATCAATGCTTCCTTTTTAAGTAGTGTGCAAATTTGTGTGGGACATCCAAATAAGAAAAGTATGCAAATTTCTATGGGACAGTGAGAGTATTATCTTAAAAATGATGGAAATAAATTTGACGACAAACTTTTGTTTTAAAATTATTTGTACATTTAGTTATTTATACAATTTGTTTTTTAAATTATTTTGAGCAAAGTGTCATGTGTCAATACCGAATTCAATTCAAAAAGATATTTTGTAAAAAAATATCAGTCTTATGTGGGCATATATTGTACATGTCTTTACTAAAATACTCCTTTTACACAAAAACTCGTATGCAATATTGCACAAAACCCGACCCGTGTAATATCCCCAAATGAAAATTCGCGGATCCAATAAATTTTTTAAGGAAAATTCTTGCCACTTCCAGAATGTATACCACATGAACATATTTGTGCTACTGTAAGTCAAAATGTGTGCTACTACATCTTAAAAAGTTATTTTTTTGTACTTTTAAAGTAACTATAAGAATAATATGTATTTTTACAAGAACAAATATGTGTTTCTTAATTTATTTTTCATTTTATTATTAGTTTTATGTTGATAATATGTTGCTAATGTAATAATACCTTACATGTGTTACTATCTCGCCACTCCCAGAATGTATACTACATGAACATATGTGTGCTACTACATCTTAAAAAATTAATTTTATCGAAATTCCAGAATGTATACCACATGAACATATGTGTGCTACTGTAAGACAAAATGTGTGTTACTACATCTTAAAAAATTAATTTTATCAACATTCCAGAATGTATACCACATGACTATGTGCGTGCTACTGTAAGACAAAATGTGTG